>JAHLJT010009355.1:103353947-103375980 GCA_031308135.1 Acheta domesticus | reverse complement strand
ACTTTTGTGTTTTCATGTCATATTTAGTACTTCAGTGGGACTCGAGGAGTATATGTACATTTCAAATTGTAAATATCCACAAAACGTGATTATATTTATTTTTTCTAAGCTGCTCACATAACGGGCGTTCCCAGTTTCAAATCTAGGTCTCCCTCTTTAGCTTTTAAAGCGGCGCATTTACCGACTCTCGTTTCTGTCACGTACGTTTGTGGTTTGCCCTGATCTCCCCTCAATATTCCTTACTATTTCCCCCATTCCTGTCTCCGCAGGCTCGAACAACTGCTTCACCGCCCAGATAAACGTATTTGTTTATGACGTCCACGACCAACCGCCGCCCTTATTTAATTCAACCCCCACGATTTCGTGGCTCGCATGATTTCGCATCGCGTGATTCCCAGCACTGAAACAAACACCACCTCGCGGTGAAGTGCTGAGTCATCGCCATTCATCAGAATTAGTGTACATTTGTTTTAAAAATAATTTCTTCGTTCTAACCTGTTCTTTTGTTTCCATTTAGGCGTCTATACGTATCAAAGACGTACTGTTACTTAGAATGGAACTTATGGAATATTAAAGACGGTAAAGTTACACCGAAATATCGTTAGGTCTAAGATATTAAATCTAATGGCATAATGTCTATTTTTTAAAGCCTGACAGGAGGGTCATGAAACGAGTTTTTTAAAAAATGGTCTAATTATTAAAAATGCTAATTTTATTTGGTCCAACAGACACTAATGTTTAATCTATTTTAATACAAAAGATATAAATAATGTCCACGTTCTTATTATTTCAGTATGTTATTTAAAGTAAAATCACATTATAACCTAATTCCCAAAGTCCATAAAATATATAAGAAAACGGTTAGTCTTCACTTTTGAAAGTGACTAGCGGAAACTTATTGGTAGAGCCTGGAATTTTAATGTGTAGCTCACAGACAGCAACAATACGTCGGCAGCTTTTCTCTGTGAGCACCTTCAAACTTCTGTTCTTAGGAGTGTTTTCATTTGAAACCGGTAAACGCCGTCGTTGTGTACCAAAATCCTTTTACCTTTACTCAATATATTGGTGTAGGTACTCATTTTGACTAAAATGCTTAATTTACTATGATTTTGTAAAGGAAACTTCTCTCTGGTTAATTAAGATTGTGGAGATTTAGACTTTGGTTTTCAGAAATAATTCGCTCGGTAATTATGAAATGGAAACTCCTAGACATTTTGTGCATACATCTTAGTTGTATACCTGATACTCCTAAGCAATTGGATCTTCTATTTTTTATTGGGTTATTGCGTTATTGGGCCTCCTGCCTGGTAGACATTCTGTCGCTTAATAGAAGATCTGGTTAGGGCAATAGACATGGGCATACTAGATCTTCTCTGTGGACTTAACGATCTAAAACGTGACACCCATCTTTTGAGAAACCTATCAATTCTTTATTATGCCGGCCTTGTTATCTAATGAGCTTTTTATTTTGTTTCCCGAAGACCTATCCAGATAATGAAACAGGAGTTCAACCCCGTCTTGTTTCTACTCGCACAGATTTTCGCATCGCGTGCTCCCCAGCATTGAAACAAACAAAAGCGGAGCGCTGGCAGTGCCGAGTCCGCGCCAACCGCTGCCCGGGAGGGACTCGCGCGGTGTGTCATTGTCTACCAGGCAGGCGGTGCTTTGCTCGCTTGGCGGCGTTTGGCACCGGAAATATTTCTGCGAGTTTGCGTGCACGAAGATTCGCAGCTGTTTTTTTTCTTACTGACGTGATGAAATGTTATGGCTGAACCGCAAAGAAAAACCCACTGTGTTTGTGCTAATTTTTTGATTGAGAACTGTGCTTCCAATGTTGCCGTAGGCTGTAAGCTGCCAGCGGGCTACTGCCCCTCCATCGTTTAATGTTATGTCGCCATGCGTTCGGTATTGGTGGCATTTGATGGTTTTCTATCACGACGCGTCCGACGTACAGGATGCCAGTCGCGTGATTTTAGTTGACCGTTGCTTGGCCCATTCCTTGCTTACACTTCTCCTCGCGTACTCGCAATTCATACAGAATCATATTAAAAGCTTATTGATTGTGTTAGACTTACCCGAGTGAGCTTTGGTGAGAAAGTGGGTGCAACAATATTTAGTATTTATGGTTATTGATACATGACATAAATGTATTGAACTAACCATGTTTAGTAAAATTCCATGAACAATGATATAAAATAAATTGTTATTGATTTAATATATAACACATTAAAAATAAATATAATATTCGTTGTAATCGTTTAAAATACATTAAATTTCATTTATGACACATTGAAAATTTAAAAATGAAAGAGATACTGTAATTTTAGAGTTAGTCACGAACTTTTTAAACCGCACAGTTTTTATTGTGTCGCAGAATGAAAGATGTTGCTGTAAACCGTTCTTGGGTTCCGCCAATCTCACTCTCAAACTGTGATTATGCACTATGCGCACTATGATTTTCCTGATGATATCAGGCATTCCCTTAAGCTTCCCTGACCCTCGCCCTTCGACCGAGGGCGTGGGCCGTGCGACGCTAGTTCATGGATTGGCGGAGGAGCCGCAAGAAAACAAATGCCTCCACCGCAAAGTTACTTTTGCATAGAGGCTCTGGATGGAGCTGTGGTCTTCACATTGTGCTATTTGCTGTGTGAATATTTTTGTTAGTGTGTTGTTTCTTTTTATTTTTGTTCTTAGTGCTTTCTACAAGTAACTGATGGTTTTGTTAATGTTTGTTCCTTCTCTTGTTCCATGCATTTCATTTCGGCTCTTCTCACGCGATGCTTTCTTCTTTATCCCCCTCACTACCTCCCAATGTATTTATCTTATGTCCCCACGTAAATTGTCTACTCGTATCATTTGTATGGTCTTGCCGTTATCCTACTGCGACATCTCCTTCTTCCTTTCAAAGATTTCCCTTTTTTTTATTGATCTCAGTACGTGTTTCCTCCACTTTTCTTCTCTCACTTCCTTTTCCATCCCTTACTCTATATTCTTTCTCCACTCTGCTTGTCTATCCCTTTGTATCTCTTACATCTGATATTCATGTTGAACCCTTACCTCTCTCTCATTGCATTCTTTTTACTGAGAGTTCATTCATGCATTACTGTATGTTAAATAAAAGATGCAGCCATTAATGAAGAAACGCTTATTGAGTAAATACAGCCAAGAATCCATTTCTCAATTAATAAGTGAATAAATCAAAATACTGACTGAGCTATTATTCAGTGAATTTTCTAAATAGTTTAGTATTAAGAGAGTATTATTTGGAAAATAATTGAAAACCACGTTACAGTGTATAATTTAACCATTATATAAATTGAAGTAAATGGGTTTTTATTTGTATTAAGTCATAGGCATTTATTTGTATTATATCTTTTGACAAACAAATACGAGTTTCAATATTATATAAATGATTTTATAGTAATTGTTAGATGTTGATTAAGAATGTGAATAAATCAAGGTAATGCCTCATTAAATAATATTTATTTGCTTTACTGATCTTCTAATTACTTGTGAGGAAAAACTAAAAATGATGCTAGCAACTTGATAAGGAGACCTTTCAATGTCAAAACTTTTTTTCTTATATATTCATCTCACTAAAGTTTATTTGACTTAAAACTTGATTTCAGTAGTTTCTTTATTAGCACTTTTCAACTTTTTCATTTTCGCCTCGTTTTAATTACTTACAATCTCGTGAATTCGTTGCAGAAGGTCATCTACACAGTCAACCATCCTTGTCCTCTAGAGAGCATTAAAACATCCCAGTGGTTGCATTCAAATGACCGCAACACGCATTTAGCACCCATACATATGCCCTGACCTGCGTCAACATGCGTTTCTTCCAACGACGACGATTATGCGTCGATGAATTTGCATGTAATCGCACACACGTGGCCACATACACACACACACACACACACACACACACACACACACACACCTACGAGTCGTGTGCAGACCGTCGAGTGCGTACGTTGTCGCGAAACTGGTTTAATCATTTCGCAATTTTTTTCCATCGCCTGCTTTAAAATACAAATTGCTTAAACCGTCACCTGCAGTATCTGTTAAGATAATGCCTACTCCGGGTCACGCTGATGGCTGCGATAGCGGCCAGCCCGTGTTCGAGCGTGCGACCACGCGCGTGCATATTTGCGTGCGCCAAACACACGCTAGAATGCACATGTGTCATATGCACGCATGAGGGGAAGTGCATGCTTCGTTGGTCGTAGGTTTCGCTGTATGGCGACCTTCAGCGGCGGCAAGCTCGGCGGAAGGCTGGTTGCGATGACGTGTCATTCAGCAAGCAACGTGTTTTCTTCCGTGATGTTCAGTGAAAACGATATCATATACGGGAAAATTTATACATAATTTCCAAAGTTTAAATTTTCATTATAGTCTGAGGCAGTTATCGTACGAGTACTTACGGACTTTCATTAATGAGGGAAGCGTAGATAAATAGTTGGTTCTTCCCTAATTGGGTCACATCCACTAGAATTCTATACTCGTATTGCTTGGAGCATCTTTTTGTAGTTAAGCTAATATTTCTTTCTACGGAAAAACACCAGGAATGGAGGAAATAGTCAACAGAAAATATATTTATTAAAGAGAGACAAAACGAATTATGATTCTTGTTTAAAAGGAATGGTAATCCATTTTTCTTCAAACGTTAAATAAAAAGAGGATTGATTTGAAAATAAATAAACAAAAGGTCTTGGGAATATTCTGAAAAGTGAAGAAATGACTTTTAGGCTCCAGTAGACTCCAGATGCATCCGAGAAGACGGTGGGTCAGAACTGAAAAGATAGCCCAAGCTGAAGAGATAAAAAATAACTAGTACGAGAAAATCTGTGCTATTCTGAACCACCACTAATTGTATTATCTAATCAGATTAAGAAAGTTCTGTTGATTGTTTTGATTATTTTTAACTTGTTTTAAAAACTTCGATGGTTTTTGGGCATTGTACCAACATCGATGTTTTCATTTTGAACATCATTTACTGTTGATTAACGTTTATGTCGTTTGGCGATATACCAGCCCTAGTATGTGGCAATATTGGATGAAAATGCCGTCGTCTAGCTTAAAGTTCCAGTGTGTTCCCTTCCTGGGTTTGCGGTTCGTCTAGCTACTCCCGCGCAGTGTTTGCGGTTGCATGACCTTTCATCAACGAGATTGCCTGAGCTCTAAATAGTTGGGTAGTTGCCGCACATAAATTCACTAACTGTGTAGTTACGTCTGCTCATATTCTTAATGTGTTCACTCTTGAGAATAAGCTCGGTACTTCGAACTTGCTTACTTGATTTTCGTCATTTCACCAATTATTTTAAAATGATTTTCGAATATTCTGCGTAACCAACACACAACTAAATTGGTGAAATTTCCTAGCGACTGACAAAATACATTTTTAACAAACAGTACAAATTTACATAAAATTATTTCAAGATATTCCATTAATAGTGGAGTTTTAGTAACGGCTCAAAATATTTATGTTTTTCTGAGAAATTAATGTTTATTATATTTTTAAGTTGTAATATTTTTCAAATGTAAGATAAAATTATGCAAAGGATATGAGAGGAAATAATTCTTTCTTTAATTGAGGTATGTAAATTATATGTTTTACTTATTGTCTTTTAGGAAAATCATGCTGACTTGCACATCAAGACTGGCTGATATTACCCTAGTCTGTCTCTCCAGTGACTCTGACCAGGAAGTCTTAGGATTCGAGTCCCGACGTAGATGAATTTTTGATTCTAAATTATTTGCTAAGAGGAATTCAGAAGATGTCTGGAGGAAACTTCTAGCGGCTCGCTGCTCTGATCGGTAATGTTTTGTGGTTTCTCCGATGAATAAGAGGCAAATGTCTTTACAGGTAGCTAGTACCCTAACAAACGGGGCACGCATCGCTCGCCATCTTTCCTTCATCTTCCTTGCTCTGTCCTCTTCATCTACTTCCACACACTTCAACTTATCATGCACTACAATATACATGTTGGAAGACCAGATGGGAGTTGAGAACTTTTTACATCTTGTGTGATGTCCCGCTGGTGGAGATACCTGAAGCAGGAAATTCCGCCGCAATCCGACGTGTATGTCTGCACCGGATCTCATCGTCCAGCAGGGGAGACCACCGAACTCCAGTCATACCAATCATACAGTATAATAATGGGTGTAGCAGTAATAATGCCCGGAAACATCAATTAACGAAATCAATTAACGTTCCGGCGGGCGCGCGGCAGCACTCCGTGCTGCCTTTGTGCTTTAATCGTTCTAAAGTGGAGTACAACTATTTGACGTATCAGAGGGCCACAGTATTCTTACTTCGCAATATCCTAAACCACCGCCGTACTCACTCGTGTAAGTATTTTTAGTATTCCAAACGAACATTTTACTTATTTAGATTTTTCGTTTATAAGTTTTTTCGATCACTGTAAGCAAAATCAAAAATACTGAAGTTTTTTTTTAATTTTTCCTATTACGTGTAGCCTTATTTTGTTTTTCTTTGCTGAAGGGCTGAAACAGACGAAGAAATCAGGCCTCTTCTTGAGTTATTGGAAACGGCTTGATGAAAACCAACAGATGCTTTTCTAAAATTTAAGGACAGTAACGGTTTCATTTAATTAATTAGTCTATTTAATAACAATTTTCTAGTTGTGTTTTCGTTATATTTTGTTTTATAAGGTTTCCTCAAACAGTGTTATTTATTATTCTATACCTAAAAATAGCCATATTTCTGTGATTTATAAAATGTATTAACATTCAAAATGTAATGAATTTGCAAGTGGTGAATTTACAAGTGAGTTTTATTCTTCCTTCTTCAATTAAATAACAGAAGTATTGAGGGTGCAAAACACTGTTTTCTCGAGGCAGCCAACAGTGCTCCTACGCGCCCGCTTCTGTGACTCAAATAGGCGCGCCCACCGGAAGGTTAAACACTAAAGGAACGGACGGAACACATCCAAGAAGACTGCAACGCTACGTGCCTCCTCGCGCTCCCGCCAATCTCCTCCCCCCGCCTCGTGCCTTCGGCAGCGCTGCCGTGGGAGAGCTCCCGACAGCCCGAGTTTTACCGCCCTCGTTAAAGGCGCTTTCCTCGCCGCCGCCCGCAGCGCCGCGCCGTGCCGCGCCGAGGCCGTCGAAGCGTAGCCGAAATTATGCGCCGCGGTGGTGGCGTGAATTTTTTTTTTTTTTTACGTCGCGCCGATCACGCAACGCCTCGGCGGGCGGGTGGGCGGGCGCGGTGTATCAGTGACACAGTTAAAGCCTCCAATAAAGCGGCGGCGGCGGGATTCTCGAAAGGAGACGCCCTGTTGTAGGAGCACGGGTTTACCTGTGCGTCTCGTGTTTAAGTCCGCAAGTGCTGTGTCTTCTTCGTCCTTAAAGGTACCCGTAGGCGCTGAGTCGTACTAGTACGGTTTGCCGCGTTTTGTGAATAGCGGAACAACTTTAGTGTTACTGTGATTGTCTCCCAAATTCAGGGCTAAAGCTTTTACGAGCCACTTAACTGTATGATCTGTTTCAGATTGTAACCAGATTTCTGAGGAGCACATTTAGTGTGTGTGAGCGTCGCTACCTCATTTGCTCAAATTTCTTTGTATTTTTATAATTAAACATTTTTTACCTTTAATCATTGTTATTTTTCCATTAATAATTAATTTCTCTGGTGCTTACAGCAGGTGTAAGTATTAATGAAATCACAGTATAGGAAGAATTTTTATATAATTTTGATCCTGGATTTAATTTCTTACATGTTTCCCAGCAATTCTGGGCGACGAGATGATAGAAGACCTGCGCACCACTTGGCCGAAGTTTGGAAGAAAATTGAAATTCTTTTGATTTTGATGCATTCGAAATGACCCCAATTACTCGATATTATTATCATTTTTTGCAGTATGCAATTGTTCTTTGAGGAACTGAGAAACATTCACTTGTCATGCCTTCATTTTGCGTTTTTAATATGAAGATTTTAAGTATTTGGAATCCAAGAATAATATCGTCTAGTGTTTTTATCATGGAACAATATTACATTGGTTATTGACGATTGCTCCATCAGTGAGAATCCTATATTTCGTTATTATACTCGTACATTAAATTTTACTTTTCATAAAAATTTCACCACCGCTGTAATATGGTTATTGTGGCGGTAGATGATATACTATTTTGCAAGAAATTTGTCAAACACCACCCTACAATTTGGAAAATAATTATTTCGGGAGTGGATGATTTTCCAAAATCAACTCGCCGTAAGAAGTAATAACTATTGTAATCAGCTTCAGGGTCAACATTTCAACCGAGTTTCTCATTCAGCTTCCCTTGGACCATTGCGCAAATGCTGCGATGTTCCTTCGGTTTGCTTCTAAACACTTAGTGTAGCTTTTCTGCCTCCTAAATCTTATACACAATCTTTAATTGTTTAAATAAATAAATTATAAAAACTGATAGCTGACCTGGACAACCGAGGTAGCTAAGAGCGTGTGCCGACTCTCGCTTCGGTCCAAAATGTCGCGGGTTCGAGTCGCGCCTTGGGCATGGTTGTTTCTTCATGGATGTATGTGTTGTCGCGGAAGGCCTCGCGTTCTGCTGTCTCCAGGTCAAAGGAGCCCGCAAGTGTAAATTGTGGTTTCTCCAATGTGTCTAGTATATGGTCGGATATGTGTCCCATCGGGACCTAAAGGGTAACCGGCTGTCAGCTGGATAAATAGATAAAAATATAATAAAAATAAATTAAATAAACAAATAATAAATAAATAAGACATGGGTCAAGGATTTTCATTTTTCTATTCTAGTTTTAGGAACCGTTTCGAGTGGCCCTCAGTTAAAATGTTCCCAATCTCTCCCCGGTAACTCCGCTCTCAGTGACACAGTAAAACTCGCAATAAAGCGGTTAGTGATTCTTGTCTTTGGTGTCCTTTGTCTCTCATTGTTGTGTTGTCGCTGTGGGCCTTGCGTTCTGCTGACCCCAGCTCAAAGGAGCCCGCAAGTGTGTTGGTGTGTTGTCTCGTATGTGGTCGAATATGCGTCCCATCGGGACCTAAAGGGTAACCGTCTGTCGGCTGGATAAAAGCTCTGTGGAGAAAAAGATAAAAACATAATAAAAATAAATGAAATATACAAATATAACAAATAAATAAGACGTGGGTCAAGGATTTTCATTTTTCTGTTCTATTTTTTAGGGACCGCTTCGAGCGGCCCTCAGTTAAAATGTTCCCAATCTCTACCCGGTAGCTCCGCTCTCAGTGTCACAGTAAAAGTCGCAATAAAGCGGTCGGTGATTCTCGCGGGAGCTCACCTCCGGCGGTGATGGCACGAGGAGCGTGCGCTGCGGAGCGGTGCTGCGCGGTGCAGGCGATTTGCTCTGGCTTATGGCCAATGAAAAGTGGCGGCGGCCGTTCGCGAACTGCCTCGTTTGGCCGGGCGCGGTCGTTCGGAATTTGCGGGAGAGATCGCTCAGCGCGGTGAGGTGGATGAAATATATGAGGGGGGGGAGGATGGTGAAAATATGAGGGGAGGCTTGGTGCGAAAGATAAGAGCGATGCAAATGAGAGAATTCGGCGGAAGGGCAATTCTGCAATTAATCTGCAGTATGATGGTTCCTCGTTGGGTGCTGCTCAATTCGAACTTTCACCTGTTAGTAGGCGCAGATGCACAGTGTGGATTCTTTGTAGATTAGAGTCCGTAACGATTTTGGTTTCCTGGAACGAGTGCCAGATGCAGGGGTGTAGGAGCGCTTCGACAAATTCCGGTGGCAACTACCGCGTAGATATTTTTTGTTGACTGCAATAGTGGCATAACTGAAAAAAATCAGGTGTTGAGATAAATGAGTTTGAAGTTTTCATCTTGTAATGAAATGCGTCAATCTTGCATTCACACTTCAACCACTTATTGGTGGAATACTGTACAGTAAGATGTGTTGCTGTTACTATTGGAAGATAGACCAATCTGTAAAATTCTGGCGAGACCATTAACTCAAAATTCGTATTTTTTTTATTTTTGCCCCTAAGGAAGCTCACGAGTGATATGAGAAGTGTTGACGTCTATAGGTGGCTCCAGACATTGGGCAGTAGCAAGCAACCACTGGCGATTTCGGTGGTGTAACGGTTAGCATTTCGGGCAGTTTTACGAAAGTTCGCGAGTTCAAATCCGATGCGAAAAAATTCTTCATATTTACACTTTACTTCGCAGGAGTAAAGGATACATGTATTACTCGTTCACTTTACATTTGCAGACGGAGCGCTGCGATCTGTTTACATGAAGTCACCGCCGACTGAATGAGAAACGCGCGTCTGCAGTAGATACTGACCGTTTAATATGATATAGATGGCGGTGAACAGCACACAGAACCCGGCGGGGCAAGAACATAACCATTAAGCAATAGATAAGTGCAAAGAAGAAATAAAAATATTGTACGGAATGTTGTGAATAGCGAGTGGTGTGATTTATTTTATTGTATATTACCTTAATTATTTAAGGGTACGTCTCCAGCTTACTGTCAGAAAGACATAATTCGTGAGCTGTGTCCGTAGCGCTTGCGCTGCCTTCGGAGACAGCTGATTCGTCAGATGCTGATTGACATCGGGACCATTCGTGTATTCTTGGTCGTGTTCGGGCCTTCACTTTCAAAACAACATTAGTTCCTAATTCTGCCGTCTGCAAATGTAAAGTGAACGAGTAATATTTCTGTGTACGCACTATGAATTAAATAAATTTCATTCGTTTTACCCAAGTATACTTCCGATAGGCACATTTTGCTGAAGCTAACCTTCGTCAGTTGAAAAATGTGTCTTCCGTTGAGTGTCCCTTATGCATCTCTTTTTATTCCCCCCTTTTCTTCCTGTACAGGACGTCGTCGATTTTGCTTTCGCTCCGGTCCCAATGAATCATTCTGATTGGCCCCGGTGGGAGATGAAGGAAAAGGATCGTATGGGAGCGAAAGATCAGCTGATGCCAGGTGGAGATTATTTTTGACAAACAGCCACATAAGGTATTCATTAAAGAGCTTACTTCTTAAGTTATTTATCTCTACGAAACACTATTTTTCAGGAAGGGAATGTATTCACATTTAACCTTGAAATTCAAATAGGATTCAAAGGCTTTCGGATACGTTTCAACCGATGAGAAAAAAATTTGAACACAATATTTTGCCGATTTATGGAAAAGCATCTTAAGAATATATAAAACTAGATTTCAAACGAAAAATGAGATAAGTCAGTTTGGAACCAAGCCCTTTAAATTCGCCGTATTCAATATATACATTAATGTACTTTACTTGAACGATGCCTGTCCCTACAGTACCGGCAGCATATAAGCGACTCTGGCAGTTCAATATGCTGTTGCTACACGTTACTACGCACATGGCACAACCCACATCCCAGATAAATTAAATCTCAAAACATGAATAGTTATTGGCGTGCTGTGTCACGTCTTGATATCACGTTCATAACTTTCGCCAAAGCCGAACCTTATCGCCTCAGCGACTTCGTGAGAGTCAGATGAGCGGCAACGTTGAACCCTGGCCGTAAGAAAGTAAACAAATCCTCGCGAGCTGATTGCTTCAGACAGGTTACAAGACGTACCGCAGCACGTGGCGAGAGAACTGTCAGAGTCGCTTATACGCTGTTGGTACTTTAGATAACTGTCGCCCTCGTCGGTCGGTGGGTCCCGCCGCGCCGTCCATTGACGCGATCTAGCGGCCGGCTGCTGTGATGGTAGTTTCCCGTGGTTTCTCCGATCAACACCAGGCGAATGCCGAAGCAGTACCCTAACAAGCCGGCCACGGGCCGCACGCGATCTTTCCTTCCTTTTCCTTGTCACCTCACCCCCTCACATACACACACACTAGCATGCACTACACAACTACACATGCCGGGAGACCGGTCGGGGTCTTAGAGCTTGTCTCGGCTGGGGCGGTACCCCGCTGGTAGGAGATACTGGATTGGGGAAAATCCGGCTAGTCGACGAGTAGGTCGGCGCCGGCTCTCGCCATCCAGCTGAGCAAGATCACTGCCACTATAAGTGATAAAAACATGCATTACACGTATGGGTATAATGACCTCAGCAGTTCATGCAGCCGAAATCATCAGTCAATCCGTCATTGAACCATGCCCGCCCCAATTAACTGTGGCCATCAGTCATCCGTCATCAGTCATCATCAGTCAATCCGTCATTGAACCATGCCTCCCAATGTAACTGTGGCCATCAGTCAATCATCATCATCAGTCATCATCATCAGTCAATCCGTCATTGAACCACGCCTGTCCCAAAGTAACTGTCTCGCTCGTCGGCCGGTGGGTCCCGGTGGCGCCGTCCGGCGACGCGAGCGCGGCGAGGCGAGGCGCGGCGAGGCGAGGTCGGGAGCGGGGTCGCTGACCCTGGGCGTATCGGGGCCTAACGAGCGCGGTAATGGCGCGAGGCGAGGGCGTGGCCGCGCCCGCGCGACAGACAGGTCCACGCGGCCGCACCGGGGCGACGCTGCCGACTCGCTCCCGTTCGGACCGTCTTCCTCATTGGACGCCTCTCAACTGGAAAGCAATCTCATGGGAGTATTTCGATAAAACATGTAGATTTGTTGATCTCTGAAATATTAATATTGATAAACTGACATTATTAATGTATAATAATAATAATAGTAATAATAATAATAATAATAATAATAATTTAGCAATTAAAATAAAAGAACAGTGGAAAATGGAGAACGTTTCCACAATGCTCATCATTGTGTCCACAACTGAATAACAGCCTACAACAGTTGAACATCTCATGACATTGTGCATGGAATTACAGAAAGTTGTCATCCTCAACACTTGCGCAATAGTCAGAAAGTTCCTCAACAATAGTATTACTCATGCCTAATACATATAATCCTGCTTCAACGTCGAAAAGAGCCGTTACTTGGCAAAATCCCGTACGGTTACTTGAATCCTGATGATACTGGTAATGATGATGATAGTAATGAGAATAATAATGGTAAAAATGAATAATGAATTAACTCTATTAAACAGGTAAACATTCCTTTACGTTCTTGGCATTCAAATTCGAAACTTCAAATCAGTTTCCACAAAACTTGCAAAGTACCATATAATTAAATGAGTAAGGGAAGTAGTAAAAGGAGAAAATGTGTCGAGTTGTCAGAATTGTTTGAGTCTAGGGCATTGTAATAAAAGTAAAATTTAGTTTCTTCAGTTCCCAGTAGAACGCTCACAAATCTTTCAGTTCGAGTCGACTTAGTGTGGTTTCATTATGAGTTATTTAGCAAACGTACGCAGGAAACGTAAGCGCGAACGTCTGAATTAGGTTACCTAAGAGATGAATTCATAAAAATCGACCGTGTATTTTCACAATAAATATATCCATGGAGTATCTATATGCTGAGCTGCTACAAAGACCCCTACCCTTCAAACTTTGCCTACTAGAGGTAATACGAGAAAACATCGCGGAGAAATCTGGATGTTACTTGTATTTTTTTAAACATTAAGCCTAAAATGTATAATTATTTTTCAAACAATGGCAAAAATCTAAAATGTATAATACTTCAATTATCTGCTATTAACATAATTAAGCAATCATGATGATTTCATCCGTATTTACGATTTTCTTGAAATTAAATTAGCATTTATAATTTTGTTATAAATTTAAAAGGTGCATTTTATTATAATGAAATAGCTCTCTTATGAGTATTTTACCAAGTTATTTTTATATGTACTAAAATTCAAATTAGTGAACCGCAGGATTTAAAACTATGAATTTAGAGGATCGTGAGATAAGACTCTGTTGCTACGAGACATCTTCCATCTGGCAGTTCATCAAGATAGCCGCCCCTCCCTCTCCTACACAATTTCCCCTCTTCCGCCGAATCCTTCACCCTCAACAACTCTTCTCGCGCATAGCGGTACCTCTGCCGCCGCCGCAACCACCACCTCCGTCGCCGCCGCCCTCGCCGCCGCCCTCGCCGCCGCCCTCGCCGCCGTCCTCGCCGCCGCCCTCGCCACCGCCCTCGCCGCCGCCTTCGCCGCCGCCCTCGCCGCCGCCCTCGCCGCCGCCCTCGCCGCCGCCCTCGCCGCCGCCCTCGCCGCCGCCCTCGCCGCCGCCCTCGCCGCCGCCCTCGCCGCCGCCCTCGCCGCCGCCCTCGCCGCCGCCCTCGCCGCCGCCCTCGCCGCCGCCCTCGCCGCCGCCCTCGCCGCCGCCCTCGCCGCCGCCCTCGCCGCCGCCCTCGCCGCCGCCCTCGCCGCCGCCCTCGCCGCCGCCCTCGCCGCCGCCACAGCCTCCACCTCCGTCGCCGCCGCCCTCGCCGACTATGCCTCCGCCACCGCCGCCTCCGCCGCCGCCGCCGCCGCCGCCGCCGCCGACGCCGCCGCCGCCTCCGCACCACGCACAAGAGCCCCTAATTACGCAGGCCTCTCTCCTGAATGGAAGATTTATTCAGAGTCTCAACCACCGCGGCATAATGCTCCGTCATTTTTCATAAATTAACAAAGTACTCCGCGAGTGGGACGGCGCGTGGGTGGGTGGAATGATGGTTCAATAATAACGCATAATGGGTAAGAGATAGTATGCCCGGCCGGAGGACAGAACGGGCGTTTCGTCTCCCTAGCAAGTTGGACGTTTTACGGGCGGTGGAGTTGGGCGGGAGGGTTCGGAAGTTTTCGGGCCTTCTTCCCCCTTAACACGTAAAACATGGGCGTTAATATAACGTTAAGTTGTCGTTCTCGTATTTTACGTCATTGTCCCCGCGTCAGGGAAGTTGTAAGTTGGGACTTGTTACGTCTGGGGACGATGAACGTAAAATGTTACGCACTGATCGGTTCGAGGCAGAAGGGGGAGGGTGTGTCACGTTGTGTGGAGACGCGTTG
The DNA here is from genome assembly GCA_031308135.1 of Acheta domesticus. Classification (NCBI taxonomy): domain Eukaryota; kingdom Metazoa; phylum Arthropoda; class Insecta; order Orthoptera; family Gryllidae; genus Acheta; species Acheta domesticus. Next base: position 103,361,140 of record JAHLJT010009355.1, on the reverse strand, counting down.
CGTGGTGGTATTTAATAGCGTGATAGGATCCCGATGCTTGTCTAAGGTTTAATGTGAATAAAATTTTGTTTTATGAGGGTTCTTATGTAAAAGTCGAATAGAGGACACAATAATTACTGTAAAAATATATTCTCAATCCCCAAATTTATTTCGTTCATCGTACTATATATTTATCAATGCTATTATAATAATTATAATTAATAACCCAGCAATTGATCTTGGTATATTGCGAGTCATTGGAAAAGTTGTGTTGTTGGTTCAAAAATTTATTTGGGGACATAACTGAATTTTATGTACAGAAAAAGAATATGAGCTGTCACGTCGTAACTTCAAAATTACTTGCTGTTTCAGTTCATTTCTTCATGAGTTCAGATGTTCAGAACTTGTGCTGAAACTAACTCGGTGCCTTTGACTTGATAAACATGAATTGAAATAACAAAAATACACAGATAAAACGGAAACATTTCTATTGTAATGGTTAAAATATAGATATTTGTTAGCGAGTATCTCTCAAAGAAACCGTGTGTAAGAGGAATAAGCTAAAGTTCCAAGAGGTTATGAAATTATCATACTTTATATTAAAAGAGGAAGGGGTTGGGAAAGTGAAAAAAACAAAAATTACGTTGAGAAAAGAGCCGGAACTAAAAGTGTACGTACCTACACTCCAAAAATAAGTCTCATTTCCAGAGATTCTGGTAGAATGGAGAATTTGTCCAAAGAAACCTGTTTTATCGACAAAAAATACTCCTTAATTATTTTCAAGACCACTTTAATCACGTGCTGATAATGTGTTATTTTTGTTGCGACATATTGTCGTTGATTTTGTACTGTGTTGCCGCTGTTGCATTGTCGAGGTAAAAGCTTACGTTTCGTAAAAAGACAAAAACGTAATATTTCTTTCGAAAATACGGGTGAAGGTATCTCATGGCATCAACTGATCTCACTGCAGTGTCTGTGACCGGGCGGTCCTACGGTTACACTCCCGACATTCCGAGGATTTTCGACATTAGGTTGACAGCTAGGTCGAATTCAGTCGCTGTCTGCGGAGAATTCTAGCGACCGGCTGTTCTGATCAGTAGTTTACGTAGTTTCTTCGATAAACACCAGGCGAATGCCTGAACAGTACCCTAACGAACGGGACACGGACCTCGCGCGATCTTTCCATCCTCTTCCTTGTCCTTACGTATATACATCAATACTCACATGCACTACATTAACCCTCTTGTCGGGACGCTAGCCGGAAGCGAAGATCTTGTCCCGGGTGGGGCGCTGCCACACTGGGGAGAGATACCTGGTGCGGCAAATCCCCGCAAGCCGACATACATCGGCGCCGGATCTCGCCGTCCAGCAGGGGAAGATCACCACCACCACCACCAGAACGCCACCATACTTACAGGAATAATGACCTCAGCAGATAACGCGCCGGGAAGCACTAATCAATGCGTCAATCAAAAAGACTTTACGTTTTGTAAAAGAATGAAAAATAAGTTATATGTCTTGAGAAAGCGTGGTACTTTCCATTCCGCCGAAACGAAGCGCTACATTTTTCGACCCGGTGATTGTGAGCGATTTCCACCTCGCCACGCACCGAATAAACGCGTACAACGAGGACACCTTCTCCTCTCCTTTCTCTCTCTCTCTCTCCCTCTCTCTCTCTCTCGCTCTCCCAATCGCAGCCGCGCGTGAGCTCGACGATGGACCGCGAGATCTCGGCGGGGCGCCGGGCCACGTAGGAGGCGCGGGAGCGGGGGGGGAGGGGGTGACCCCGGCGCGCGCAGCTGCCGCCCAGCATCCGCCACCTGGCGCCCACAAAAAGCCGCCTCGAAATCTCGGCCTGCGGGCGGGCGCCGCCGCTGCCACCTGCCGCCGCACCTGCCGCTCGCCAGACACGCGACGGCGGCGACGTCAGCGCTGGCTCCAGCGCCCGCCGCCGCCGCCGCCCGGCGCGCGCCTACGCGCTTTCGGGGCGACGTGCAGACAGGAGACGTGTTTACGATCGCGATGGTGAATGTACTTGGGAGTTTTTGCACCGCGAAAACGTTACAGCAATCAACAGTTCTATCGATCTTCTGGGCATGCGCAGTTTGATGTGATTTTTTGATTGTTATTGATTCCAGGCGCGTAAATTGCTAAGATAATTAGTCCCGTAAGTGTAGTGTTTTTTCTCGGGAGGTGGCAGTGATCTTCCTTCGTTGAATGGTGACCGTCGGCTAGCGGGGTTTCCCCAATCAGAGATGTCCCACCAGCGGGCACCGCCCCAGCCGAGACAAGTTCTAAGCACTCGACTGGTCTGTGTGTGTAACTGGAATGTGTGTAAGGACAAGGAAATGGATGGAAATATTGCGCGCGGTTTGTGGACCGTATATTAGGGTACTCCGGCATTCGCCTGGTGCTGATCGGAGAAACCACGGTGTGGCGCAAATGTTGTTATCTTCAACGCAGTTTGTGTCAGTCACTCCAGTACGTCACAACGGAAAACTACCGATCAGAGGAGCCGGCAGCTAGAATTCTCCTTCAGACGGGAACCACGCGCAGTTTGAGTTTCGCATCACTTTTGTGCGTCTCCGCATGCGCAGACGTTCATTATTGCTGTCGATTGTTGTAATGCTTCCAGAGGCAAGAACTCCCTAATGACGGAATTGGCAGGGGTTGAAGGAAAGCACAATGTTGATACTCTTGGATATACGTCACACATACCTTCTACAATTTTGCTCCTTGAAGGGATGTGATACAGTGCCAGAGCAGTGGAGTGTTTTAAGAGTTAAAGCCACTTAAAACATGTACATGTTTGTTTTGTCACATTTTATCGAAATATTATACGTATGTTTATAATTTTCATCCTCGTTTCAACTCTTTGTTTTATAAATGTTATTTTATTAATTAAATTTGTCAGGAAGACAATTATTATAATTTACATTTCATTTATTTTTTTCAAATGAATCGTTTTTATAAATATAATGATTTTATCATTGAAATCCCTGAGAAATGCTTCAGCGTATGTGCAGGATATGTTGTCTTTGCTAAAGTAAAATATATACCTGTACTACTTTATTTGCATTACACTTGTTATTGTTAGTTGCATTGAATTACGTCCTATTCACAGTATTTGTGTTATTGTAATTAAATTCCACCGCGTTGTAGCAATCATAATTGTAGGTTGAATTAATCTAATCCAATTTAACAACCTCCGTGAACAGAGCTGTGCCATGGTTGCGAAGGCTTCTGATACCTCAGTTTGTTTTCGATTGTCCGGGACGAGCTCCCTCTCATTTGGGCTGGCGTTTCAGACATCATGCGGTCATCTTCTGAGCTCTACTGCTGAGCTATATTTTGAACAGTATACGTAACTCAGAAGAAGACCGCGACATGATGGCAGAATGGCACAGACGCAGCTTGTTCCAAACAGCCGACAGCCATCGGCTTGGCTTTGGCCCTCACAATTGCTCGTCTGCCTTTGCCTACGAGAGCACGCCGAACACAGCGTGTGCTGTCTTCGGCGGTATCGGTGCTAGGTTCACCGTCGTTGACTGTTTGCTGACTTTGCTTCCGATAACCCAACCTCTAACTGCAACACTAACAAAACCGCATTACTGACAGCGGCTGTCGCTCGGCCCCTCCCCCCCCTCGCCACCGCCAACGCATCTGACGTTGACTCTGCTTAAAACAGTTTTTCATCCACCATCCCGTCTTCTCACTCACCTCCTGCGAGAAGCTCATCGTATTGTAGTACTTTCTATCCGGCCATTCGCTGCCGCCAAAATCGCCATTACTTTTTTTCCTCCTCGAACATCATCTCTTTCTTCATCTTCGTCAACAATGCTTCATCCGGCATTGACTCTGACTTTGTTTGCTTGTTTTTTGACATCACCAACGCCCCTGCCCATTCCGCCTTCTCCCGCATGGAAAACTTAGTCAGTCACGCGGTCTACAGAAGAGGATTTTATTGCCAAGGCAGACAGGACACTTGTACTTACGAATACGACGGTGAAGGTAATGACGGAATTTAGCAGGGGCTCAGACAATAGACATTGCTGATACTCGTTTGTGTGACACATATGTGACATTTGTCACATACGCCTTCCACAACTCTTCACTGTCACCGCCTATTTCTTCACACTTTCCCCTCTACATTGCCTTGTCAACCGCTTGCATCTGTGTCTCCTTAACCGACTGCAGGAACTGCGTTAGGTTTTGCATTGAGCTACTCCACAGGCCACCTGTTTCTGCATCTCCTCCACCGTCGTCACCTTCACCATCTCCTTCGCTTCTGCCGCCTTTGCCACACCCACTGGATCTCCGTTGAGCTGCCTTCTCTCCTGGTCTCCACCCTCACGGAGGCATTAAACTACCGCGCTTCCATTTCATTTCCATCTCCCTTCCACCTCACATCGACCAACCCCCCACTTCACTTCCATCTCACCCCTACCTCAACTTTCATTCTATATCCACCTCACTTCTATCTCATCCCCAACTTACCTGCACCTTGCCTCCGTTTCACCTGCACCTCACAATCTCATCCGCACCACTACCACCAGTCTACCTCCGCCCTCCTCCATCAGTGCTACTAAGTACCATCACTTCCATCACTACCACCATCTCCATCATTACTACCATCTCCATCGTAACCACCATCTCCATCATTACCACCACCTCCATCATTACCACCATCTCCATCATTACCACCATCTCCATCATTACCACCATCTCCATCATTACCACCATCTCCATCGTTATCACCATCTCCATCATTACCACCATCTCCGTCATTACCACCATCTCCATCATTACCACCATCTCCATCATTACCACCATCTCCATCATTACCACCATCTCCATCATTACCACCATCTCCATCATTACCACCATCTCCATCATTACCACCATCTCCATCATTACCACCATCTCCATCATTACCACCATCTCCATCATTACCACCATCTCCATCATTACCACCATCTCCATCATTACCACCATCTCCATCATTACCACCATCTCCATCATTACCACCATCTCCATCATTACCACCATCTCCATCATTACCACCATCTCCATCATTACCACCATCTCCATCATTACCACCATCTCCATCATTACCACCATCTCCATCATTACCACCATCTCCATCATTACCACCATCTCCATCATTACCACCATCTCCATCATTATCACCATCTCCATCATTACCACCATCGCCATCATTACCACCACAATCTGCCTATCTCCCACCCTCTCCATTATTGCCACCACGTTCACCTCATCCCCTCATCTCATCACACCCATCGCCACACATCCAGTATCATCATCACCTCCACATCAGCCCCACCGCCGCGGCGCGCGCCCCGAGCACGAGCCGTGCAATTAGACCTGTGAAGCTGCAGCGGGAGCGGCGGTGGCGGCGGCAGCGGCAGCGGCGGAGGTTGGGAGCGGAGGTGGGGGCGAGAGGCGTCGGTGGTGGGGGGTTCCCGCTCTGTTGTGGCGCGGGCCGGCGCGGGCAGTAGTGTTTTGAACGCCGGTGGTTGCGGGCGCGTAGGAAGTGGAGTGCCGGGTGTTGGTTACGTTAACGAGATTTACGTCTGTGATAAGTGTTGTGTGTACACACGTTTCTGGATAATTCGCAAATACAGCGGCGGTGAGTCTCGTCTCTACCTTTTGTTGTGAATATTTGTGAATGAATGCTTTATTTGTGAATGGTGGTTCATCGCTGGGCTAATGTTGCGACGTTCGACAGTGTGCTTGTCAGTGAAAATAAAAACGGAATCATGCTTTGTATTGACGTCATGTTTTTGAGAAGTCTATTAGATTAGGAATGCCTGCAAAATTATAAGAGCGACAGCAATTGCACTTCTGTTTACTGTTATTGGATCCCGTAAGTGTGGATATTTTCATTACCTGTTAGCTTTGAGGAGTGAAATGCCTGTAAGTGTTAAATGAATGTGTGTCGAATTGTGTTGTAGTTCCTTTGACAACCGAATGTGTCGTAAAGTGAAGATGTGTTTTCCTCGAGCATTTATCATACGAATTATAATGATGTCATATAGTTCTCTTAGATACACCTATGTGGACGAATATGTCTTCACACATAGTATCTGGTATCCTTTGACACCGAATGTGTCTTGCAGTGAAAAACGTGTTGGCATTCACCATAATTGTAATGACGTCGCATATTCTCTGTAGATACACCTATGCTGACGGAAGTGTCTTCAACATAGTAGTATCTACGGTGTGAGCGTGAAAACGGCGATGCCTAACGAACAAATTATTTACCTATTCATTCACAGTCATTATTTTTAAGGCGTGCATGGTCTCAGGATTGACATAGACGGTGCAGATGAGAAAATAAAAAGGATATTCTGGAGGTGAGGAGATCATGTAATGCAATGTAGTGACGTAAAATAAGTAACGTTTTCGTGTGTAAGGGTTGGAGAAAGAACCGTAATATTCCTGATCGCTAATGTTTGATTTCTATTTAGTGGCTTGGATGGGAAACTAAAATTCTAAAATTTATTTTCGAATTATACTTATACTAATTAGCTTTATTGGAAGACAGTCCAGCATTTTTGCCACTGTGTGTTAGCTAACATCCAGATCGTTTCTTCCAATTAGTGAATTTAGTGAAGGAATATGGTTTATTTAAGTGGAAACAATTACGTGGAAATGAGGATACGTGTACGCGTAAAAATAAAAAAAAGAATTATTTAAATATTTAAGATTATTATTATTATTATTATTATTATTGGCATTATTATTAATATTCAATTTCCAATGCGACATTAAATATGAATATTCAAATATAAAACTTGAAGTGTACATGTGCAGGAATAACCATTTACTTTTTGTGAGTAAATATAACTGTACATGATGGCAGCAGTTATCTGCCTATTTCGTGCTTTGTGGGCAAAAAAATTAGTTTATAAAAATTTAGATTCAACATTAGACGACATTGTTACATTCGTTACAGTTTCATATTCTAAACAAATAGTTTACATAATGCTGTCGCAAAGTGCGTCATTAAATATGTGTGTGCGAAAGAGAGAGAGAGACTGAAATTGTCCGTATGTAGAGTATATTGTCTGTGTATTTTGTGTGTGTGTGTGTGTGTGTACTGTGAGCATGCGGATGTGGGATCAGGAAGGTGAGTCCGTGAGTGTTTTGGGTGTTGTGACGCATTGAGTGGTGGTGAAGAGTGTATTATG
>JAHLJT010009355.1:103331237-103353847 GCA_031308135.1 Acheta domesticus | reverse complement strand
GTTACCTCGGCCTTGCTCCATGCTCCAGAGTTCCCCATGCTTTGTCCGAGAGTTACCTCCACCTATTTCCGTTTTCCTTGAACTTACCTACACCTAGTCCCCGCCTTATTAAATAATACTTCCGGATTGTCTCCGTCTTTCCTTTGCCTAGCTCTTGCCTTCGAACCCGCCTTGCTCTACATTTCCCCCAATCTTACTGCTACCTTCTCCCGCCCTAATTTCCGCTCTGCCCTTCCCCTTCCCTTCCGCCCCCTTCCCCCTTCCCGCTGCTTCTACTTGTTCTACTTGCCTCCGTCTTCTCATCTCATGGTTTTATTTCCCACATTCCACACCACATTTCCACCTCACATCGTGTTCGCAACCTTTCCTTCGCCTTGCCTCCCTCCCTCAAACCTTACCTCCCCATTGGATATATCTGGTAAATACCACCACGAGAGGAAAACGCAACGCTTTGAGGCACCTTTTATATCTTGAGATTTTCACAGTTTGTATAAATCTGCGAAAGGTAGACAGACTTACACAAGGATGTCGTTAGTGAAAAGATCGCTGCTAACAAAATGATGGTAGCTTTAAATTTGCTAAAAACATTAACAGTTTTAAACCCTCTATACATATCTTTGCTGGGTGTATTTACGTCAATCACCTGGATATTGAACAAATATGTCTTCATTCTTCAAAATCGTCTTCATTCGAAGTCCTCTCGGTTGAGAGTTTTATTTTACACCCTCTGAAAGAAAGGTCAATTAGAGACTATTGGCAGTGTTTGTAATTTTTTTCTCGGGATGTCGCTACCTTGCGATGTAAATATTTGCACCGAAAGGATTCTGTTTCACAAAAATGGGATCAGTTTAATGCGCAAATTTTGCAAAGGCCATGTTTGGTATTTTCAATGTGAGAGATTCTCAAATAATATCATCCAGAATAATCTACAATAGCAACGAGAACAGTTTAACTTCAAATACAAGAAACATGGAAACAAAATGTGCACGACAAATAATGTATAGCATAAGTACAGGATATTCCACTATTCTAATTTGAAAACCCAACACTATGAAGCCTGTTTTTGAATTTAGTATAATTCGTTAAATGCTTTGAGACGAAAGACAGCAATAATTTTGGTAACAATTCTGGTAACGATTTTGGTATCCTTCCGCTTTTTACAACGGTGTGCTGTGTTTCCTTGTTTGTGGAGGAATAAACAACGAAAAGTATTGTTTCAAAATACGAATAATATTCAATCAGGCTCAGTCAAATCAGTGCTTTATAAATCAAAATCAAAAGCATATAAATTCAAAATTATTTTAAAACTATAATTCTCCGCCTCCTGGACACGGCTCTTGAAAATGTTGAAAAAAAGGCATCTGTGAAGATAATTTGTGATTTCGATGTATACGAGATGGCAGTACTGGGAAATTTTCCCAGGAAATCAGTCATGAATCAGAGGATCCGAAGCAAACTGGATCCATGGAATGTCTTATAGTTTCCTTACTGGCGGTGAAAGCATAGCCAACATTCTGCAAAACCGAGCAAAACTAGAAAGCCTCGCCACCGCAAGTTATGCCGTTCCCAATACGGAAAACAACCTCGGCGTTTGTTTCGATGGAGGCCAGAAACAAGATGATGAATATTGACTTGAATCAATAATCAATGAAGGCTCCGGTTTCGAAACACGATAAAGCTCGCCTGCATGCGAAAACACGAGTCAAAGGGACAAAGATATTTGCAATTTTATTTCACTCCAGTTCCACTTCAAGCTGTATCCCCCTGTAAACTCTTCAACAATTCATGTCGCGGCATGCATGCGATATACGGTAGTCGCAATGGAAAACAGACATTCCGTACGCTTTAATATTCCCTCAAACCATACTGCAAATGTCATGAAGCCAGGGAAATTTCTGATTCTGAGTATGCATTATAGACACGCACAACGATAAAGACCTAAATTTAAATGGACAGCCAGGCAGATAGGACACCGTACACACAAATGGTGTATTTTTACCCCCTTCACTATTTGCATACTTAACGGTGCGGCGGTCATGTATGAATGGGGAGTTATGGCTCCGTAGCTATGCAATTCTCTGCGACCCTTGCCCCTCGGGACGAGGGGGGGGCGAAAAAGGGAAAACCGGGGGGAGGGAGGCGAGGGCGGGAAAGCGGACAGCGGAAGACATAGAACAGAAGGCGTGCGGTGGAAGAGAGAGAGGGGGAGGTCGTGGAGGGGAAATTGAGAATGGCGAGGAAATGGACAACGTACGTGATGCGATAAAATAAAAGTAGAATAGCGATAGGCGACGAAACGTTTCAGCTTAAGGGGGAAAACAAGAAGAGTTTTTGGTACAATACAAGAACCGCAGAAGAAAATTCTAGAGTACGAACGTTATGTGAACGAATTAAAACTTTAGAAGTAGATCGAAAGATCACGAGAGAATGTTTGGAGCTATTGATTTAAAAGAGGACTGGAAACAACTATAGAACAATGTCAATGTAGTAAAAGCAGAAAATGACAAGCATATTGAGGAGGAGGAAAGTTGCAAGGCATCGAAGCAGTGTAAAATAAACAAAGGGATGAAGGATATAGTAACTATACGCATGAGGCAAGCGGTTTCTGATTAGAAAATAAACAATTAGGACGGAGAAGACAAGTTTTATGTGTAAGGAAGAAGGTTATGGACGGAACTATACAAGTGAGGGAAAAATTGGTAAGTGGGGATTAAAGATAATAAGATGAAAATAATGTCAATACTTAGGATAAAAAGAAAAACATATTTCTTCACTGCAGAAGAATATAAAAGGTCACTTTGATTGAAAATAATTTCAGTCATTCCCGCATGAATCATTTCAGCTATCAAGAAACGCATTGGTTTTTCCGTTTTAATTTCCGTTATAATGAAATACGTTTCCGTTATATATGTCCGTTCTTTACTTTGGTGGTACACGCACACGTGTACTTGAGTCCCGAAGTAGCTAGCCCCACTTCATTATTAACATTAGTTGAATTCAGAGTAAATGATAACAAGACAAAATTGTTGACAAAATCTTGTTGACAAAATATGATGACCAGAAATGGTCGTTCCCGTCTGGTAGAAACTATTTTTTTTTTAAGGAAAACGAGCTACAGGTTTGGTATAATAGTCCTGCCGACAAAATGATTACCTCCATCCCCCGCTCCTCCTGCATCTAGCGAAATGAGGGTTCAAGAAAACGTGCACGGATAATACAACTCACGGATATACTGTACAAGGAGAGGGGAACAGCCTGTAGGGACGGGGCAGTGGGTCCATTTGGGTGCTACGAGAACGGGAGGGGTATATAGCCAATCACAGCGGGCTATCGCCGGCAAAAGCCATTAAAATTTCCAATTATTCCGAAAATAACGCGGCTCCCCCCTCAACGACCAGTGGCTACAGGAAGCAGAGGTAGACCGTGAACTGTTGATGGCTGGGAATAATTTTATGGAAAGTAAACTTTGAGCCGAAGGCAAAACAAGTTTTCGCCTCTACTTGAACGGACAAATTAATTACTATTATACATTTTATAAATAAAATATTTCGTTGTTGATGATAGGCAACCTCTTTGTGAAAAAAAGGAAGAAAAAAGAGTTTTATGTGTAATATGGTTTTGGGGTCTTGCAGGCCTCATTCATACATGTATTTCGTTGTATAATGTTTTCTTCTATTTTCGAGCCAAGTTTCTATAGATTTTCATCATTTGATACAATAAGTTATTGACATCGTTTGACTATCGTTTTAAGACATTGTACGTCACATAGGATAATCACGTGATTATGAGAAATATTTTAACTTCTGGATGCTAAATCTCAGATTAATCGTAATAACTTAGCACTCATTTGTTTTTATTACATAATCTTTCCCGAGCGTTACTTTAAATATCAGAAATAGGGTATGTAGTGTTTTTTTGTACCAATCAATGCAAAATACTTCAGTAATTTAGAACATAATTAATTTCTCAAATTATTTTTCAACAACTAATTGTTTATAGCCATCATAAATAATAATTGTGGTAGCCATCGTAAATAATGACGAGTATAAGGGTAAAACTCGAATATGAAATTATCATAACAGAAACTCTAAGAGTTACTCATTATTTCCAGTTAACAAAAAAACAACAACAAAAAACACTGTACTTCATCAGCTGTCAGATCTCTTTCCACTTGCACAACTTTACGACTACTAAAAGAAAAGACTTCAACAGTAACAAAAAAATTAAAGAATCATTGGGTTTCTCGAAAGGCATCAACTGTCAGAGACCTAAAACGTTAATGCTACAATTGCCTATGGAGCTGTTGGAAGTTTAAATGAACAATATTGGCATCTGACATTAGCACAATTTCATTATTTAATGGCAGATGTTAATCAAATGCCAACGTTCGCAACATTCACCTGTGATGATCTAGTATAATGTGCATGATGAATAGGCAGATACTAACCCTCTCGAAGTGTATATCGAACTGTTCGATTAGGGAGGCGCTTTATCGTCCAATTCCTCAGCGATTAATAGGACATGTAACAATCGAGTGCTTAGCGGCGGCTGAGTAGTGGGGTAGTGGGGAGGAAATGGAGGGGGGGGACCGTGAACCGCCAAGACAAATGTAATTACGCTCAATTGGCAGTCTACTAATTCCCGCAAAACACATCCCCATTAGGTGATTAGTTCCTACACTCCCTTTTGGTGTCGTTGATAAGGTCTACAAGTCGAAGAACGCTTTTTTCCGCTTCGCTTTCGGCCTGCAGCTGCAGAAAAGAAAAAGAGAATGAAGCTCCCTACTTTCGTACTGTTTACAATTGAATGACATAAATTACAGTCACTAATTTTTATTACAATCAACGCTTCGTTTTTTACTCCCTATTTTCAAGTCTTTTATTGTTATTAGTAATTTCCTAAGTAACTGACAGAAGTAATGCTATTATTCACTCCATTCCTCGTACATTTTGTACCTTTTGTTTTTGATGCAGGCAGGCAACATTTACTAGCTTTATGAAATTGTCAGTAAAAGTCTCATTGTCATTTGTACATCTTTCTTCCATATTTAAGATATCATATGCTTCTTTTTTTTCGGAATAATTACGGGAAATGCTGGTTCGTTTTGCTTCAGAAAACGTAGGAAGGCATTCCGAAAACAATTTTAAAATGTTCATTTTAAAGAGACCTAATTAGTTTCTCGAAAAGGAGGAAAAATACAAGGGAATGGATATCAATTCAGGCTACTACGGGCATTGGTAAACCTTCATTGATTGGCAAATTGCACTATAAGCGCGGGTCCAGCCTCTTTGGAGATAACTGACATCGCGAAGCACTTGTCCCATGGTACTTTTTTCCAGCATCATCCCCGCGACATAACTCACCGCGAAAGAGACCTCCTCACTTCGCTTTAGCTGCCGATGACCTCGACAGCCACAACCTCCAAGCATGCCGCCGGCCATTCGTTCCGCGCTCTTTGAAAAGCGGCCGGCCGCCATTTCGGGATGGCCTGGGGACTACCTGCCGGCATAGACCGGGCACAAGTATCGCGAGTTCATCTTCCCCGAGGGAGGCGGGAGGGGGGGGGAGCAGCCGAAAGCCATTGTCCGGCCTCCCGGGTGACCGAGCGAGCCGGCGCGGCGCGGCGGGCGGGGGCGGACCGGGCAACGAAAGAGAAAGCGGGCTGTCGCGGGGGTGGGAGCGGGGAGGGGGAGGGGGTGGAGAGGGGGGGCAAGGGCGCGACCCCTTCGACCTCTCCGGGGGTCCTGGTGATAGATGAGGTGGGGCGACGTTACTTACCGGGCAGTAGAGAGAGAGAGAGCGAGAGAGAACGAGCTACCTTTGCAACCCTCACGCGTGCGTGTGCACGCGTGCACGCACTCACGCACTCGTTCGCAAGCTGCCCCCGCGCGTTTGTGAACGCGCTCTCCCCCTCTTCGGCTGAGCCCTGGCGAATGGAGGGTGCGTTTAGAAACGTTTCTGGAGGTTCACGTTTAAGAAGAAGAAACCTTCCGAGCCTTTTTAATCGGGAAATAAAACTACAGTCGACTCCGGTTTTAGTGAACTTCTGGGGGCTAACATTTTTGGTTCACTACATCAGATGTAGTATACTGTATCGGTCAGATACTGTATCCGATGATGTCAAAATTAAATAGAATTTCTCCTGAGTGATTACTTTTATTAATATAGAGATAAAGAAAAATACATTAACAGCTCCAACTGAACATTTCAATATCTTTCATTGACTTTAAAAAATAAATTATTTTCAATTGTTTGCTTCGTACATTTTTCATTAGTAATTGCTCTAGATCCTTCTCTAGTGTTCACGCTCCATCCATTCTTGATTCTGCCTTGTCCACTGTCTCTAAGTATTGTCATTGTCTCTCTATCTCTAGTCTCTGACACACGTCAATGACTTTTGCACTGGAACACCTTCCCAATCTCCGAAAGCCATTTTACTCGCCTAATATTATACGAGATTTTTTCGGTAGCGGCATGGTGGAAGCGGCTAATGAAACTGATTGCTGAATGAAACATTCCGCGATCTCCACTACCTCCTCCTCAGGGGGGGACTTCTTGGATTATGACTTTTGAAAAAATATCGTCGGCCAAAACTGCCTATTGTTGGAATTTGTGGCACTGAGACATATTTTTCAAAAGTGGATTAATTTCCAGAACATGCTTCCTACGTTCAATATAGCCGAGATTCAGTGTTCACTAAAACCGATTCTTCTTAGGCTTATTTGTAATGTAAGTGAAAGGGGGCCAGTGACTTAGGTTCACTATAACTGAGAGTTCACTATATCTGAGTTCAGTATAACTACAGTCGACTGTACTTTACAGTTTAGCCTAGATCTAAACATTTTCTATCTAAACATTAGTGGATTAGAAGGAGGAAAACAAGAATTAAATAGTAAATACATTGCAATAGTAAATGTAGGTAAAATGCTTTTCAACCTCCCCCATTTGATTAATTGCTTAATAACTCCATGAAGTGAATACCTGGCTTTTCCGAATTATCCAAACACATCGTTCATTTGAGAAAACCACATTTAAATTGAACGGACTTTAAAATTTTACATTTGCTGTTTTCAACTAAAAGTATGATCCTCGTAATATTCCAATGACCCTCGTAATATTCAAAACTCAATGAATTTCGAATTCAGTGAATACGTAAGTTCGTTGCAGGTCAACATTAAAACTACCCGGGTCCAGTAACTCAGTTATATCTTGACTACGAAACAATAGCATCTAGCAAAAAATGTCAGTTCTAGTAAATCAATCAAAATTAGCATAAACTCTTCCGCCAAAAAATCCATTTATTTATTCCAGTTATTGTGGACATAGAAGGGATTTTAAATACTCATGATTTTAGGAGCTTTTTTAAACTCGTACTCACTAACCATCTTTATTTACTTCACTCCTCCATGCCGAGAACCGACCTGATGCCTTATTGAATGTTGTAGTAATGTTGGTTCCGGCCATGTTATAGGTGAAGTCAATTGAAGAAGCAATTTAGTATTAACATGTTTATTTTCGTGATGAATTATGTTTTGAAAATTATTAGTATATCGTCCGTTATCATTATCCTTCTATCTTTTTTCCTTTTCACGAAAAGACACATGAAGTTATCGAAAAAATTAATGTATATTAAGAAATTCTACATTATATTAGTTATATCGCGTGCATTTACACTGCCAAATTCGATTTTTGCTGAATAATTAAAAATAATAATAGATAAAAATTAGGATTTTAAAAATATTGAGTGCAGAAAAGAGCATCGCAATAGCAGGTTCATTCACTATTGCCATAGAAAAAACAATATTTTTACTATCTTTTAAAAAATTACATCTTAACTCTTTTATGTTAATATTAACTAATCAAGAACAAAACACAAAAAATAATTTACTTTAAATGGTTGCTTAATAATTAACGAACAAGACAGCGTTGTATTGTCAGTGGAATAATTACATTTTCTCCTTTTTTATTCACATTTTGTACTTTGGTAATTTGTTGTTAACGTGAAATTCGAATAATATGCTTTAGCGATGGTTGAACATAATTCTCTTAATTATTTTGATCAACTTCTCAATGAACATGGCGTACAATACAATCTGTTTGTAACATTAATTGACTAATTAATTACTGTTAGACCGAGAGGTCTAGTCTCGACGGTAGTGGTGCTTTTTGTATCTGCAAATTGTTGGGTCATAATTGACAACTTCCTGGTTGACAACTCACTGAGATCCAAACAGAAAATTAAAATTTCATTTTTTTAAGCATTCTTATTATTTACGCTAATAACGAAGATTCATCAAACTGCAATTATGAATAAAGACAGTTTTAGACTTACCCTCTAAGGAAGTAGAAAGCACTTATCGCGAAAACCAAGAGAATCTGGCAACTCACCTGGAAGAACAGAAATTACATTTAGTTTCTACGCACATTAATTCACTCACTGCACCGTCGGAGTAGAAAAGAGAGATCTAAATTAAAAGACACAGAAATATTCCTACTATATGAAATTATGAAAAAAAAACATTTAAACGACCGTAGACAATTCAATTCCGCAATTTGAGTAAAGCAGTTTTAAAAACTGAAAAAAAGTCCTTAAGAACATTAATACGAGTAACTTAGAATAAAGAGACAATGCTTTTTTGTCTCGCGTGTATTGCGAGATTACAGAGTTTGGTACGAATGAAAGACGGTGGGACAAATATATTAGACTTTTCGTACATTAAATTGGCTAGGTATAACCCGACCAAGCGGAGTGTAGGACTGGTAGGAATGTTGAGGGCAGCATTGCGCTTGGTTTTGCTTCGAGAAAGAGACAAAGCTATTGGTATAGTCAGTGCAACTGAAAACTGAAGCATTGATCTACACAAAGAACCAAAGATGAGTACATGGCCCTCTTGTAATGTCATCTTAGGTTTAATAATATCCAGGACAGTCCATTTAAAACCATGGAAAAATGCCGACGCGTTTGATAATTATATTAATAAATACTGATGTAAAGAAGGGAAGTATTTTGAGTTCCTAAAAGTAATCACATATTGCAGTCATACTACACAAATTCTATACATGAGTACATTATATTATTCGATTCAACAAAAACACTCAGGAATTTTTGTTTAACTTGTAGATTCCTTTAACATACAATGTAATGGAGATGTGTTTCAAATCGTTAATGAGTGATCAAATTATTAAGTGCTTTCTGTGTGATCAAAGTAATATTTCTATGGACAATTTTCGGAAAAAAACTAATTGGGCTGATTAATTAGCATTACGTATTATGTTACGCAAGAATGCTTCATTACTTGGAACAGAGCATGAATGCAGCAGACTGTACCAAGCCGGCGCTAAAGCGCGACGCAACTGTCGCCGTTGTTAGTTCTCCGAGGCGCCGTTTCTTCTGCAGTCCTACGCTTCGCTTGGTCGGGTTACACGTTTGATGAATTTTCTAAATACTGCGTTTATTTCCAGCAAACACTCGTATGTACACTAAAATTCGAATTCCAATACAACATTCCATCAATCAATGCTGCTTTATTTTACGTGGTGAAGCTCAGACCATCAAGCCTTCTCTTCCGCCTGACCTCGCAAATTTCGCTATGCTCCTTTCAGGCAGTTCCGTTGTATTATTACAGTTCTTTCAGAGTTATGAGTAATCTTCGTAACAAGTGAACTTCTACCTCTGGCATGTCAAACCGCAAAATGCCCCCGCACGAGCTACTTACCCGCCTGGGAAGCCAGGCGCTCGTACAGGACACAGGCAACTTCCCCTGACTCCGAACACATTTCCCCTTAAAATCCAGAAGGGATGTACATTTGCAAGCCGAAGCGGCGCGAGGCAGTGAATAGTGGCTTCGTACGAAAATTTATGTTTGCCAGATTTGTTCAATCAAATAACCGAGATTTGAATTGCACGTATATTCTTTTATTACCATTTCATGTTTACTTTCTTTTTAAATTCTGCCTTATATTAATATTTTTGCCAAGGGGTTTAAATGGCGAATCATTTTCTTGTTTTCGTTTGGAGTTGTGTTATTAAATTATTTAATTATTTATTGCATTTAGAAATAATGTGAAATAAATCAAGAAGTCTCTATGAACTAACAATTTTCTCTTCTTAAATAAAAATATATAATCTACAAATGTCCATGTCCCAAATCACAACACTATATTGTCCTAGGAATCTCCAAAATTCCGTATTTATTTTTTTTTTGTTCTGGAACATTTTTACGTCCTATTATTTACACAGCAATATTTATATCTAATACGTCCATGTCCAATATGGCTACCCAATGTCCTCTTTGTAAAAGTAGTATACTATTATTTTACCTTACCTTTTACCTCCCCCTTTTACTCTCTCGGGTACCAATACTTGGAAACTGAGTCACTATTCCATGTGATTTTAATCAATTATACCGTAGAGATACATGGGTAATCCCAATAAGGCTACATTGCCAGTGCTACCAGTTTTTTTTAATCTGCGCAACATTTTCTTCAGTGCTCATTTCGGTAGACGCATGACGCGTGGCGGGATTGGTTATTTCGTGAATAGGACAATTATATCAAATCAATAGCACATTTTTCGATGCAAAATAGTTTATATTATTCGGGAGCGAATATTTCTGGTAACTATATTTTGTCAACAACGCTCGTAACTAGCATTCATTCTTAATTAAACTAATGTAAGTAAAGGATATGGGGTAAATATTCTGGGACACAAGAAATCGTAAGCGTTTAATAAGCGAAGTGAAGAGTGGCGTGCGCC
Source organism: Acheta domesticus (assembly GCA_031308135.1). Taxonomy (NCBI): domain Eukaryota; kingdom Metazoa; phylum Arthropoda; class Insecta; order Orthoptera; family Gryllidae; genus Acheta; species Acheta domesticus. The sequence goes on along the minus strand of JAHLJT010009355.1, from coordinate 103,343,091 downwards.
ACCATCTTAAATTCAACCGCTTGGCTTCACTTACAGGAACAGCACTGCATATTTTGTCTATAATGGGTGTCCTGGACATCTGAGGATGTAACCCACTGCTCCGCGCGAGTACGTACGCCGTTGCTCGCGTGGGTGCGGGGCGCGTTCGGCAAACTGCCACGCGAGGGCTGCGGTCTAATCGAAAGCGACACCTCCGCGGGGCGCCCGAGGAGGGGCCAAGAGGGCGGGCGAAGACGCGATCGAAGGCGGAGAAAGTTCCTCAGGGCGTGAGTCATCGCGATGCACGCACGGAAGATTGGCGAGGGCGGCCCGCGCGCCGCGCCGGTCTCCTCGTGGCAAGATGGTGAACGCTCGTGGAAATTCGATCTTCTGCTGCTGCAACAACTCGCGCACGTTGAACGTGTGTAATACCCGATGCAAAGATGAAAATTTCATTTCTTATTCGTTAATTATACTGCAGTAATATAATATTTATGTAACGTTAGACGTCTTTTCCGCTCACTCCTTTTTCTTACTTACTTTCCATCTCCATCATTTTAAGTTTATTTTTTCCCTCTTTGTCCTTGGATTCTCATCTTCCTCCTCTGCTTCCTTCTTCCCCTTTCTCATTTTCTCCCCTCATTGTCACTTCTCTCTCCTTTGCCTCTTCCTATTCTCCTTCCACTTTTATGTGAAGTATTGTATCTATCTGCTCTCTCTTTCTCTCACCTCTCATCGAGTACCACTTTATCTATGCGTTCTCCAAATCTCTTCCACTTTTGCCATTTCTCTCCTCGTTTGGACGGCCACTGTTTTCACTGCTTTTGCCTGACAGTGTTTTCATTGAATTAATGTTAGAACACAAGAGTTAGGTATTTTTATCAGGTTAGAATTCAATTCATTGCAGTTTTCAAACGTTATCTCTTGCAAAAAAAACATAATCATTCATTACAAATCAAATCGCTAACCGAGGCTTTGCCCCTGAATTCTTGACAAGAAACGAACTAAATGAGCGAAAGTGACAAGCTGACCCTATCGCATCAACAGGCGGAAACACTCCCGCCAGGCCGCGTGCTTTGTTTAAGCACCGCCAGGTGCGACTCTACGCGGTTTCACGATTCCATTACCCCGTTTTATGTCTCGTTAATATTAAAAACTATGCATGAAATCCGGCGACCGGAGGAAAAGTGGGGGCAGGGGGGTTGGGGGGCAGCGGGGCCCAACGATAACCGAGAATATTTTAATACAAAAACACGACCGCGTGCGCGACGTGACAAACCACGAGAGCGGCGGCAGCGGCGGCGGAAATGAATGCGGTAATAAAGCGGGTCAACAACCCGGAGGCTCGTCCACAAAGGCCCCGCGTCGACGCCCGCCGCCATCAAAACATCATCGCCCGCCGCAATTAACGTTGCTGGCCCCGGGGGCGCGCAAAGCTGACGCTGGGCGCAGCGTTTCGACGTGGACCCATGTGAGTCTAGGTTGTGCTGAGAAAAAAGTCCCTGTAACTCACAAGATAGGTTCTACTGGTTTTTTAAACAATCAATTCTTGATTAAGTGGAATATTAACGTTTCAGAAACACGTATTTATTCACACACTTGTAAAAATTACAACAACGTTTCGGAGACATTTGTGGCTCCATCCTCAGGTAATAAAAACAAATGGTTTCTTATATAAATGAAGAGCTTATATAATTGTTGCAAGTCCTAATGATAAATTGTGACATCTTTCACCAAGAGTATCACGTCAAATACCAATACTCTTGAGTGAAACCAGTTCATTTAAATACTTCCTGATTACACAGTTATTGATACTGTCTAGAAACTTCATTAAATCTCTAAAATAAAATGTTAAATAAAACTGTATATACGAAGCCTGATAATATTTAATGTAAGGCCACAGGCCTCTTATTAGTAGCACTCATACACACGATGAACAACCAACTTCGACCACTATCAAACCTCCATACACTCCGATTGGTCCGTTTTCGAAGAGAAAGTTAAATATAATTTGGAATAATTCATCTGTGATTCAAATATAACAACGCGATTTATCTCCCAGAGGCGGCAGGGGATGAGAAGGGTCCGTACTAGGGGACTTCGGCCGATAAAGCGAGTTCATCGAGTGATGGAATGGGTGATTTCGATTGCATCGGAGGGTAAAAATCGTCCAAGTGAGGGTGTGATGTGCTGATTGCGGAATTTTGTGTTAATGGTCAATGGGTTTGGTGTTTGATTTTCATTCCAGAGCGCAAAATGACGGGATATATACAATGATCTTATTAATAAAAGTGCTGGATGTGTTAGTTGGCTGTAGATGCCAGATGGTAATTATAATTTGAAAACACAACAAATGTGGTACATTAGTGATGTTTGAATGGTGTATTAAACTGATATTATTGAGCTTTAAAACGTATTGAATTGTGTAATGTACTCACCATTTTGAAAAGAGCAAAAATAGAAACTTCGTGTTATAAACGAAATAAACTCACATTTCTAAAAAACTCGTATTCATTTGCAACAAAGTAAAACGCAATATTTTATTATAAAAGGGGATTATAATTACACGTTTTGTATTCCACAACAGAAAAAATACAGAATCATATGGATCAACAATGAATGAATACAACAGATACAAAAAATTACAAACCATTACGAAATACCACAATAAAAAGAGCAATGAAAAATGACTTGCAGGGTTGTTATTTAAAATTTTTCAATTCGGAAATTCCTACAATCATAATCTAGAAAAAACAGAAAGTTTTTAACTGAAAACATATTTGAACATATCTAAAATGTTACTAAAATCACTGGTATCAGAAGTCTACATCCGAAGACGTAGCAATCATTGTAAGAAACCGAAGTAGATTTTTTCTAGAATGTCGTCGCCTGAAAATTGGAACAGATACGAGTAGTAAGCCTCCTTGGGGTAAATGTCATGTAGAACCATTGTTTTCGTGCACGCTGTGAAAATACACACGTAATGTTGACATTTCTACTGGGTACAGAAACAACTTTAAATTACTTGGAAAATAATTACAATCCCACGATTTCTCGCCAATTCAAAGAATGTTTGGAAGTAGCCAAATGGGTTGTTGAACTATTTCTGGCCAGACTCAAGAACCTACAATTCGTGAGAGAAGAAGAAACAACTAACTCCTGACATTTCTCTCGCTAGTACGCTACTTTCTAACCAGCTCATGGGATGAACAGTATTACAAGATGAGTATGATTAACAATTCCAAATTTCCTTTAAGAGCTGAATGTCTACGCTTATAAAATTATCTATTTTCCAGTTAAGAGGTTTATGGTATAAATTTAACTGATTTGTCTTCACTAGTTCCGTCGAAAACAGTCTCATTTAATTTTTTCCATGGAGCAAAGCGCCTACCTGTCCTTCGTTTTCTCACGAAAATATAACCGAACCCTTAATGTCTGATTTGAATATTAATACTCACTTTTGCATATCGACATGCAAAGGAAGTTACTCCCTTAAGAGGATAAAGAGTAGATGTGGTGGGTGTGTTCCAATGAAGGCCGAAACTCGAACATAACTGCTTATGTGGTTACTGAAGCACAGCGTCCTTGGCAGGCTGTAATGGGAGCGGTTATTGTTACTTTGTAGTCACCTGCTTCCGGACGATATAACCCGCTTGTTGTGTGCTTATCAATTTGCCCTCTCTACTCTTTTCTTCAACCGAGTGTGGAAAACGACTCCAATAAGATCTCGTCCCGCACCACTCCCCTGGTCATCAACAAAAATCCACAATCAATTTAGAGCGTTTGTGGAGTGGAATGATCATGAATTTCAAACGAGTCGTCAATGAGGCATGCCGTCATTACCTGCCGAGTTTATCATCTCCGCTTTGATTTAAATTTTAAATGATGCTCCCTTACTGGCTTGGCGAGAGAGCGATAGGGCGTGAACATGAAGTCGTCATGAGAAGCTTCTCTCGCTGTTAGCTGGTGATGAAATATTTGTGGACGTGTGTACTGCGTTTATTACACCTGAATATGAGTTTTTCATGCACATATTTTTTTATTTTGCAAAAACGCTAACATCCCTATTGAGATAAAACGTTTTCAGCTATAACCAAAACAATGTTGAAAAACAATAATACAACACACGACGCGTAAATCACATGACAAAGACGCAGTGATATGACTTCTAACACTCTAGTCGCCAGTTGCTGTGGAAGGGAATTTGTTTCTTCTTATGATTGGATTGTCGGGTCTTCGTATGCTTGTGCAGATGCAGATGCGGGTCTTCGTGTGGTCGGGATCACAATGAGTTTTATTAGGTGTTACAACACCATCCCTCACAATTAGAGTTGTTGAACTAAAACTGATCAAAATACGCTTTTCAGAGCTCTTTAGTGTAACAATTGCAATAATGACAATAAAAATGAAATGCAAGAGAGCAGATTTAATCACATTACACCACTGAATTCAATTTACGAACATGAGTCTTTAAACGTACCTTGAAAAATACATCTTTTGCTGGGTCACTATTGCAGTAATGGATTGATATTACATCATTTTTATAAGTCATCGTCCTGTCATGTCATGTCATGCTTTGTCGTAGCAACTACCCCTTCCTTTTCCCAATCGTTTTCGTAAGTTCATGATCTCTGAAACACCTTCAGAACTTGAGATAATTTTTAAATATTCTCCGTGGCTTTTCTCGTTCTGGAACCCGCATTTACGAATTTACAATTTCAGATTAAAAATAACCTAAAAACATTCCCTAAGTGTGATGATCACACGCCACATGGAGTGTCTTTGAATGAGAAGCTGCGAGTCATTTCAGAAATTTTAAGTATGTGTCCTTAAGGGCGTCTTTCTACGGAAATGTAAAATGCTTCAAATTATAATTAAATTTATTTGAAGAAACAACGAAAACGAAATTGGAAAGTATTGTAAACAGTTTTTTAGCGTGCCTCACAAAGGTCAGTAAGGTTTCACAGTAGAACATTCACGTAATCACTTTCACTTTCATGCTTTTAGAGTAATCACAGCATTGTGTCTTACGTAGCCGTTGCAGGGAGCTTAATAGGCATCATTTCCTCGCAATGGGAATGGCAGAAAATATCTCTAATCTAAAGTGAACATCGTGATAGCTATCTTCCTAAGAACGAGAGGTGAAACGAAGCCATGTATACATTTGCATCCTAAACAGAACGCTATCGTTTAAACATCTCCCGTAGAATCGGAGCTCGGCGGGCCTTTGCATTCCTTGCGGCTGCCCCAGCGCCGATTCGCCGAAATGGGAAGTCTTTCAACAGCCGCCTGTTTTCACTCGCCCCCGCAAACCCACGCCCTTGTCCTTGCAAACCCAACGCTTCGTAACGTTCTTTTTTCCCTTTTTCGTACCTATCAACCGCCTGTTAGCTGCTGCGATCGGCCATTGTGTCCAGGACCTTGGTGGGTCTCGGTTTCCGATATTAGAAACCGTTGTCGCCGTCGCGTTGCTTCGTAACGTTTTTGCGCCGCGCCTCGCGCTGGCGCCCAGAGATGCAAAAGACTCAATTTCTATAATAGTTGTGGTGGTGGTAGCTCTTCTTTCAAATGCCACCAAGAACATCGTCATCAAGTTTTAGTATTATGAATAATCAGGTAGTATAATCGTATAATTATGTTTGTATAATCGTTGTGCAGAACGTGTAATTAGCAGATTCTAAGGAAATCTCACATGCAAATAACTTCTTAAAGATAGTAAATAACCCCAGAAGACCGTCTTGAATCAAGGAAAAGAAATTTGAATATTATGAAATAAAACAAAATTCAAAAGTCCCAATGTCTTATTATTTACATTAAAATCCTTACATATGATAAAAAACGAAACAAACAAAAGAGAAAATTGATATTACTTAGGAACTTCAATGCTTTAAGAATGATAAATAATTAAAATTTCTTTTATATACTTGCACTAATTACATACCTTTTTTTCTTGAGAATGTTCAAAGATCACGAACTGTATTGAATATCATTTTGTACACGAGTTGGTAATGTAGTTCATTAATATTATTGCATTCAACGAACAACATGAATATAACAACAAAGTTATAATATCTTGATGTGACACTTTCACAGTTGTAATAGTTTCATGTGAATTGTAGTAACACTTTTATATGTACAGTTTGAAAGCCTTACGAATTGATTATGATGAGACATTAATTGCAGGAAAACATGTCTGTTCAAATGACACATAATCTGCCATAAATAATAATTGTTAGCAAGCAACAACAAAGAATATTCATAAGGACTTTATATAGAAAAATAGACAATTATACATTAATATCAGGAAAGTAAAGCTTGTAAAATTATTTCTAAATACGATAAATAAAAAAATAATCTCCAGAAAAGATCGCAATGAAAATGTACAATTGCCATTATCGACATGCCAATTCGCCAGTCATTCTCGTCAGTCACATGATCGTGGACCTAGTACACGGATTTCGCACTCACTTCTTTTAATTTTTATTTTTTCTTGATCTACGATGGCGCACGCTACATGGATCATCAATTTTTACACAGGAGGTTGCATATGTTCCACATAAGCGTAACCATAAAGAGAAAATCTCATCGGATTTCAAAATCTACCAGGAAATCGATCCATAAACTATCGCAGCTGAGACTTGAGACTCCTGGCTACATCCACTGGCTGCTAATCCAAATGGTTTTGACGAAACACTTCATTTACGGTCGATTCGAGTGTATCAATTATGTTTTGAATTTGTATTGCGGGGCTCGCGGTGCCTTTTTAAAAATTTTACCAGACGCCAACTTCGTAACTGCCGTCAACATCATTATCATTAGTTGAAAAACTCATTAAACATTTTGACATTTTGTGGTTGACATTTTTGTTTACCGGAATTGCTTGAGTGATCATCCACTAAACGATCTTCTCCATTTTCACGAGCAATCATAACGTACTAATGTATATAGCTCATCAATTTTTACTCATGAGTAGGGCCCGGATAATTATGTACTAAAAATTAGGAAAATATGTACATATATATGTATTAAAATGTATAGAAATATGTACTAAAAAGTAAGAAATATGTAACACTTTAATTATCATATCAATTCGTTTTAATAAAATACTTTTGCTTAAATGTTGATCTGTGTAGGCTTAATATACTCGTAAAGAACAAAATTAAAACATAATTCCACTCACAATTCTATTATTTACAATGGTCTCCGTAAAAAATGAGAAACAAGTATTTGTTTCAAATACTTAGAAACAAGCTGAATGTGACGTCGCACACGCTTTAAATTACTTTCGGTTGTTTGACTTGTTTTTTTTCTTCGTCTTCATCTTCTTTGTCGTCTTCTTCTTCGTCGTCGTTTCCTTCTTCGTCGTCTCCTCCTTCTTCTTCGTCTCCTCCTCCTTCTTCGTCGTCTCCTCCTTCTTCTTCTTCTTCGTCGTCGTCTCCTCCTCCTTCTTCTTCTTCGTCTCCTCCTCCTTCTTCTTCTTCGTCTCCTCCTCCTTCTTCTTCTTCGTCTCCTCCTTCTTCTTCTTCTTCTTCTTCTTCGTCTCCTCCTTCTTCTTCTTCGTCGTCTCCTCCTTCTTCTTCTTCGTCGTCTCCTTCTACGTCGTCTCATTTTCCTACGTCGTCGTCGTCTTCTTCGTCGTCGTCGTCGTCTTCTTCGTCGTCTTCTTCTTCTTCGTCTTTGTCCTCGTTTCTCTATCTTTCTCTTTGTCGGTATTGGTACTGGAGTTTAATCAACACCACCTACATCTACTTAGCTGGCGTTGATTTAGTTCCCGGCATACTCACCAAGATTACAGCGCCAAAACACGAAAAAACACGTTTTTGGAAATTTCTTAGAATTTTATAGCCATTTCTGGAAACAAATTATCAGTTCCCTATCAGAACGCCGACACGCGTCGAATGACACCTTCGAATGATGTCTCCACCAGTGCACGGGAAGTGGTCTAGCCGTGGGAGACGGAACGGCTCATCCGCAAGCATGCACACGAGGAGTTTACGCAAATACTCTATAGGGATGAAATTTTTCCTATTATCTGTTCGAAGGCCTTGTACCGACCAAGTGTTCCACATCGCATGAAGTTACTGGTGTATATTCAAATTTTGTCCCAACATATCACTGTTCAATGCTATTCACGGATTAGAGAATAAAAACAATGCTGGTTGATATTTAATCAATTGACTCTTAGCACCAATTCAGCTTTCTTTAATAATGTTCTTACCCAAGACGCTATTGCTTGACTTCTCTGAAAAGATAAACCAAACTTTGCCTGTGGCAAATTCCCAGTCTGCGTTATCACAAGGTTTAAGCCAATCGCCGTGAATTGTTTTCTGTCCTTTTCTTATCCAAATGCTGCAGTGTCACATCATGATTTTACTTTGGATTTTCACCTCACAGAGATACTTTACAAACAAGGGTTTAGGCTCCAGTGCAACAAACGGGAAAAGAAAACTGTCAATGGCGCTTTCTGAGCTGCATTGGTGCGTGTAATTTTTGGCGAAGGGCATTAAGATCATTAAGTGAGTTTAAGCGAGTTATCGCTTGCTAGACGTACCATTTTCATACACAAACTTTGAGTAGTACTCTGAGTAGTATTTTGTTCTCTACTTTACTCGCGCTGAAATCTACTGGAAGCTTTGGAGTGCAACACCTTCCCCTTTTGTAGGATTCTGCGTGCAGCAATATCAACATTTTTACGCAATGCAATAGCGCCAATTTAGAGAAATGCTGCCGAAAAATTGTTTGGCAATGCTGAATTGTTTGTCTTGGTTAATCCTTATCAAAAACATGTAGGATAAATGAAGAATTATACAAAAGAATGTAGAAAAACGAAAATATTAAGAAATATTTAAAAATATGTACTTTTGTGAAAAATATGTAAATATATGTACTTTCGGGTAAAATATGTAAATATATGTACTAAAAAATCATCGGTTTTAGGCACTAATCGACATGAAACGTAAATATATTGTGGTTTTGACTTGATAGAGTTAACATACGGAAATATGTAATTACATAATTATCCGGGCCCTACTCATGAGTTTGAGTGCTCCCCTTTCCAGACTTCTACGCTTAAATCTATTTACATGACTACGTTAGTACCAATTTTAAAATTAATAAATAAACAGCAAGTTAATTATTATATGAACATGAAAACTATTTATTCATTAAATATCAACGCCAATCACAGTTAGCAAATATAGTAAATGAATATGTCGCTATCACACAGTTTAAAACATTTTTCTTTCTGAATCTATTACCGTGGGCCTGTGTACTCTTCCGTTCAGTTAGAAACTCTCCTCAGGGTCAAACTCAATTTGCGGCGTCCAGCCAACACCACAAACGACTTTTTGGGGAATGTTAAAACTGTACCCACAAATTAATAAAAACACAAATATCAATTTAGACACGTAAATATCCATTTCCAAATTTATAACAAAACCTTCACTAACCTAGGCCTGTCAAATTTGGGGAGGTGCGGCAAATAGCAATTTTAAAAAAATACAAATAATTCAAAATAAGTATCTACGCTGGACAGTAAATGCACCTTGGCATATCCGCAACGAGCAAATTTAAAAAGAACTCGCTATATGCCCAATGAAACAATGGATAGACAGGCTCTCCACTCGATTTTACACAAACCTATCATCCTGCCCTGCAACCCAAAAATTTAAGTTACGTTCTACTTCACACCCATATCCAAGAATCAAAAGTCGGCATTCCAAAGACTTACTTCGACCTCCGTAAAATAGCAGAGAAGAAAGCAGCTAATAACAACAACTTACAAAGAAATTCGAGTAGTTAGAGGACCCATCGTGGACACTCCTCTGTAATTAGTTAATATTTAATTGTAAGTGAAAAAATATGTAAAATATGCAGTATGTTATCGATTTTGTATGGAATTTTATGTGTGATTCAAACCTTGAAAGGCCCAACAGGCCGAACAAGGATTAATAAATTATTTTTTTTTTTAAAACTTTTTGGGGGCGGCGTTGGAGGTTCAATTCCTCCGCGGGCGGCGGCGGCGGCGGCGGCGGCGGCGGCGGCGCGCGGTGCCTCTTTAAAATTTCCAGCCGGCGCGTATGAGTTCGCAATACCCAGGGCGCTCCGGAGCTCCGGAAATGCAACGCGCGCGCATCTATATTCACCCCGCTGCGCTGGCCCGCTGTGCTGGCGCGGGGCGGGACCGCGACCCCGCGCGTTCCCCACGCTTCACCGCCCCCGCCTCCCCCACCCCCGCTCCCCACCACGCCGACGGTGTTGCCGCTGCTTTCGTGCGCTTGCTGCAAATATGCAAGATGGAACATTGAGCGTAAAGTTTTAAACAAGAGGAGTCAGCACACAAAAATGCAATTAAATATTTGGCACAAAAATTATAAATATTTTTTAAAATGAGAGTAAAAATAGTTGGGTTTTCGTGCGGTAACTAATTAGAAACTGTCCAATGATGCAGCCAATGACAGGGGGGTCCAATGGACAAAGAAATGGGCAAAATTATATGGTCACAAGCCTGAGCGTTAGACCACATATTTAGAATTTTAAGCTTGAATATAGTCTGTTTGTTAATTATTTTTCGAAAACGTCCAAGGGTAACAAAAACCAAATAGGGTAACAAAAACGATAAATAATGAAATTTCGCATCAAGGAAGTTTACGATCAAAAAAAAAAAAGGATTCGGAATATAGAAATTCAGGGTTTGCGAAAATTTAAAAAACAAAATCGAGAAATTTAGAAAACGGAATGGAAAATACACAACATTCGTATTCCAGACAATTAGGTATTCGAGACAATTAAGGGCAAGCATTCAAGACAACGAAGGACACGCATTCGGGAAAATTAAGATTTCTTATTCCAGACCAAACAGCAGTGGTGTCAAGATCTTCTACTGGTGGCAGTGGCACGCGTCGTGGCATCGTAGCATGCTGCGACCTTCTCTGCGCAACTAGCGTCGGAAATGGGAACTATTACGAGTGGTAGTAATCCCACCGTTTTACAATAGGGATGGCGTTGTCTCTGGTGGCAGGGTAATGAACTGCGTGGACGGGCGATTTCGTCGTGGCACTCGTGACACGGACTCCTACTCGTGGCATCGACCTTGACAACACAGTATTCGCAATCGATACAACTGAGGTCTGAGATTTGAGAAAAATTAAGATCCGCGTTGGAGAAAATTTAGAATGCGTCCCAGGTCCACTATTTTCCTTTCTCCACGCGACACCTTATCGACTGACGCGGCGCTGGCGCGCGTTCAATTGGCTCCCTCTGCACCGGCAGGGCCGCGTCCCGCATAGCCGCGCCGCGGGTTACTCAGCTTACAGACCACGCGGCCTCGCACGCCCAGCCGCCGCGTAGTGCTACAGGCGTTTTCTGCGCGAGCCACTGTGCAGGACTCGGTCAGTCTACGTAATTATTTAGTGAGAGAAAAACATTAAATGTAGGTTCAAGCATAAGCAATGTTACTTCTACAATAATGAGAAAATAGATCTACTACGTTAAGTAAAAACATAGCACTGTTCGAACACTAATCTATCTCCTGTACAAGTAGGTGCATAATTATAAATGAGAGAACTCCTTTCTTCCTTCTTGAAGCAAATGTGTGTTGCTATTACGAGATTCATTCTCATACGAACTTCAAAGAAGTTGGCAAAGTATTGCATTATCTTAACAGCATCCCAGTGCGGGGGTTGTTTTTGTTTATCTTCCATACATATCCGTTCTTTTCTGGATGAGCCATAAGTGAATGATTAGTGTGATTAGTGATTAAATCGGTCAGTGAGGAAGTGATTATTAGTGAATGCGGGCGCGTTAATTGCCAAAGTCATTGGTCCCGTAAGTGCACTGCATGCTTTTTTCTTCGGAAGTTTGGTGGTTCTTCCCG
>JAHLJT010009355.1:103254692-103330237 GCA_031308135.1 Acheta domesticus | reverse complement strand
AGAGGATAAGCAAGTTTTCATTACATAAATATCAAGAACAACTAGCATTGTCAACTTGATTGCATTTCTCCAAATTCAGAAAGTTGCATCAAGAACGAAATGGCGTCATCTGATCAAATTTTTGCCAAAATTTCAATCAGCCGGTTGTCCGGATAGACAAAACCAAACGAAACATTACTTCTTCCAACAGCCACTAGTTTCGGACGCCTCATAAGGGTCATTTCAGTTCACTATCACTGTTTCCGTTCACCTTTTGGAATGTATCCGGCACATTGGGACGAAAACGTTCGACGTTGACCGTCCCCAATATCGACCAAAATCGCTCCTCTGTGACCAACGCCTTAGGACTCTTCCCTATACGTGACTACGTGTTGGGTTGAGGATCCTGTCTACGGTCCTCGCGTTTAACAACAACAACAACAACAACAAAAAAGAGTGTGCAACACATAATCTCCAAGGCATACTGCGCCGAAAAATTTAGTGCTCCAATCTCGCGGCGTACGTTGCAGATTCGTTGGCACGCTAAGGAATGAAAGCCCGCTCCACGCACATGCAATGCAGGAGTTGCGAGTGGGTGTGAAGGGGCGTGGCGAGGACGGGGAGGAGGTCGTGAGAATCGTTAGCGCGTCGTGCCGCAACCCTCGCACGCCGCCGCCCCCGCGCCCCCGCGCCCTTCCCTCCTATCTGGAAGAAGCAGGGCCGGAGCAGGGACAGCTTCTGAAGACCGTACAGAGATTCAGTAATACAGAGAAACGCATGAATACACCAAAATCAATATTACAATGGAGAAAATACTACATCTGCATACTTGAAGTTGCGATGTTTCTTTTCTGAACTATAGTGTCACCAAATGCTTAAAAAGGACCAAATTGTAAGATAGTGCTCAATACTACTATGAAAAGAAGTTTTTGCTCTTCTGTTCGCTTCAGTGATTTACATAACAAACTATAATATAGGTTCAGCGTGTATTGCTTGATAAGAAGATAGACAATAACCTCTGGAAAAAACAGACAGCCGAGCGCACTCCTTGAAAAGGCACTTTTGAAATATAAACAACTTTTACACTAATTCAGTTCTGTCATTTGATATTTTTGTTTGTACCTCTTCCCCAGGCTACTATTTTCTGAATCATTTCCTTTATTCCAGTCACATCACTAAGTGCATTAGTGGCTTCACGGGCATTGCAGATTTAATACAACCACGAAACACCTCTACGACACATGTTACATTCACTGTTAATAACGTTAACTCTCATAAGTAGAAAAATTCCTCGATCCACAGAATTTCCGGTTTGGGCACCGCATTGCTGCAATTGCAAATACCTAAACTTTTGATCTATTCTCGAGTCCCTCCCCTTACGTCTCCTCTCACTATTCCGCCTGATCATGTTTGTCTTCACCCTCTTCCAAGACAGACCAGGCTCCTCCGCCCCTCACGTTCAGTCCACCTTTTGTCTCAACTCCCACGCCACTATTCGAAACGCCATCCAAGTCCCCCTCAGAGCTTGGCGTACGGAGCCGCGCCACCCCGCCCGGTTTGACTACCCCTCTATCCCTCCCCTGTCCATCGGGCCCCCCGCCGGCTTTGCAGGCGGAGACGTCTACGTGTCACCACTTCTTGCCCCGCCCGCGCCTCCGCCCGCGCCTCCGCCCGCGCCTCCGCCCGCGCCTCCGCCCGCGCCTCCGCCCGCGCGCTCCGCCCGCGCCTCCGCCCGCGCCTCCGCCCGCGCCCCCCCGCCCGCGCCTCCGCCCGCGCCTCCGCCCGCGCCTCCGCCCGCGCCTCCGCCCGCGCCTTCCGCCCGCGCCTCCGCCCGCGCCTCCGCCCGCGCCTCCGCCCGCGCCTCCGCCCGCGCTCCGCCCGCGCCCCCGCCCGCGCCTCCGCCCGCGCCTCCGCCCGCGCCTCCGCCCGCGCCTCCGCCCGCGCCTCCGCCCGCGCCTTCCGCCCGCGCCTCCGCCCGCGCCTCCGCCCGCGCCTCCGCCCGCGCCTCGCCCGCGCCTCCGCCCGCGCCTCCGCCCGCGCCTCCGCCCCGCGCCCCCGCCCGCGCCCCCGCCCGCGCCCCCGCCCGCGCCCCCGCCCGCGCCCCCGCCCCGCGCCCCCGCCAGCGCCTCCGCCCGCGCCTCCGCCCGCGCCTCGCCCGCGCCTCCGCCCGCTCCTCCGGCCGCGCCTCCGCCCGCGCCTCCGCCCGCGCCCCCGCCCGCGCCCCCGCCCGCGCCCCCGCCCCCGCCCGCGCCCCCGCCCGCGCCCCCGCCCGCGCCTCCGCCCCGCGCCTCCGCCCGCGCCTCCGCCCGCGCCTCCGCCCGCGCCTCCGCCCGCGCCTCCGCCCGCTCCTCCGCCGCGCCTCCGCCCGCGCCTCCGCCCGCGCCTCCGCCCGCGCCCCCGCCCCGCGCCCCCGCCCGCGCCCCCGCCCGCGCCCCCGCCCGCGCCCCCGCCCCGCGCCTCCGCCCGCGCCTCCGCCCGCGCCTCCGCCCGCGCCTCCGCCCCGCGCCTCCGCCTCCGCCCGCGCCTCCGCCCGCGCCTCCGCCCGCGCCTTCCGCCCGCGCCTCCGCCCGCTCCTCCGGCCGCGCCTCCGCCCGCGCCCCCGCCCGCCGCCCCCGCCCGCGCCCCCCGCCCCGCGCCCCCGCCCGCGCCCCCGCCCGCGGCCCCCGCCCGCGCCCCCGCCCGCGCCCCCGCCCGCGCCTCCGCCCGCCGCCTCCGCCCGCGCCTCCGCCCGCGCCTCCGCCCGCGCCTCCGCCCGCGCCTCCGCCCGCGCCTCCGCCCGCGCCTCCGCCCGCGCCTCCGCCCGCGCCTCCGCCCGCGCCTCCGCCCGCGCCTCCGCCCGCTCCTCCGGGCCGCGCCTCCGCCCGCGCCCCCGCCCGCGCCCCCTCCCGCGCCCCCGCCCGCGCCCCCGCCCGCGCCCCCGCCCGCGCCCCCGCCCGCGCCCCCGCCCGCGCCCCCGCCCGCGCCTCCGCCCCGCGCCTCCGCCCGCGCCTCCGCCCGCGCCTCCGCCCGCGCCTCCGCCCGCGCCTCGCCCGCGCCTCCGCCCGCGCCTCCGCCCGCGCCTCCGCCCGCGCCTCTGCCCGCGCCCTCCGCCCGCGCCTCCGCCCGCGCCTCCGCCCGCCCTTAATACTGTTACACTGTTTAATACTGTTGCATCTTCTGTACCTTCCACACTGACACCTCATCATTGACGTTCGTTTCCACACACTCCCCACATCAATGCTTTTCTCCTTAGCATCCTTCATCTCTCTCGTCCACCTCCATCTCCGTCGTCTCTGACTTCGGCCACTCCCTCACCGACGCCTCTTCTTCGACCCCGCCCCGCCCCCCTAACACACTGTCGCATCTCCTTTGGCCCCGCCAACTCCCACACGATGCCCCTTCTTTGACCCCCAGCCCCATCTCCACACCAATGCCTCTTCTTTGACCCCGCTCTCTCCACACCAATGCCTCTATTTTGACCGTCACGCCCGTCCACTCCCACACCGAAGCCCCTTCTTGGACTTCCTCCCGTCCATTGGCACACCGATGCCTCCGCCTACCTCGCCCTTCCCACTCCCACACCGACGCCTCTTCTTCGACAGCCGCCTCCGTCCACTCCCATTCCGACCCCCGCCTCCACCCTCTCCCACACCAATTTCTCCGCCCTCGTATCCTCCTCCGTCCCCCTCCACCACTCATTCCCACACCTCCGCCTGCGCCTCCTCCCCCCGGGACCGGGCCCTGCCTCCTCGGCGAGCGCGGCGCGCGGCGCGGCGCGACGTGCGGGTCGCCTTGAGTGACAAAGCGCTCCGGAAAGACGCGGCCGAGGGGGGAGGGGGAGGGGGAGGCAGACAGACTCGCGAGGGACGACGACCTCCGCGGCTGCGTTGCACACTGGGCCCAAACACATCCAATCTCTTCAAAGAAAATTGTCTTTTTTACTACTCTATATTACTGTAATGAATCTGGCTATAGATCATTCACAACAGACGAAAAGTTTTTATTAGATTTCCAGGTACAAAGATGAAATTTTAAATAGCGACGTTTCGAGGAATATGTTTTTTCCTCATCTTTAGGCTATAAACAGTAATAAAAACATTTTCATTAATGATTTTTTTATAAACTACTTATTCATACTCGTTAATGTATGGATTATATCTCCTTTTTTTACTGTTTATCGAATGAAGTTGAGGAACTTATATTCCTCGAACGTCGCAATTTAAAATTTCATCTTTGTACCTGGAAATCTAAATAAAAACTTTTCGTCTGTGTGAGTAATCTGTGGCCAGATTCATTAAATAATAAATCCAAACTCTGCACTGCGAACACAGTAATGAGTGGGTGGACAAGGAAAGCATTTAGATTAAAATGAAATAGAAACATTGAAAAAACTAAATAATTGAAAACCTAGTGACATAAAATCCAATTAAACGTATGAACACATGTAAAACAATAAATCAAATATGCAATTTATTCGGATTTGTGATATGGGACTAGCAAAACCTCGAACTTTGAAAGGCATCCGGGATTGATCTATGAGATTGATCGCTTGTTTGTCGCCAACTGAATCTTATTTTTTTTTTTAAATTTTATACTTCTAAACTTACACCACATTTAATGCCACACTTGTCTTTTATTAAATACATTACATTTGACATTTTATTTCAATATTTCAAACCAGAAAATCAATATTTTCTCCTTTAACTTTAGTAAAATCAATATCAGTGCAATAATTTCGTCTCTTCAAGTTTCATTTTATGCTG
Source organism: Acheta domesticus (assembly GCA_031308135.1). Classification (NCBI taxonomy): domain Eukaryota; kingdom Metazoa; phylum Arthropoda; class Insecta; order Orthoptera; family Gryllidae; genus Acheta; species Acheta domesticus. The sequence goes on along the minus strand of JAHLJT010009355.1, from coordinate 103,325,516 downwards.
TAAAAAACAAATATTTTATCTAGATAATTCAAAAGGTTCTCTATTTCAAAAAATGGAGAATTCTTAAATAAGCAGAATTCGATTCATCCACACTCTTTCATTTTATTCATACATGTTACATATTTTTTTTTTTTGCCAAGATGCTCTCTTTGAAATCAACAAAATAGTATATTCCATTATGTTCCTTTAACCAGTGAAACAAGACATACGAGTCATTACACATTTCTCAATGAATAATTTTCAAATCTATATTTAATATTGACCGAATGTGTAGTAGTCCCCGAATTGTTCTGTCGCATTTAAACATTCATTGAAATGGAGCAGTGGTGAAATTCCAGGCAGACAAATCAGGAAAAACTCCGAGAAACCCTGACCGTGTTACGATTGGACCTCCACAAATTCCTCAAGGTTCTATCAGAATCTCATTCTCGGTCCCACCTACGGAAACTGGACGCTCTGGCCACTACACCACGGGCAAACTAAGGTTTAGTTAGTTATATAGAAAAGCCTCCCCTTCCAGTTGCGTAAGCCTTAAGGCAAAAGCGCAATGTAACAGAATTATGAAAATAATCCCCGTCTCCACAGGGGTACTATCGAGGAGAAATTGACAAAAACCCTAAGGAATTAGACAGCCTATTTCCACAATGACGTACAAGTTTATCCAATAAATATATTTTTTCCTGGAGGAAAAGAATTCAAATTCACAGTTATGGTTCAGGATACACTGAGAAAAATTCTAGCTTGCAGCCAACAGACGTCATTCTCAGCACATGTCAAGTAAGCAATAAACCAAAAAACAGGTATTTACTTTACCATTGTAACCTGGACGTTTACTAAAAAGCTGCACTCACAAAACACTTAAACAGACATCAATGTAATTATTGTCAATTTTTCACACAAATTTCCCTTTCCTCCAAACAAAAACATTAATTTCAACCATGATATCGCTCTTATCAGTTATAAATTATTTTTATCAGTGTAGGTTTCAACGGTTTTCGGAAATCTTTAAACATAACAGAACATAAAAAAGGTTAAATGATGAAATTATAACTCCTTATCTAAACAAAGATGTGAGAAAAAAGACTTCCCTGTGTGAATCGTTGACTCTATTGTCATCCGACTGTTAAGGATATGTTTATAGTATGTAAATCTAGAAATGAGATGGAACTTTAAATTCGTCTCTGGAAATACGCACTACAATTCTACATCTTGTTCTTATTAATGCCAACAAAAATAAAATATATTTAATTACCTAAGAAGAGAAAAATGAATACTCACAACAATAATGACATTCAGTGTGCCCTCCTTGGGCTTTTATTAATAACTGATGCCCAAGAGGCTTCGCTTCAATCCACTTGTTGCATACGAATAAAATCATCATTAGGGCAAACGGAAGATTTTGTTTCCTTGTTTACAATAACACTCAAAAGGCGGCGTCGATGGTGTAACGGTTAGCGTATCGCTCTGTTATACCGAAGTTTGCGGATTCAAATCCAATCATAGGCGTGGATTTTTAAGGGCGAAAAATCCTTCGAGAGCCTTCCTTCGGAGGGGAAGTAAAGCCGGCTGTCCCACGTTAGTAGATTTACTGCATGTCAAAGAACTTCAACCCTAAAAGAAGCCTCTGAACTAAATTCAAATCACCTGTTTCGAGTTATACCTTCTTTCCCCGTTAGATGGTGAAAGGAGCGTAGCGAAATTTGCGTGGTCACAGGGAAGAGCAGGCCTCATGGCCTGAGTCTCGCCACGTAAAATAAGGCATCAATTCAATTCGAATGGGGTTCTGCGCGACTGGTGGCATTTGAGCCCACTGTAGGACGCCCCTCCCCATCCTCGTCCCCCGCCGCTCTCCGCTCGCGCACAAAGGAAGCGCAGAGGACCAGTCGGCGCAGCGCGCGGGAGGGCGGGGGGGGAGGCCGCGGCGCGTCTGCGAGGGAGAAGAGGCGCGCTTCACGAAAATTGCATTTAGATGTTTACTGAGTTTTTCTGTTTCGCGACAACACGCGCCCCAGAGAGCGGGGGAGGAAGAGGAGGAGGAGCAGGAGGAGGAGGGCTGGTGGTCTTCGGGGATGGGGCGGGAAGGAAGAAGCGTGGGCTGATGGCAGGTTGCGGACAGGACGGGAGGACACAGCAGCCAGGGAAGGAGGCTCTGGAGTGACAGAAGAGGAACGATAGAGTGAGGGACATATGAGAGGAAGAGGAACAGACAGAAACAGGAAAATTGTAAAAGAATAAATGCAGTGAGGAAAAGAGAAATGAGAGTGACTGAAAGAGAAAGAAAGTAAGAGGAAGAGAGAAAAAGAATGATTTTCATAAAGATTTTGTTACATTCTGACATACTCAAACAGACCTCAGAAAGAGATAGGGGGGACAGACATCAACACACAGAGGACAGAAATTCATTCATACACACACATAGTCATACATTCAGACACAGATAGGCCGAGACAGGACAGAGATAGCAAGTAGTAAAAATATGAATGGCAACGAAGGAGTAAAGGAAAACTCACAGAGACATAAAAGTAAGCGATTTCAAAGTTGACGTGACGTTTGAGAATTTTGTGAAGGCAAGGAATGGGCTGAAAGTCGATAACTGTCCTGAGAGGTCACAAATAATATTGATTTACATGGGGGAAATGAGTACGATCAATATGAGGGGTGAGCAAACGGGTAACTATTAACGTCTTGAAAGAACATAGAAAGGGGGGAAATATATTATTACTATGGGTATATCGGAGTGAATGGGAGGGGGGCTAGTACAAAGGGTATAATTTCTGAAGAAAGATAACACGATGAAACATTAAAAACAAGTAAGTTTTCAAGGGTCAGAATCAGAATGAGTAGTGATAAAGAAAGTCAACGGATGGTGATAAAAACGGGAGGTGGGATAAGAGTTCCGCGGTATGAGGTAAACTGGCTTTGGGGCTGGGAGAGCATCCAGTAATGGGGGTCCGTGGACGGCAGCAATGTGAGCGAGTGATGGTTGAAGGTAGTGGTTAAAGTAAAGGCTGTGGGAGAGCGAGTGATGCCTTTATGAACGAGCGATGGCAGGTGTGCAGATGATGCTCCTATGAGCGAGTAATAGGTAGATGTAGAGGAGATGTCTGAATGAGCAGAAGTCAAAGTAGCTGACAGCGAAGTTAGCAGGTAACAGCGTGAACCAGCAGTGGACTGATCCAGCGTTTGGACGTGAACGAAAGTCTTCGGGAGCAGGCGAAATAAAGTGGGTAGGCGAGCGGTCTTCTGACAGTCCTTTGTCGCATCTCCATCGCTCAGCCGCTCTCCACCTCCCCACACCCCTAACTCTCCCCCTCCCTCTCATCCTCATTCTCGCAACAGGCAGAGGGCGACTAGAGTGTGAGCTGCTCACCCCTCGTCGTTTTTGTGTTTCTCTAATTCCGCGGAAAAATAGGACCGGTAGGCCGGAATAATGCCAAATTGTGGTCCCATGCCTTTGACAAACGACTATCGAAACTTCAAAAATGAACGTTAGAATAAAACTAAACACTCGGCCACAGGAATGGTTTCTAGATTGGCAAATTCTTGAAAAGCGTCATCAAGAATATTCAAAATACCAGAAAGGAATCATTTCAATGAATACTCTTATATTAATAATAATAATAATAACAATAATAGTACTAATAATTTGAACAAAGAAAATTGAAAAACCAAATTCACACAAAACAATAATTAAAGTACCTAACTTTCAAGTGTGCTATTTCAAGTGTGGCTAATTATGTGAAAGTTGGCATATGCCAACTTTCACATAAAAACAATTAATATTTTCATCAATCATAGGTTTTGATCAGTCTTTTCTTGAAATTTTACATCATACATACATGGAATATGCATAATTTATTCATAAATCTCATGTATAAAAAGAAGAGTTTTGACTGTCAGTGTTCGCAGTCCTTTGAATTACGTCTCACGTAGTGCATCATTCTTTCATTTTCACACGCATACAGCAAAGTCAAATAAATAAAACCAAGCTGGAAATCCTCGTGTCAGCGTGTAGCAACACAAAGCCCTTGTCTGCCCCGCCCCTTATCTCACTCGTCTTCGCCGCTAGGTGCTTGTAAGGGCTGTGGGACTCGAAATTCCGTGTTTTATCTTGTTACGGAGCGCCACAGAAAGAAGAAGAAGAAAAAAAGAACTCTCGACAATTCATAAAAGTTAGTTTGATATACGGCCCAGTGTTTATAAATTTTATATCAAGATTTGTGGCCTCTCCTTGCGGGGCTGATAAACCGCTTTTTAATGGCCTTCTCGGCTTAGGGAAGGGGGAAAAGTTAAGTGCTGATTAAATAGAAAAACAGCGCCACAAGATATATTTTCTGCAAGGACTATCTGCATAAAACGCAGTAAAGAAAAGCAAACCTCATTGCAGCATATATCTACTACACTTGTTTTCTAACCGTTCTGGTATCATTGCACATCATGTGTATAAGTGTATGCCTGTATATAATAATACTGCTCGTAAATTCCACTACGAAATATGAATAAGTTTTTTCAATGTGGTAATATCTAACTAGGAAAACATAAATGCATAAAATAATATATGAATTAAATACGAAACTAAAGACAATTCCTTGAAATATAAATATGGCGGCCAAGTCATCAGGGTAATGCAGTCATATAAATCATTATTTTTTTAAATTTTGGCATACTATGTCGCGTAAATACGTATTCACCCCAAACTTGATAGGAACTTGAGATACTGTCACCTACTTCGTTGATTAGTTACGGACGAGAATTCAACCGACAAAGAGCAATATCAAAACGGAACAAAAGAAACCAGTTATTATATTTTTTTGTTCGTAAATAATAACTGCTGTAAGATTATATTGTAACGTATAATCATAAAGAAAAAACCATATGAAGGACATGGGATAGTAAAAAGATAGCCGCAATAGCTACAGAGAGCCTCCCGCTATTTATAAATGTTAATACCTCGATTTCGGTAAAACTGTGGCTTACCTTGTTACAGTAAATGCCTTGTTCATATACATGAAGGCCTAAGAGCAATAACAAGATGAGACACATTTCGAATAAAATCGGAATATTCAAATTACGATTGGTGGGAATCTTCTTATGGCTGGTGTGGCATATTTTATTAAGGGTACACACCCTTCGTATATAAAACGTAGAAAAGTTTCTCTGCAAAGGTACTCGTTCAGTGTTTCTCTTCCCCCACGCCTACACGACAGCTCGTGGTGACCGGAGCGCATTCCGGGCGGATGGCAATCCAGCGATACGCTGCGACCTGCTGCTCCCCCGGGGCCATTACGTGCCATTAGCGGGGGTGGCGGTGGCTGCGGTGGCGGGTCGGGTGACCGCCGCGCGGGCGCTGATACCCCCTCCGAGAACCGAACCCGCGACCCTCGCCCCCGCGCTGGCTGCGCTGTCGCCCTGGGCGACGAGGCACCCACAACCCCTGGTGGAATAGGTCGACGTACTATCTGCCCAAGTTTACACGAGCTCTGAATTGCCCAACTCGTTTCTTTACTCCGGGTTAGCTGGATAATGGCATCGGTTGATGTCATTGTAGTGCCTCAGACGGGGTCTCGATGGTGGCAAGAATTTCGACACTAGCTACATAGGTAGGTCGAATTCAGACGCTGTCTGGAGGAGAATTCTAGCGACTGGCTGGCCTGATCGGTAGTTTTCGGTGGTTTCTCCTACATCTCTAGGCGAATGCCGGAGGAGCATCCTAACATACTGGCCACGGACCGTGTGCGATCGTTCCTTCCTTTTCCTTTTCCTATCCTCACCCTTTACTTACACATACCACTTTACCACACATGCCGGGAGACCGGTCGGGAGCTTAGAGCTGTTCCCAGGTGAGGGCTTTGTTTCGCTGATGGGAGACACCTGGTTGGGGAGACACCCCGCAAGGCAAAGTCGGCGCCGGATCTCGCCATCCAGCAGGGGAAGATCACCACCACTTCCCGCGATAAAAATATACACTACATTTACAGGACTAACGACCGTAGCAGTTGACGCGCTTCGAAATCACATACATTCTCTATCTTACAGAGTTTAATATTAATACGAGTATATACAAATAGGGCGTATATGTATAGGGCGGCACGCGGCGTGGTGGTCATAGTATTGCACGCCTCCCACTGCCAATGCTAGAGTTCCGTCGCAGGCAGTTCAAAGTGGAAATTTGTGCGGGACAAGGGTTCGCGGCTAGTTTCTTCGGTATATTTCCGTTTCTCCTGCCAAAATGCACTCCACCGATATTTTCCATCTATCATTCTGTTTCCTATCTAGCATTAACCATCATTCCGCTATGTATCCAAGGACCACAGCAATGTCTCCGCGATTACCAAGGAACTAGCTCAGAAAGATCGTGAATACCTCAGCGTGATAGATATGAACCCGGCCTGGCATATTAGAGAAAGGGGAAATGGTGAGGGAACGGGGAACGAATTCTCCCAAGAACCTAATTACGGATGATAGGGAGTAGATGGAATGTCAGGCGAGGCGAGGAATATAGCTTCGTCGAACATGGTCTCTGAGAGGAGAAAACTGAGGTGAGTTTACACAAATGTATGAGTGCGGGCATGTTTCCATAAAAAAATCATTTCAATCACTGGAGCAATTGCTTCAGCAGCAAATTCTGGTCGAACACTTTTAAACAGCTGACAAGAAAGTAGTTCACGATTCCAAATTGTTGTCCTAAATTGGGATACAAGCCAATAATTTACTCTTTGGAATTAGGCAACCCTAAAGCTCCTACGCACCGACATTATTGCTGGGTGGCTGGGGGAGCAAGTGCGGGCGGACAATACTAACAAGACAAAGCAGACGAGCAATTTAAGCAGGCGATGCGGGTGGGGGTGGGGTAGGAGGCAGCAATCAATAGATAAATACCAGAACAATGCCAGGTAATCAATTACTGACGAATCAAAGACAAGCAGAGCATTTGATAACAAGATTTCCTCTCCCGTATAATAGAAACTACGTGAATTTGTATTTGTAATTGCATACAATCACCAACGCTCGATGGCATGGTTCAATATTGTTTAACTGCACTGAAACTCTACACCTCTTTGTTTACATTTTGAATATGATGAGTGGAGGAGATCGTACAAATACACCCTTGACAAAAAACGAGCACATGATGTACTAACATATAACACTTACGTATCTAAACGCAAGTGAGTTTTGTACAAGTTTCTGAACAGAACTGTATCTAAATCCAGGTCTCTTATCTAATACACACATCATAACTCCGCATCTAAATAAATGGCACTTACTAATTAAAATATATTTGTCTGTTCATGTCACCGGCAAGAGTATATATATTTTCTGAAAATCTCTACTTCTTTAAAGTAATTTAAACATTCGATAAAAGAGGTCATAAAGTATAAAACACACAAGATAACGTTCCATGGAACGTTATTTATCATGCAAACATAACATAAAAAGTATCTGTCGATTAACGTAAAATGAACTCCAAATTAACCGTATTCCTTTAACAGAAGATTACTTTGTATGAAACCTGATATAATACAAAATATATTAGATTACTACTGCGTCAAAACAAACATTAAAAAGGTGTACAGCAGTCGTTAACGATACATATGGGTAAACGCGAGTAGGTAGTTATCGATTGACGAGCTTCAACTCCATCATAAAGGTAGGAGAGCTATACATTAACTGGGCTAACGGGTGATAGAAAGCACATGGAAGAGCGTTCATGGCCGAGAATGCCATATGCCTAATGCAATCCGCCCTAACTTCCCCTAACCCTTCCAAACGCACGCGGAGGTGTTTCACCCTCCTGTCAGCCAATCGGAGGCCCCGCCCACTGCGTGCATAACGGACGTCCCGACGGTTTAATAGCACCTAAAAGGGCTGCTTGTCGATTAATCGGGCTATCGCCAGCCCCACCCTGCACTTACGTCGAGAACCATTTCGAGAAACATCACTTCACAACTTGTCACATCGACTGCTGCACTCCCCCGCATTTCTTTCATGGACGTAAAAAAAACAAACTCTTCCACAACACGAAATGTTTTACTGTTGTTGGACTCTCTCTCCTGCAAGGCGTAAAAGCCCGTGTTGGACTTTGATCTGACATTTGCGTTCTTGCTATACTCCCACGAGTCTTTCGAGATCATGAAATATGAGCATGAGAGCTGAATGGAGATGGAATGATGAGGAAGCCGGTGGCCCGATATTTCAGACGTACTGCAATTAAGCATTTTCAAGCCAATAGCGAGGCTTTTGCCTCCTTAATTAACTTAAAACATCCGTCAGTCTAGCCAAGTAAAGATGCTCAAGGCGTTTTACGACATCGTATCGTATTTACGATAAGGCTTAACTTGATTCACTCCGTTTGCGAACTACTGGAGTATTCGTTTTAACTAAATAACCATATCCATTTGCTTTAGATTCACACTTTTTCCACATATCCCATTTGCTTTAGCTGTTTGTAAAAACGAACAAACAAAAACAACAAAAACCAAAACAAAAAGAAAAATCAGCCTGAGGCTGGGACATCTACGCTACAATGGGGCTGAGACAGGATGGGAAAGGGCATACAGCTCGCGGCTTGTAGCCCTTTGTTAAATGTAATTCATCAGTATGCACCCGAAAATGATCGGACGAAACCAACCAAACAATCGATCAGAGGAGTCGGTCTCTATCATTCTCACCAATGCAAACAGTGGCATCGTCCCATCCAGCTCCTTCGCTGGTGTCGAAAATCTACCATCGTCGGGAGACGCACCTACGACTTTCCGACTATAAAACAGTAGTTGCGGGATCGAAACGACACACGTTCACGCACCCGATAAAAAAACTCCTTCACAACACGAAATGTTTCACTGGTGTACGCCTTTCCACAATGCTGTTATTACTTCTTTTCTTTTCTCAGAACTTGGTGGTCGTACGAAAAAGGTTGATGGAGCTTTTCCAGCATCCTACGGGAAATATGAAATACGTCAGCTGTGTATTACGTTTCTTTCGCGCTGAAGATCCCTGTCTTAACAGGCTTTTCGTTGAAAGGCCGAAGCAAAAAGCGAGGCTGCAACATCTGTTGTCTGTTCTTCGCACTTCGGTGTAGTTCTATCAAGCGAGAAAAGTTACACGGTGCTTTAAAAGTAATGAAGCAAAGAATTCGACGAACTTCGACTTGCGTGATAAAACGTTATTATTTGCAGGATTAAATATTAAAAACAATGATTCAACCAAAAAATAAATCAAGAACTAAAATATGAATTTATCTTCCAGATACGAACTTGAATAATGCATTTTAATATTGTTTATTATGTTTTGTTGCTTTACCACTGTCATGTAATCGTATTTCCTCCCGCTACGTCTTACACGATGCTCGTGACCCATTATAATTGAAGTTACTACTTGCTCCAATGAATGCATCACACACGTCTTGAATTCAGTAATGAATTAAAACAATTAGAGATATCTCTGAGCAAAAGAAACGTAGGTATTTATGTATAAATAGATTAGGTTGATGTAATTCCATCATGATTATGGTAATTTTACTATCATCCTTAACAACTTCAAATTATGGTCGATAGATTACTTCGCTGGCAAACGTCCACCATGTTCAATTACTTTTTTTGCTTTCATTTAATCAAATTGGTATCAACTGACACGGTGAATATTAATAAAACCGGTAAAACAGCTTGCGAATCTGTGGGTGTATATGAGCAAAAAGTGATTCACTCATCATTTCCACTATTCTATCAAAATCATAGCAGACCAAGGCAGCGAAGGGTTGTAACCATTCTATTCTTTGAGATCAAATGTTACAAATAACTCGGACATTTTTATATTGATATTCTAGTGTTGTAAACAAAGGGAAATCACCATGAACATCATCATCGTTATTAATTCCGTCATTGTCACGTGTTCAGTCCTGTGCATTCGATTGCCTAAATTCCGGCCAAATTTTAAGAGGAGGAAAAGAAAAAGAAGAAGAAGAAATGCTCCGTCGTACTCTTACGACGCAAAGGATGCGCCCTTTCTTGCATCGGTAGAGATAATAACCGCGTGCGGCGATTGAGAAATAAATATCTCGTAGACCACGCCTTCATCATGTCAGGGCGAAGTGCAGTCTCCAACGACTGCAATAAAGGCTCTAGAAAAAAAGCGCGCCAAAGGCTCGCCTCACTTAGCATACGCGCGGCGGGAGCCGTTGATAGCGTCGGGAGCGTTGCTGGCAGCGGTGGTGGTGGTGGGATGATGGAGTCGGGGAAGGAGGCGGTGGTGGAAATGGTGGAGGCGGTACCGGTGACGATGGTAGCGGCGGCATTGGTGGCGGCGGCATTGGTGGTGATAGCATTGATGGCGGTGGCGGTGGCGGTGGCGGAGGCGGTGGCGGTGGCGGTGGCCGGTGGCGGTGGCGGTGGCGGTGGCGGTGGCGGAGGCGGTGGCGGTGGCGGTGGCGGAGGCGGTGGCGGAGGCGGTGGCGGTGGCGGTGGCGGTGGCGGTGGCGGTGGCGGTGGCGGTGGCGGTGGCGGTGGCGGTGGCGGAGGCGGTGGCGGTGGCGGTGGCGGTGGCGGTGGCGGTGGCGGTGGCGGTGGCGATGGCGGTGGCGGTGGCGGTGGCGGTGGCGGTGGCGGTGGCGGTGGCGGTGGCGGTGGCGGAGGCGGTGGCGGTGGCGGTGGCGGAGGCGGTGGCGGAGGCGGTGGCGGTGGCGGTGGCGGTGGCGGTGGCGGTGGCGGTGGCGGTGGCGGAGGCGGTGGCGGTGGCGGTGGCGGTGGCGGTGGCGGTGGCGGAGGCGGTGGCGGTGGCGGTGGCGGTGGCGGTGGCGGAGGGCGGTGGCGGTGGCGGTGGCGGTGGCGGTGGCGGTGGCGGTGGCGGTGGCGGTGGCGGTGGCGGTGGCGGTGGCGGTGGCGGTGGCGGTGGCGGTGGCGGTGGCGGTGGCGGTGGCGGTGGCGGTGGCGGTGGCGGTGGCGGTGGCGGTGGCGGTGGCGGTGGCGGTGGCGGTGGCGGTGGCGGTGGCGGTGGCGGTGGCGGTGGCGGTGGCGGTGGCGGTGGCGGTGGCGGTGGCGGTGGCGGTGGCGGTGGCGGTGGCGGTGGCGGTGGCGGTGGCGGTGGCGGTGGCGGTGGCGGTGGCGGTGGCGGTGGCGGTGGCGGTGGCGGTGGCGGTGGCGGTGGCGGTGGCGGTGGCGGTGGCGGTGGCGGTGGCGGTGGCGGTGGCGGTGGCGGTGGCGGTGGCGATGCCGTCGGAGGTGAAGGCGGTGGCGATGCCGTCGGAGATGACGGCGGTGGTGGGTGTAGGGTGGTGGGTGGCGGCGGTAGCACGCAAAGCACCCGGCCCGCGGCCTTGAGCCGGAGGGCGCTTTTTTGGAGGTTCAAGCAGACGATCGTGCAAGAGCGTGCAGGGAGATCCTGGTGAAGAACAGATGGCGGCGCAGATCATAAGAAAAGAATTATGTTAGATAATCATAAAATATATTTATGGATTAAAGAAAATCATATACTTATAATTGCGGTGACACTTGAACTGATGACAATGGATGACGAAGTGGGTGACAGACTGGCGTGATGGAGTAAATAACGGAGTGAGCCATAAGGGATTAAATTCGCCGGAGCGAATGACGCTGGAGTTAATAACAACAGTGAGAATGACGAAGGTGTGAACAAAGATGGTGTGAATGTCGATGACGTATATCAGGGATTCAACATGATTTAGTGAACAGTCACCAAGCGGACGATGAATAGCAGTCCGAGAGAGCGAGAATGACATTTTCTAGTTTTATTAGTAGTTATTCTAGTTTTCTTTCTTTGTCTTTCCGCTACTTTCGTTTAAAACCTGGTCCGTTCTCTTGGGTTGGTGTCTAACGGTAAAATCCCTGACTGTACTTATATATGCACTGCCTCTAATTTGTTTATAGTTTCATCGTCGCTGGCTAGATAGAAAAGTAAAAGCAGTGAGTGTACAACAAGTCATGGAATCAGTTACAAATTCAAATGAAGCTACAATTCGAACTGAGATACATGTTTTAGTACGGTAAATGAAATGGCCAGACAAAACTTCGTATCTGAATCCAAAAACCAGGGCATGAACAAAGAGTTGCGCAGAAAAATAGCAAGGCGGGAGGAGGTGAGTAGAGCAAGGCGTGTCCGAAAGCCGGCCAGGAGGCAAGGGCGACGTGTGGTCATAAAAAACGTGCGCGTTCCGGTGCGGGAAAATCCTCACGCACACAACACAGGAGATCGTCGTAACCTCAATTGCCCCAAAGCACCACAACTTCATTTGCAGTTGATTTCATGAAATATTCATGGGCGACGGTCTGCGATCGTTCCTGCTTGGACTGCTGAACTATATTATCTCCTTGATTGCAAAAAGGAGTCGAGAAAGCCACGCCACCAAAGTCAATGCTCTCTTCACTAATGCTGCATATGGCTGCAGGCACAATTGTGTAATGGACTCCAGTGACGCTTGTACCTGAAATTTCACAAAGGAACGACTCGCCACCCTGGGTTGCTTGGCTCTTTAACATAATCAATGTTCCACTCCTACACGACTTTCTTTCAACTCAATTCATTACATCACATGCCAACTCCAAGCAAATAAACAGTTTTTACACATTAAATATCTCGTCCTGTAAGCTTTAATGCCACTCCTGCCGCCACTCCTCCGCCCCAGCCCGCCACTCCTCCACTCCGCCCCGCCCCGCCACTCCGTCCCGCCCCGCCACTCCGTCCCGCCCCGCCACTCCGTCCCGCCCCGCCACTCCGTCCCGTCCCGTCCCGTCCCGTCCCGCCCCGCCACTCCGTCCCGTCCCGTCCCGTCCCGCCCCGCCACTCCGTCCCGTCCCGTCCCGCCCCGCCCACTCCGTCCCGTCCCGTCCCGCCCCGCCACTCCGTCCCGCCCCGCCACTCCGTCCAGCCCCGCCACTCCGTCCAGCCCCGCCACTCCGTCCAGCCCCGCCACTCCGTCCAGCCCCGCCACTCCGTCCAGCCCCGCCACTCCGTCCAGCCCCGCCACTCCGTCCAGCCCCGCCACTCCGTCCAGCCCCGCCACTCCGTCCAGCCCCGCCACTCCGTCCAGCCCCGCCACTCCGTCCAGCCCCGCCACTCCGTCCAGCCCCGCCACTCCGTCCAGCCCCGCCACTCCGTCCAGCCCCGCCACTCCGTCCAGCCCCGCCACTCCGTCCAGCCCCGCCACTCCGTCCAGCCCCGCCACTCCGTCCAGCCCCGCCACTCCGTCCAGCCCCGCCACTCCGTCCAGCCCCGCCACTCCGTCCAGCCCCGCCACTCCGTCCAGCCCCGCCACTCCGTCCAGCCCCGCCACTCCGTCCAGCCCCCGCCACTCCGTCCAGCCCCGCCACTCCGTCCAGCCCCGCCACTCCGTCCAGCCCGCCACTCCGTCCAGCCCCGCCACTCCGTTCCAGGCCCCCGCCACTCCGTCCCGCCCCGCCACTCCCGTCCCGCCCCGCCACTCCGTCCCGCCCCGCCACTCCGTCCCGCCCCGCCACTCCGTCCCGCCCCGCCACTCCGTCCCGCCCCGTCCACTCCGTCCCCGCCCCGCCACTCCGTCCCGCCCCGCCACTCCGTCCCGCCCCGCCACTCCGTCCCGCCCCGCCACTCCGTCCCGCCCCGCCACTCCGTCCGCCCCGCCACTCCGTCCCGCCCCGCCACCCACTCCGCCAACGCCACTTCTCCGCCCCCGCCCCGCCATTCCTCTGCCTCGCACTCCTGCTCCACTCTTCCTCCCTGCCCCGCCTGTCCACTCCACCCCCCACTTCTCCGCCCCCTCCCTGCCACTCCCCCTCCACTCCTCCCCTCCAACCCCACCACCTCCTCCCGCCCCTCCGTCCACCGCCTATCCCCTCATTCCTCCGCCCCCGCCCCGCCACTCCTCTGCTCCACCCCGCCGTTCTCCTCCCCGCCCAGCCCGTCCACCGCCTATCCCCCCACTCCTCCGCCCCGTCCCACCACTCCTCCGCTCCACCCCGCCACTTCTTCTCGCCCATCCCGTCCAACGCTCATCCTCCCACTCCTCCGCTCCGCACCACCACTTTCTCGGCCCGCCCTGCCACTGCCCCGGCCCGCCCCGCCACTGCCCCGGCCCGCCCCGCCACTCCTCCTCCCCGCCCCGCCACTCCTCCGCCCTGCCATTTCAGAATGCACCACTATGGGTCCTTGTCACTTCGCTCATTCTCTATTTAATTGCTACCTAGCCATCGTACTGAAAATTTTAATCACATTTACCCAAGAAACTCCAGCTCGTTGAAAGTCCTGCTGAGACATAATGAACACGTACACACAAGCGAACTTGCAAAGCGAATGAAATGACGACCCTATTCCTCCACATAATTAATCAAAATAATGTAACATCTTCTCGCAGTTTCGTACGTGATTATTAAAAGCCATCACTTCACCGGGTGGGTGCGTGAGTGATAAAACCTCGCGCGGCATTCCTCCTCGCAAACACGTGCGTCGGCGAGGCGCGCGGTACATATTTCAGGCGCGCCTCCATTCCATGAATACGGAGGCGCCGTGTAACACCCAACGCATGTGAAACGCGCGGTCGAACGACGCGCGTCGTACCTCGGCGACGTACCTGCAAGCACGCACCCGTCTGCATTGCGCAGACGAACGACGCGTTTAACTGCGGCTTCCCACAAGTGCGACGGGGCAGCGAAAACGTGGACGAAACGTCAGCAAATAAATCAGTTGCGACGGCTTCACTGATTAGTGCTTGTTAGGTGGGTTGCGGACTGTGGCTCAGTCAATTTCTTATACTGATTTTATTGAGAGACATTCTTTTAGTAGGTGGTTCTAGTATCAATTTATTTTAAATTTATCAATGTTTGGTTCTTTTTTCTTTGTATTTCGTTATTTTTTTGTTGATTTTCTTCTTGTTTAGCTGAGACTAATCGTACTCCTTTTGATTTTTCTGAAGGTGAGCAACACTGTTCTCCCCTCGGGATTACTCCCCAGTAGTATTTAGGGTTCGAGAAATGACGGTTGCACCCGATCAATGAGTTAGAATATGCTACTACATAGGGTGGCTGAAACGCAGCCATCTTTGCAACAAACTGAAGCCATGATTTTTGTAGTCAAAGCAACGCTCTCTGGAGAAACAGTATTATACTATTCCTCTGGTTAAGGCCGGGTGGGCGCGAGCCGCGCGTAATATAAATCCTCTTTCTCTGCGTTTCACGACCAGGAATCCATCGGTTAAAAATCAAAAGCACAATTTGTATGGAGAACGAATTGATAAAAAAACACGTTACGTCCTGCATCAGTTGTTGCCATAAGAACGGAAACTATTGAAATGTTATTGTAGTTAGCATAACGCCTGAAAGTGAATGTTATTGCAAAAAGAAGCAACGAAACATCACAAATAAGGGGGCAATTCTACCTCGTTGCACCGGATGAGTTAAGCTCAGTCAGCATTGCCACTGACTCTGCAGTGCCTCTGACCGGGAGATGTTGAGGTTCGAGCGCCAACTGCGGTGGATTTTTCCACTCGTTTTATACCCAGTTTGAATTGAACCGCCACCGTCTTTTGGATAATATTTTCAAAACGTAATTAATATACAGTAAACCCTCGTTAACACGAATTCCAAGGGACCGAAAAAATCGGAGTTTGTGTTATAAAAATTCGTGTCATCCGGGTATTATGAATGCGCCTTTTACCGTAATCCTTTGCCGGACCCAAATTTTGTTCGTGTTACGGCGAAATTTGTGTAAAGCGAGTTCCTGCTAATGAGGGTTACTGTACTAGATAAATAATACTAAAATTGAAAATGAAAAGTTTTTCTTTATTTACCCGAATTTCCTTTTAACAAGTCCTCACAACTGCTTAGCCAGTTCTGCCCCCACCCTGCTTTTATTTAAACATGTTCTTTGACAAAACATTTGCTTTTTTGGCCCGTCTACAAGCCTTACAGTTCGTAACTGAATCTGAACTGATTAATGATTTTGCCCACCTGTGCCTCATTTTAGACCCAACGTGCGGCGTCGGTGACGAGCCACGCAGTTCGCATGGGAGGCGGTAGTTGGAGGGTGGTAGTTGCCCGCCAGGGGCAAGTGAGCGGAAATTAAACGTGGCTATAAACACGGGACGGGCAGGATCTCACGTCGACGGGGTGGCGATGCACCTGCTGGTGAGTGAGCCGGGGGTGGGGGAGAGGTGGCAAGAGGGGGTGCCTTCCATTTTCTCCCCTTCCCCAGGCTGCGTCGCTTTCAAGAAATATTCGACGTTTACAGGTTTTTTCGGTCATGTGTTGGATGTTAAGCCCACCTAGGTTTCTTTTCTAGACACTTCCTGAAAGCACACGCTGATGTTAGGGTAACATAATTTCTTGGTCTCTCAATTCAGTCAAATCTGAAATAGAGTATACATATAATTGAATTAAGCACTAAATTAAGTTCTTTATGTTACGCATTCAAAATTCTTTCACTCTTTGACGGACTTCATGCAGCTCGTTGCGTATATCTTGCAAATGTACATTCCCACCTGCGATATGGCATAATATTTTTGGGGAAGCTCATCCTTTAGTACTCAATCATTTTCATGCATTACTGGTATTTGTAATTACAATACACGTCGTAAATGTCACTTTCATACGGTTCATAGATCAACAGATCGCGTAGCAACCTCTCAAAAACATAGTGGCAAGACTCCAAAACAACTCCGTATGGAATGGGTACACTGCGAAGGATGGACCCTGTTCTTATATTTTCATGTTTTACCATCAGCCCTGTGGATGGTAAAAATATTCCAAAACGTCGGCAAAGCTTTATAAAAATATTCCGAAACGAAGTCTAGGTTTTAAAGTATTCATTAACTCCGATCAAATCCCGTGATCTACATTTCCCAATATTTCATTAGTAAATTTCGCATTGACTTCAAAATATTCTCTGTAAGTTTTCGTAGGTTTTGTTGAAACCACGAACGAACAGTCAAGTAGTTTAGTATACCACTATCATTAATACACGGGGCAACCAGACACCAGCAACGACACAAAACCTCATCAGTGAAGGAACTCTGGGGAACGCGGTTTTCCTCTCCAAGAGCCCCGCCCCCTTTCCTCTGCCCAGAGGTCATCCTCGTGGCAGCTCCGACCCCAAACGCAGCGGGCGGGAGAAAGCACAAGGGATAGCGCTCCTGTACTGTCGAAATTTTCAGAGCATTTATGGTGTGGGGGTGGCGAGTAGGAACACAGGGCCGCGGGAGGAAAGAGAGAGAAAGAGACAATCGCAGGAAGCGACGTATGGGGAAGGGGGGCGACAGAAGTGCCGGTGGAGAAAAGGGATGGAAACAAGGCTAGCGAAACGTATACTTGGCGGTGGAGCCGAACGGAACAGGGACGGGGACGAGAACGAAAACGGCAGCCAGGCAGAGGGCGGAAGAGGGGAAAGGAACGGAAACAAGTTCGGGAACGAGGAGGAAGCAAGACAGGACGGGAAGGGTCGACATGGGTCACATTGAGTAGGAGAGCAGGTCGGGTCGGATCCAGTCGGGTCAAGAC
This sequence comes from Acheta domesticus, assembly GCA_031308135.1. Classification (NCBI taxonomy): domain Eukaryota; kingdom Metazoa; phylum Arthropoda; class Insecta; order Orthoptera; family Gryllidae; genus Acheta; species Acheta domesticus. Next base: position 103,308,042 of record JAHLJT010009355.1, on the reverse strand, counting down.
AGGATGGGCCAAGGAAGTCGAGGCGGGGCGAGTCGAATCAGGTCAGGTCAGGTCGGGTCGGGTCGGGTCGGGTCGGGTCGGGTCGGGTCGGGTCGGGTCGGGTCGGGTCGGCGGTACGGGACGGGTCGGGTCGGGACGGGACGGGTCGGGACGAGTCGAGTCGGGTAAGGCCGAGTCAGGTAGAGTCGAATGGGGTAGGGTGGAGTCGGATAGAGTCCAGGAAGGTAGAGTCGGGTCGAGTTGGGTCCACTTACGTCAAGTTGAATTGGGTCGAGTCGGAGCGGGTAGGGAGGGGACGTGAGAAGGGGAGTGACGAGGACACCCGAGGCGATGCGGGGACGGACGCTGAAGGCGACGAGGATATCTTTGGGGATCGGAGCGAGGTGGCGGAGGCGCCGAGGGCGGACAGGCAGCAGCATGCGCGAGGGCCGGGGCAACGCCCCATATGCGCACCGTGTATAAGTAAGGGCGGGCGTGCTGCATTATCTAGGAGGCGGCGACCGGGCGGCGAGTGCAGTCCCATGTCCCAGGCCCATTCATCTTGCAATGGAGACGCGCCGAGGGCGGGGGTGGAGGCGGGGGCGGGGGCGACGGCCCGGAGGGGCGAGAATAGAGGTCGAGCCCGGAAGACAAAGATGCGCCCCGGAATGAAAGCTAGACGACGATCAGTCTGAGACGTTAAGAAGACGGAAGACGCCGAGAAAATACGAAAGGAAGGAATTGCAATTGACACAGTTTCATGGATCATACATGAAGTTCAGAGAAATAATGTACCCGAAAGGCTTTGAGTAAAGTAGACGACTGGAGTTTTTTGTTCTTATTAGAAATAAATAAATCAGAACTGTGTTCTATGAGGGCATGTAAGGGGTAACCGACAGAAGATAACATGGTAAAAGTGAACCTAATGTTTTATACGTAAAAAATGTCGTATTTGATGTAAATGGAATGAGCAGTAGGAGGCCAATTGGTGTTTAAAGTTGTTTATGGAAAGCTTTGTGGATAAACTCATTAAATTGATTGCGAGTGTCCATTGAAATGTAATATGAAACAGGCTTGAGAAGAAATTGAATAATTGCAAATGACGATTAGAGATATTGTAAGCTGATATAAAAAGTGGATTGGAAACCGATTTAAGTTTTACAGATTACGAGAGAGAGTGAGACAGAGAGGGAGAAAGGAATAGAGAGAGAAGCGACATGGAGGAAACGACAGAGGGAGGAGAGAGGGAGGAGAGAAAGGAGGAGAGAGGGAGGAGGAAGGGAGAGACAGATGCGATGTAACGTCACAACAGCGCACGTTCCCGGCACGTCTCACAGAGTCGGCACAGTCGACGTGAACAGACAATTAATTGATTGATTACTTGCCGAATGGTCGCCCGACATGTGCAAATAAACTAATCAAAACCGCGTATTTCCCACTGTAGAAAAAAATTAGTTCGATATGAAATCGAATAGTTTTTCGTGCGCTCTACTCGTCTGTGCTTTCAGATTTTTTCAAAATCCATAAACCCATTTAATTTAATGTGTTAAAATTGGTATGCATTTTAGACAGTATGCGTTTTGATTGGGTTTTTTTGTTATTTAAGGTCGCATCAACTACTAGGTCATTAGCGACCGCTATTGGATGTAACGTTATGGTATGAGGATGATACGGGGTGAAAGAACGAACACATACAACCATGCCCGAGGCTGGAATCGAACCCGCAACCCCACGGTCGAAGATCACTACGACACTACTGTTTTAGCGATTTCGGGCAAGGGGTCGACCCCTCATGTATGGTAGAGTAGTGCATTTAAGTAAGTGTGAGAGTGTAAGGGGGTTAAAAGGGGATAAAAATGAGAAAATGACAGAGAACATGGCCCATTTGTTAACTACTCCGGAATTCGCCCGGTGTTGATTGGAAAAATCACGGAAAACGTACATTCCGAGCAGCCTCCAACTAAAGTTCTCTTTAGACACTGGCTGAATTCAATCTAGCTATCTTTGTAGTATTGAAAATCCGCCTCTCCGTGGGGATCGAACCCCAAGACCTTCCTTCCACCCGCAAAGGTGGCTTGGGCATCAACTGAAGTCAATGCAGTGACTCTGTCCAAGAGGTCCTGGAGTTCGAATCCCAATGGTGGCAGGATTTCCGACTCTAGCTAGAGAGCCGAATTTATCGCTGTCTGGAGGAGAATTCTAGCAGCCGGCGTCTCTCATCGGCAGGTTTCCTTCGTTTCTCTGATTAACATGCGGAGAGTGCCGGGACAGTACCCTAACGAAGAGGCACAGAGAGCAGGCGATCTTTTCTTCCTCCTCCTTGTCTGTCTTATCATTTTCCCTTATTTTTACTCACTTACGCTCACATGCATTATACTACCACTCATGCCGGGAGACAAGTTGGGAGCTTAGAGTCCGTCCCGGGTGGGGCGTTCCCCTGCTGGTGGGAAATACTCGTACTTCATTGGGGAAAATTGCTGCAAGTCGCCGTATGGCGAACCGAATCTCCCCAGCAGGGAATAATCACAGCCACCTCCCGAGATATAAAACATGCACTGCACTTACGGGAATATGACCTTGGCCATTGACGCACCCGGAATCACTAATCAATGGGTATCGGATTTTAATGAAATGTCACGTTTTCCCTCTGACTTTAGAACAATGCCGTTTCCTATTTTCCTATTCCTTCCTATTTTATGTTACGACAAAAGGAAATGGCCCATCTTCATAGTCATTCTTTTGCATTTTTTGTCGATTTCGACTAATAAGCCAATTTTTACTTTTTTTCGTCATTTTTAATGCACTTTTGCTGATTTCATCGATTTTAATACCAATTTAATAGTACTTGCTGCAAATAATATTTACGAGACGCCATAAATGTTCTCCAAAGAATTCCTGGATGGGTTATTCGGTTTCTTTGGTCAGAAAGTGTAATTTCAGCCGTTGTGAGTATGTGACGCCTATCAGTGCCTTGCTGGTTCAGCCGATTTCGGGGTATCTAAAGACAGAGATCTCCTAGAGATGAACAGTCCGAACCGAAAGTTTGAATGCTGCGTTCACTTAAACGAATAGAATAAGCCTCGATTACATCAGTAATGTATCCAACAGAGTTGTTCATACTAACTCTTTTCCTCACATTTTTTAAGCCATTTTTCTTTATTTCAGGGTATTTTAAAAACATTTTATGAGCATTTTATTGATCATTTTTGGCGATGTTTTATATCATCAAAACCTGCACCCTGCTAATCTACCAATCAACCCAAGACCTTATGGACAGAGTCCCTACTCAGGCAATAGTTGTTTCTGTGAGCTGCCTCAGTAGATGGGAAGGAAGCAACAGCCAAGGACCGACCACGTCCACGGCGGCAGCGGGGGGGCGAGGCGAAGCAAGGCAAGGCGAGGCAAGGCGAGCCTACTAGAGCCGAGCCGTTTCCGGCGCAGCTAATCACGCGGGCGTGCATTATGAAGCGCGCCGCGCCGCGCCGCACTGCACCGCCTCCTCCCACGCCGCATCTCGCCGCCTTCCGGGAACACTGCACTCCGGAGGCCTTTGTCTCGGCCCCCTCCCCCCCCACCACATTCTCCTCGTATGCACGCCCATCCACCCACCCACCTTCCTGGAATCATAATGGAGATTGCGGCCATCTATCACGCGCCACGCGCGGAATTATGGGAATTAAAACGGCGTAATGGCAGAGTTCAATATTTAAAGTGGTTAACTTGCTCGCCGTGATGAAATCGTGCGAATCGTGAACGCAACCTTTTATTCAGTTTGTTAGATTTTCTAAGAAGAAAGACGAGACATTCGATATTTTATATTTGTTTCTACCATGTTATTATGAAACGAAAGAAAATTCCACTGATTTAAGATGATGTATATGTGCATACGACAGGGTACCGATTACAAGTACGTTAAATCATTCAGGCTATTTAGAATAATGCAATTTTATGGAGGGTTTTGCAATAAAGAATTATGAGTACAGAAAAATAATTGGGAAGTATAAAATTAAACTACGAGTACATTTTTAATGCTACTTTCATTTGCAAATATACCAAAGAAAAATTTATAAACTATTGAACATGCATATGGATAAGTAAATCCAAGTAAAATGTGTTCATTTGCAGGTACAATTATTTCCGGTTATTTCAACTTATATAATTATCTCATATGAATTCCATTTGTGTTATGTGAATCCTGTACACTTCTCAGTTGCTTTTCATGTTTATTGGAACTAAATCAGCCAAACGGGATACCTTCTTTAATTCCAAATCCTATACGCCGAAGAAAATTAATGCCTTGAGAAACACTGCATTTATAGATTTACCAAATATAATAAAAACATTTATGCGAGAAGTATTATAACGATGTCGGGAAAATCGAGTTGCTCCTTCGTGCAATTGCAATCGCGGTAGAACACTCGTGTTCATCTCCAGGTCTTCTAACTTGACCTACAGAGCGTAGACCACTCCAATTGCTTTTCACGTCGTCGCTCGCCTGGGTCAACGCCCCCTGCTGTCGCTGGCGACCTGGCGGCGCCTTCCTCCAGGTGCCTTCGACGCCGCCCGCTGTTCTTCAAAAGACGCCCCGAGCAGCACAGCTCACAGTGGGGCAGAGTACTGCACATCGAGGCATCTATGGTACCAATTCTGTGGTCAAGAGGTGAAAGTTTTTAAGTCAATTTTTGGCGAAGTTATTGAAACTACAAGTTAAGTATCTATATTTTATTTATTTAGTAAAACGACCGAATTCAAATGTTGCCTTCATTAACGAGAGAAAAAGCGTTGGGAAATAACGTTGTGCGTAGGAAAAAGCGTTGGCTCAATAATCTAACCCTTATTTTCTCCTAAGATGTTTCACTTGAGAACCTTTAGCTCATGACCACAGAATTGCCAATGCGGGCAGAAATTCAAAGTAAACTAACTATGAAGCCTCCGGCAACATGAGAGATGTCTGTAGTTTTGATATATTCCTAAGAACTCAGGAAAAACACAAAAGTAATGAAACAATTGCTATTTGACTATAATGTGCAAATATTAGATTGTCTCATTCAAGCCTATTCTTATGCTGCGTGTACCGACAATTTTGACACACGGTGCATAATTGTTTACAATACAGCTGACGTTATGAAACAGCTTCAAGTAAAAGGCTGTTCGCCATTAAATCTTTGCCTTTCTCATGTTGCGTTATGAAATTCATTTTTATATTCTTGTTATGCAATACTGTTTATATTTATATGTAGTATATTCTGATGCAGATAAAGTGAAATATGGCCTGAAGGGGTCCACCACATGAATACGAGAGCCCAAGCTAATAGTTTCAACAACACGAAGAATTGATAACTGTTATCTTATTTAACAACACTCTACACTGTTCCACACAGAAGACCATTTTGTGCATGTTTTTCGGCTTCTTGTGTGTGTGGGTGTTGCAATTGCTAAATTAATGTATGTAAGTACGGCTCATAAGCATACATTAATCCATTTGTTGTTGGTCACGGAATTTCCTGGGTCTGGAAACTTGTCTTTTGGCTCCCATAACATGAACTGTATATTACTGAGCATTTTCGAATTTAACATCTCTTGATGCAGAGCATCTTTTGACTCCTTATTTGCCACCACACAACAGTCATGCTAATCCGATAATAGTCTCATTCTCTGGATGGGCGAATACGGGATCCGATAAGAACCGAACTTCTCAGAGGTACTAATTTATGAGAATTTACACACATTTAGACAGACTTTTACGTATCATTCGCGTGATATGACATTTAGACATACCACCTGACAGCATTTCGCCTAACGAAAATTCATCGTTTCCAGGCGGCTTTGAACCCGTGAACTTCAATTGATCATTGCCGTACCATTGCGGCCGACAAACATCAATAAAGAGTATTTGAAATTCTGTTAATTTCATTTCATTTCCTTGGATTTATTCCACATTTGGCCACCTGCTGCCCCACTGTGGGTTTTTGTAAGGTGGTGTTTGTAAGGTAAGGTGGCGTGGCCTGGCGTGGGGCTCCGACCTCTTCAGATGCACCTCCTCTTTTCTCCTTGCCCCTCGTTTTCCCTCTCCTCATTCTTCGCTACTCCCCACCACGCCTCTCTCTCCATCCAACTCCACTCCACGCCGTCAGTCGGCGGCGGCGGCGGTATGGTATTGACTCACGTTCGTAAACAAACGTACGTGTACACTCACACACCCACGCGCGCGCCGTCCGACGCGATAAAGACCGCTATCTCCCGGTGCATCATCAACCAGCTGCTGGAGGTGCAAAGCGGAAGTTTACGACGCACGTCTTTCGTGGTATTCAATGGAGAGACAGCCCCTGAAAGCCTTCCAATCCTTGGGCTTCCCCAAACGACACTCTCTGACAGCTACGTTGTCCGTCTGTTTTCCTTGGCGCGAGGCGTACCTGAAATGAGTTTTTAACGTAGAGTCACTCGTGAATTGCGAGTGCCGTAAATGTCAGAGTGGCACTGTTCACGAAAAGTGTCTCTCTGTTAAGAAATTCTGTAGGTATACAATTGTTAATGGGTATTGCTTATTGCTTGCAGCAGCCCGTGGTATAGTGGTCCGACCGCTCACTTTCTGGCTCTCATATCGAGGTTCAAATCCCAGACGATCCGTGTAGATACTTAGTGGACAAAACGAGTTCGCAGCAGGTTTTCTCGGGGTTATCCAGTTTCCGCCTCCGTCATTCCACAACTGATCGATCATCACTGAAATCTTATAATCATTTATCCATCAAAATCGTACATCTTAGTTATGGCCGAAAACGCAAAGTCCTCCGAATCTCAAGGGGGTTGTCCTCAGTAAGGTCAATGGTTCATCTAACTTGAGGATAAATAATATCATGATACATTGTACAAAAAGTCAGAAAGTACAGCATTGTACAAAAAGTCTGAAATAAATATTTTCTTTACAAGGAACTACAATCTTCCAGAATCCGAATCTGCAATAAAAAAGGGGCTCCCATTCAAAATTTTCATTCAAACCATCAGCCGCAGAGGGCAGCGGCGAACTAGTTTTTTTCGTAAGAGAATATTTACTTAATCTTTTAGAAATTAGTTATTAAATTTCATGAATTTCTCAAGATCTGTCTCGACCACAGAATCTAACAAGTCAGTGCAACTTTTTTTTAAAAAATCTGTAAATTAATAAGGAAGTACTCATGTATTTTCCTCACACTATTGGAAAATAAAATGAACATTCCAAAACGCAATCAATTTAATGATAACTGTTTTGGACACTTCTTCTTTTTCCTCCCTCAGCTACCTCTAAATATACACAGTATTTTCCGTAGAGACTAGGAGTCTGCGAGAGTCCGTTCCGAACAAACCACAGTTGAATATTTACATTATTTTACGCAACAAATATTAATTTTGCCAAAGAAAAATTATGATTCGTGTGAACGAAACAATAATGCGAAGAATTTATTAGCAGTATTTGGCGGCTGAGTTTGCAAAATACGCTTCCATTTTGTGTCAGACGACGTACCTCCAGAAGTGTATGGTTCTGAGACAGAAAAGGTAGATTAGTTCCTCCACTAATTTATTAATAATTCCCCCTCAATATATCTTGCACAGAGAAAACATTTCACATGAACTACATCTCGGAGACTTCTATAAGCATATTTCACTGGTACTGAAGCACTAATAAAATAACGCATGAGACATTCCAAACTAAATCTTGCAGTATTTCAAAAGAGATAATCGTGAATGTGTTTGCTTTAAGCTGGCAAATGTGTTTAAATCACTGCGTGGAATTCTCCACAGTCCCTTTTTTACGCGCTTAGCTTGCCAGCATTGTTCCTATTGGTGCGTCTGTTTACATCAGATCCCCTTCGCTGGAGCGGCGTGTCGAATTTGCAATTCCCACCGTCCACCTCGAAGGCTTACACCCAGGAGCGTGGACCTGCGAGGGGGACACGAGGGAAAGCGAGGGGACCGCCACAGAAGGGAACGCGAGGCGACGTTCAGCCATCACCATCGCCACCAGTTCTACCGCTGCCCCCGCCAATGATTGATTGACTGATTGATGAATCACTTTTATCGCCGCCAAAGTATTCGTACGAAGTATGTACGTGATAATTGAACGGTTTTTTTAATAACGTAGATAGTCCATCACTTCATTATCTTTAATTCCGGAATAAAATTTCCCTATAGTCCTTCTACCTCTATTTCAGCCAAGAGCACCATCCTCTAGTAAGATGTCATCTCCACCTCCACTTCACCACACCCTTTCTAAACCACCACCGACATTTTTGACTGTGACTGGCACATCACTTAAATCGTGCGCTACCTCCTCCACCAGCGCTAACCTATTCTCCACTAACAGGACCACCACTACTAGCACCACCACCACCTAGAACCTATTACACAACCACTTACGTCTATTTAGCTACCGCCTTTACCACAACAACCACTGTTAATAGTCTCAATCGGTAACATCACCACCACTACTTTCATCAACACCATCACACCACACCATTTTCACCCTCACCACCATTAAAGTACAGCACAACCATCGACGTTTACACTTACATGCACTACACTACCACACATCTCGAGAGACTGGACAGGAAATTAGAGATTATTCCGGCTGGGGCGTTGCCCACATTGAGAAACACCTGGAAGAGTCGAGCTGCAGATCTTGCAAGCCGGCGTGTAGGTCGTCGCCGGGTCTCACTACCTAGCGGGGGAAGAACACAGCCACCTCCTAAGATAAAGTATTCATTACAACAAAGAGACGAATGACCATAGCAGTTATGTCCGGAAACATCAATGAATCAATGAACACGATGGGGGACTGATTAGTACCACCATAGCTGTCCCTGGAGTAGAAAGACTCTACCGGGAGCCGAGGGGGGGAGGGAGTCTCTGCAGGTCGGTGGGGGGGTGGAAGGCTCTGCGGCCTAAAGGTGCAAAACCATAAAACAGTAAAACACACAATACAATGCAGAAAAATCACCATCAATACAAATACAATACACCACGAGCATCACCACCTCCACCACCACCACCACCACCACCACCACCACCACCACTTTACCACCTGCTGCCTCAGAGATGCGAAACCATCACAGTCCCCACTGCGATAGCGACAGCGGAGGCGGAGTCGGCGACGGGGTGTGCCATTCGAGGCAATAAAGGAGCTTTAGAGGTCTTAGCAGCCGGTAAATGATGGGGCAGCACTTGGCGTCTGTGCGCCTTTAAACGGATTACCAACGTCAGAGAGGGGACAGGTACACTACGACGCCAATGGCCGCGGCGAGTTATACACACACACACACACACACACACACACACACACACACACACACACACACACACACACATACACACTGTATCTCCCCTTCCCTTTCCTTCTCCTCCCCTCCCCACCACGAGGGGAGTTTATTACGACTCTCCCCTTCCCAGCAGAAACATGAATACTGTCTACCCGCCCACCTTTGTGCCTAAACATTTGCCTATGAATAACCCATTGTGTTAATATTTGTATAAACTTACTCCGGCCAAACCGATCTGTTTGGAAAAGTGCGTTGCTGTTTCTACTGCCACCGCCGGGGTTGTCCCCGCGGGAGAGTGCGGTCTGGGGACGGGGGTCGGGGGAAGCGAGCGAAATGGAACTTTTCCTCATTCATAACCCCGAGGGGCCTGGCGGGCGGGCGGAGTTAAGTAAAAAAGACAAAACAGGCAGCGGTTCGACGCACAGGAACCGAGGGCGAAGTTCGAGCGTCATCTGTGCCTATGACGCAGCGTAGAGGACGTAAATGTGACCTTAACAGGAATGACAGATGCCTCTCAACGTGTTTTCATTACTGTAGAGCAGTGGTCAGTTCAAATAACGAGTGACCATAAATTAATGACCACAAATATTTCTTCTAGTCCTTAAAATAGTAGTCCGTGATGTTTAGAAAAGTTATACAAGATAATTACATAATAGATTTACTTTATGTGAATCTTGATATAAAAAATAACATTTAGTTTTTTTATATTATTGCAATACTTGTGGGAATATTACTTAAAATATTTTAAGAAAAACGTACTAGAACTATAAAAAAATAATTTACCCTCATTTCTGAATGTTCTACATATCATATTTATAAATATACTAAGATGTATTGCGTTTGAAGGATTCATTGAATATTGTCGACACAGAATAAGGCAAAAATGAACACAACTAGGTGAACAGGTTTCTTAGAAAATGGTTTTACTAAAGTGAAGCTAAAGTGAAGACCTTCAGTTCACGATATGCTTTATCTCTTCATGCAAAGAACGTTGCGATAGAGCGGTAGTGCAAATGGATAAGGGCAAAAGTTATAATGTAAAGTGTACGTTAATAAAAATACTCATGGTCGGGGAAACGCAGAAAATGTCATTTCAGTCAAAGTTAACATTGCAGCTTTCATAAGAATTTCAATAAGTAAAAAATTAACATTCTCACATTATTGTAATTTAATCATTGTAATACCACTGATTTTTTAATATCAATAGACAAGTAAAATTGTTCGTGTAAATAAATAATTATATTATGTGGAAGTGGCCTATAAACACGACCCACTAGAGATTTGAATTATATTATTTACTCTATATTCCTCAACGACGCAACGCAGGCTATGAACTGTCGTCAACAGGAAGACCTACTAAAGTACAAAGTATTCTGTGTTTCGGAAAGTAGTTTTATTAGATATTCTAGAAGGGTATTAAATGAACATTGTTGGAGACTCCGTCGAACGAAAAACCTCTGTTATTTTGTCTACTGATGCCTTTTGCTGAGCACAAGGGCGAGATGTCCTCTTCCTTCCATAGATATTCTAGATGCAAACTAGAAGGAGGATAAATTGGCGAGATGCCTGTTTCTTCATACGCAGATTGACGTTAACATGCAACTACACAACGTAAAACATATTAGTCTTCAAGCACTGACATTACCGATTCATTAACAAAGATAGCAATTAAACTTTTTTCGACGAACATATTTCTCCGTATATAGCAATTTTAATTATATTTTTGACGTACGGTGATGAATGTCAATAATGTCCGATGCAGTTTCGCTTGAATTAAGATGAATGTATTGTTTACCTGCTGACTCCTACAACCATTATTGTAGGTTCTAGTTCTTATAATTCCAACAATGTCAAGCTCTCTTTTACGAATTTTATGATAATTCAAGCAACTATCCAGCAAATGAAAAGATTAATTCAATGTTGCGTACACTTATTAATGAAAGCCGTAATTTATGCAAGTCAGTAGTACTCCGATCTATTTATAAGTGACGCTGCGCTTTAGAATTATATGCATGTGTACTTTAGATAGGTAAGTGTATCATTAAAATACAGTCCTATTAAAAAAGTCACCGAGGTTCGATAGCGTATCGTACAGCACATCCATAACACCAGCGAATGTCGCACTTTTGCTACTTTCGCAAAAGTCAGAACGTCCTACGTGGCTGAAGCCGATTCCCTTTTTCCTCCGTTTGTCACATCCAGGAGCGAATCATTCACTCTCACCCCCCTCCGTCCGCCGCAGGGCCTTTGCTTACCTAATTAACGCAATACACGGAATGGGTTTCAGTTTAATTGAAAATGCGCCGCCCACTCGATACATGGTAAATTTCACAGGTTAATGGAAATTCGTAATGCGAGGCGCGTGCGGGAGCCGCGGCATCTGCTTGTCGCACGCCGCGTCGCACCTGTTGGCCGGTGGAAGCGATGCACGGGGAAAACTAATTTTTCAGCACGCTGCACATGTCCAGAAGACACAATACGACGATAGCTGGTGCTTAAAAAACAATTATTTGACATTCAAAACCAAGCTTCCGGGGAAAGATGTGCGAGAAAAATTTGCGTACACATACTACTTTGTTGACTTACTGCTAAGATATGTTAGTCGTTCTTACAATTTCAAATTATATGTTGAATTTTGATGAACATTCTGCCTATGGTTCTGCTCACGGACTGACTGATAGGTAGACAATTTTCCATCAATCAATTTTTTGGTATCAAGGCCCCAAACATTGTTGATTCTGAGTTCACGAAATGTTAGAGAAAGTTCGTTATCACATATTGGAACAAGATTTATCCAATTTTTTGGTATCAGAGCCCCACAATAAGCTATTTTTTGAACGAAGCATTACAATACTTTCTCTGACTAGGTAAGTAGTATGCGAGAAGTGATAATCGATTCGACAAAAAACTAACTTTTGTTATTGTTAACTAACTCGCAAGCAAGAATTCATCCGAAAATTATACGTACACATATATGTAGTTGCCTAAGTTCAAAGGACGATAAAAATATTTACAAGTATTATTCGGTTTTTTATTATTTTTTTACAGTCTAATTTATTGCTTTGCTTATTTAACCAACCATGTAAAAATAATTTGCTCGAACGCATTTATTAAATACTGTGACACGATAACGACTCTTAAAATACTCGTTAACACTATTAATATTATCCTTCAGTTAAGATTGTTCCTATTTTAAAATCTTGCATTTTAAACGCTCTAAATCTAGACACTCTATACTAAAATTCCAAGTAAACATTTAAATGCTGCACTCAGCACGTACGAGACTATGTACAGCACCTACGATTTAACTGCAAAAACTCTAGTGGTATGTAACAGGCATCGAGGGCAACGCTCATTTGCGCAGCCTTGACGCTCGGCAAATTTAGATCGCTCCTCGCAGTTGAAAAAACAAGCAACATTACCGCTGTCTCTGGCATTTTCCATTCCAACGCTGTGCAACGACACGGAGGGAATGGAACAAACATATCGCAGATTCTACCCTCAAGAAAAACACCACGGCTGTTATTTTTGATTTGGAGAACAGTTATTTTGAGTAGCACGTAGATTTATACGAATTTTAAATTTCAGAAAGTAATTAATTACAAATTCAAAACTTTCGCATGTGTAAAGTATATTCAGATATGCTGCTGACCTCTTGAAAGCTTTAGCAAGAGACCAGACTGCATTTTTCCCGTCCTGCCTCCTCCTGGATCTACTCTTTCGTGTTAATGTCTTGCCATTGAAGGACCAGAGGTTAATTTGTACTTACACTATCTTCAGAAAACGGCTGTAATTTTATAGACTAAGTAACAATTATTACTTTTCATGTAGTTTATTATACAGTCTTCCCTCACTTCTTCACTTTGCTACATTTAAAATTGGAGAACGGTAGTGTAAATGTGAGGAAAAAGAAGAAGAACAACAAGAAGAATCAAACGAATACAATTAATCAATGAGAGGAGAGGGGTGGCGATTCTTCTTAAAAAAAGATTATCAATATCATTCTAACCTATAAATCCGAAATACTGAGTCAACATTAGCGATATTTTTACTTCTAGACACTGAAAAACATTTTATTTTATTCCGAAGGTTAATTATTGTCTGCGGGTGTCACATTTTGTAACTACACACTCATGGTCGCTCCAAGTAGCAAAATATTCTCATGAGAAGAGGAATGAGAAAGTATATAACATGATGTAACATAGCATGGCTTTTTTTTGTTATTTAAGGTCGCATCAACTACTAGGTCATTAGCGACCACTATTGGATTTAACGTTATGGTATGGATGAAACGATGGTAGGGGATGAAAGGACGAACACATACAACCATGCCCGAGGCGGGACTCGTACCCGCGAACCCTCGGTCTGAGATGACTTACGGCACTACTACTTTAGCGGGGCCGTCACTTTATTTCGTAATTGAAGAGAAAAGAGCATGAAGTTAGGAACGGGGGACGTATACTCGTCCGTGTCCTTGACTGTCGTAATGGGGCCACCTCGTCGCGCAGGCGGGGGACCGTACACTTGATATCAGCATTCCTCCCCCCCGCGCACGCCGCGCCACCCCCGCATACCACCGCAAGGCGCATTCTATACGAGGGCCCTACCACGCTCCTCCCGTCTTCCAAAGTGGCGTGTGGCGGTGTCACCGAAGCGGCCCGACGACACCAGTGGTGCGGCGTCACTCAAGTGATGCGGCGTCACCCAAGTGATGTGGCGGCACACAAGTGATGCGGTGTCACACAAATGATGCGGCGTCACACAAGTGATGCGGCGTCACACAAGTGATGCGGCGTCACACAAGTGATGCGGCGTCACACAAGTGATGCGGTGTCACTCAAGTGATGCGGCATAACCGAAGAGTTTATTTTCAAGCAAATTGTCGAGAATCGTGAGATAGAAACATTCTGAAGTTGACTTCATTCCATGTAATTTGATCTATAGGTCTTTTTTCCGAATTGCAATAGATCTACCGAAAGCCAGCAATATTTCATAGCGCATTTTTGAAGAGGAAAGATTAATGAACAATTTAATGTTAAGATTATTGAAACACAATGTATTAATAATCGTCTGACGCGTGAGTTTACTAAAAATGCTCAGTGTTTACCATTATGCGTGTTATTCATTACGTTCTCAATTTACAACGGATATCAGATTTTCTGGTAAGTCCCTCGACGCACACAAACTGATCTCATGCAAAATGACAATTTTTAGTCCTGCCATTTTTCTTGTTCATCGCCAATTCGTCAAGCGCGCGTTTTTGTCCGTTGTTCGATTCACGTGCGAAAGCAGCTGCGTCGACCTTGGCATAGTGGCGCGAGAGGTAAAGGCGGGCCACCACTTTTACTTTCGCGGCCGCGGGCGCCAGCCAGACGGTGCCAACGGTGCGGCGTTCACAGCAAACGAGGACGGAGGACATGACTTCGCATTACACGTTTTGCACTCGCCTCGGCGTGCACTCTCCGATGAAATACAAACATTCTGCAGTTTGCTTTACAAAGCAATTTTCGAGCGTTTATTTCCAAAGTGACGTATTTCCGTTTGTATTCCGCGTAGCTTTGCGTATCAATATAGTCTTAAGATGCTTCTCCGTCATGCTGATGAATGGGTACCGAAAATTGGTACCGATTAAACGAAAACTGTTTAATTTTATCTTGAACTCTAAGATTGTACGTGAATACTTTTCCTTCCTTAAACTAATGGTGCTAAAACAGCATGTACTTTCTCTTCCGTATTTTCACGCAAAATTACGCGAAAAGTACTCAAATTTTCAAAAAATTGTACATGACCTTTTTTCAAAGTCTATCTTTAAGAAACAGATTTTATTAAGGGATAAATATGTACTATCTTTAATATTTTACTTGTAGGAAGACTCCGAAATAAGTTTGAACTTTTGCAATTTTCGAAAAAATTAGTGCATTTAACGAAAATGAAATATACAGCAGTCTCTTAAACATCCTTCACACTATTGAATAAAAAAAATTAGAGAAAGATACACCCGAGATCAGCCAAATCGACTTGAGAATATCAATTTTGGACAAAATCAGATGAATGATTTCGCCGCTAGCGTTGTTAAAAGACGTACGGACGTACGGACGTACGTACGGACGGACGGACGGACGGACGGACGGACAGACGGACGGACAGACACGTTTTGCCATCATTCTATTTGTCGGTATCAAGGACCCACAAAACAAGGATTCTGAGTACATCACGTGATAGAGGATTTTCCACCTAAATTTAGCAAACTGGATTTATCCACTTTTTCGTTACCAGGGCCCTGTAATAACTGAGTTTTTATTTGACAAAAATTCGCCATTTCTTCACGCAGCATTACATAACTTTCCCTACTACTCCGAAGCGAGAAAGTAAAAATTGTATTTTATGGAGTAACATCACTGTAAAATACGATTCAATTAGAACTTTCATGAAGGTGGAAATAACTTACTTGCGAAAGACTTTGGAATGATTGATAACTTTGTAAGGGTGTAGCTAAGAAGCTATCGCAAACGGTTGGAACGATGACGTATCACACAATAGTCGTCAGAGGTCCATTTTTAATTTTTCCAGTATCGGAACGTTTGATAGTTGTATTAGGGCCATGAGTATAAGCTCTCAAAATACAGCATAATACACTTTTGCAAGGTGGTATCAGAAAAGGTTCTGACAACTATTCAATTCCAATAACACCAGATAGAAATGTCCTGATGACGTAGTAAGAGACGACACACATAATACTTGATTGAAAGTCTGTTCTCTCTCCTAAGTTCACATATTTCTCCTTTACAATTTACACCAAGTTTATTACGTGAATTTTTATTCAAAAACATATTATTTTAATTCATTAGTTACCTATTTAACACTTTGTTCCTATTCTCTCATCATGAGTCTTTTCTACTTCTTTTGACTTTACACCATTTTCATATTCATATGTTTTCGTATCCTTTTCTCTGACCCAAATCCACATAAAATGTTCTTCCTCGTACATAAATTTCCGAACCTTCCCCATAACCCATTAATTGCTGACGTTTTGCGTCACTTTGCGAACACGCTCTGCTGAGTCAACTGCCAAGACCGATACCGCTGCTCTGAATACTATTCCTTGGCGTGCGGAACTCGGCGCATATTGTGCTTCTATGCAAGCATTCGCCAACACCCCATCCGAAATAAAGCAATTGACAGCGACAGTAATGGGTGTACATTTGGGTTATGGGTTCTTGTTGTCGGTATATATGAAAAGTAACATTCATCAATTATTATTTTGTAAGAAAAAAAGGTTTAATCCTGAGTGACACAGTTTATTTTAGGACAAAGAATAAAGTGTTTTAATATGTAAACCAGCTGTTATGTGAATTACGTTATAACATGTCTACTATATCCTACATAAAGTAAAAATATTATATTTTCTAATCGTTTAAGTAAAAAATACGATTTCTTTTTCTCTTCTACGATCACTTTCACCACTTTTCTATGTAACCGAGGATATATCGTACGCTCTGACATGTGATGTTTTACACCACTTCGTTATGCAAGAAATCAACACTGAGGTAAATTTCTGGAGGACAATACGGTAATATTTTAAGCTTTGCAATGGCTTAATTAGTAAATGACTATTCGGACCAGGAATGGATAGGATAACAAATAAACTTGACATTTACAATAAACAGAATTTTAAAATATATTATTCAAATGCTCCTCTGCTCGATTAATTTATTTTGCTCTGATTTGTGTTTTACTTAAGCTTTCGCCTTCGCCTCTATTGTAACCCACTGCCTCCCTACGTAGATCAAGTCACTGAGGAGATGAAGGCTCGTAGGCTGCTACCGAGATCCAAACTTCTAATTGTGCAAGTCTAGTTGTAAACTCCAAGTCTTGCGTAACAACATTTCAAGTCTTTTGAAACTGACGTGGATAATTCTCCCTGAACTTAGTCATAAGTCAAGTCGTAAACCAGTACCTATTATCGGTATCGATGAGAAGCTCAGTGCCACGTTATTAGTATCTGTAGTTCCCAGATGGTCACCCATCCCGCGGTGTCTCAAGCTGCATAACTTCCAAGACTTCACGGAACTAGGTTAAGAAGTTCGGTTATCGGCACAGGCTTATATTTCTAAACACGCTTCTCATTTTAATAACAATTTTAAAGGTTGCCATTTTGCCGCCTGAACCATAAATACCTTCTCTCCATCTTTCTTCCTCCTACTTACCCATCTACCCGCAGACCCGACTTACTCTCAGAACTTGGAAAACACATTTTTAAAATTTCTTATACATCTTTTGTTGGACACATTCTTTTCCAATGCATTGATCTGATGTTCCCTTCTGATCTCCCATTCCCATCTTCCCCTTCCCCGGTGTTCTTCATTCGTTGATTCGCAATTCGCCCCGTCCCCTTCTACATCGAGGAGCATGCCTCTCACTCGCCGCATACGGAACGAGCATCTGGCACCCTCACCGCCACCGCCACCGCCATCCCCGTCCTCCGCCATCCCCGCCCCCCGCCATCTCCCGCACCCGCCATCCACCACCTCCGCCACTCCCCCGCCCCCGCCATCCCCGCCCCCCGCCATCTCCGCCCCCGCCATGTCCTGCCCCCGCCACTCCCCGCCACCTCCACCGCCACCGCCACCGCTGCATGCCCAAGGGGGGTATCGAACGCACGCGCCGCCGGAAGGAAGCACGCGGAGGCACGCCGCGGCACGTGCGTCGGAGAGCACGCCCCCTCCCCATCCTCCTCCGCCACCAGCCCGGCAGCGATAGCTGAGCGGCGACGGCAGTGTGTCTGCAGCATCGTTGACCGGCCCTAGGGTTTGAGATCCGATGATGGCGGATTTTTGACATTAGTTATGTGGCGAAGTCAAATGGAAATATTATCTAGAAGCGAATTCTTATTGTTTTGATTGGCAGTTCTCCGTAGTTTCTCCAAACGATACCAGACGAATGCCAGAGTAGTACCTAAGAAACGGGCCGTGGACCACGCGCGATTGTTCCTCTGCAATCCCTCACACACGCATGTGTCACACATATCAGGGGATCAGTCAAGTGCTTAGAGATCGTCCAAACTAGGATAGATACCTAGAAGGAGAAGCTCAAGCCGACGTGTAGGTCAGGATATTTCATGCACTAGACTGACGGGACTAATTTGCGCAAGCGAAAATGTTATACACTCACTCACGTCCACCCTCAAAAAGTGCCAGATCGTTTTCGCTTCTTTAGCATCGGAAAATAGAACGGGACAAAAGCAGCATAAGCAGTTATTCCGAATATATTTTCTGGTGTGCGATCACAAACGCGATCGATCACATACAACTAGAAGTGATGGAAAGGGAACTACTTAGAAAACGAACATCAATTCGAAAGGGGAAACACGAAAAATTTAAAATAAGACAATTTTATTAATAAAATATTTTCATATTGAACATTGTCTATATTTTCATATGAGAAATAGTACCTTCCTATCATTATACCTATCCTATGTCGACAGATTTTTGTATAATATTCACAGTAATAATAACACCAACAATAATAGCCATAAGTGTTAATGTAATAAAAATAGTATTATTAATATATTACATTACATAATTTTAACTAAACAAAAAAAAATTGAGAAGAATGCCTGATAATAAAATTAAAAAACGGCGTGTTCCAATGCGGCACGTTGATTTCTCTGGTGAGTGGCGCAGTCCCTCTTCCCAGCCGCGAGTGGTGAGGGTTCTGTTGGCGTGGGGAGTGGAGAGGAAGGGAGGGGAGGGCACCCGAGGCGCAAGCTGCTCTTTACGGCGCGCGGCGGACGCGTCATGTGGCCCCAGTCGATCGATCTTCGCGCCCGCCCATCGCCGCACGAGCGTCGCCCAGCGCAGGGAGCAAGCGACGGCGCGGACAGCGATAGACGGAGAGGGGCGGGGAGAGGATTGGGGCTGGAGCTGCGCGGGACGGAGAGGGGTACGGGTACGGAGAGCGGCGCGGAGAGCGGTTCTGGACGGAGAGGGGTGCGGGACGGAGGGGAATGCGCGACGGAGGGGGGTGCGGGACAGAGAGCGGGGCGGAGAGCGGGGCGGAGAGCGGGGCGGAGAGCGGGGCGGAGAGCGGGGCGGAGAGCGGGGCGGAGAGCGGGGCGGAGAGCGGGGCGGAGAGCGGGGCGGAGAGCGGGGCGGAGAGCGGGGCGGAGAGCGGGGCGGAGAGCGGGGCGGAGAGCGGGACGGAGAGCGGGACGGAGAGCGGGACGGAGCGCGGGACGGAGCGCGGGACGGACAGTGGGGCAGAGAGCGGGACAGAGAGCGGCACAATGATCGAGGCCTGAAGGAACACGTTCTATATTGTATCATCAATATTCTCTCTTTGAAATCTCATCTTCAATAAAATTGTTCCGTTGATCATTCTTGTCAAAAATAAATTATTAAATTAAAAAAGAAATACAAATATAGTTGCAAGGAGGATTCTCTGAGTGGAGTGCTATTTATTTCAGGAAGGAGGGTAGTATCTCTCCTTAGCTAACAAAAAACAATCACTAGGAGCCGTACAAACGTCGGGAAGAAGCAGAGATGAGGTGAAGGAGAGGTTGAAAATGCAAACGAGAGGTGGGGAAGAGTTGGAGTGGTTGAGAACCGAAACAAAGAGTCTAGATAAAGGTCGCAGTTCGAAACACAGCAGTGGACGTGTAAGCGGTTGCTAAGCAGGGGCACGGGATCAGTGTGGCACTGCAGGCGGTATGTGTCCTAACGTGCGCTTCGGAATCCGAGCAACGCACGCCCTGCCCTTTCCCCTCCCCTTGTGCTTTCCTGAGGCTGCCTGGATATCACCGGGCCAATGACCTCTGCGACCCGGCGAGAACGCAGGACGTGTCGATCCTTTCACCTGATCTACTGCTGAGCTGCAACCAAGACCTCTCTGAACAGACATTCATGAAACCGAAAACCAAAAAAAGTAATTTTTTATCAATATTTCCAATACTAAATTGATAAAAAATATACCACTAGTAAATATGTCCCAAATAAAGACTTGAAATACAATGTAACAAGTATCTAAAAAAAATCACTGAAAAATTAAATACGAGTACATACGAGAATAGCGAAGTTAAAATCTATTATTTTACAATACATAAAACTTTAACAGCTGAAATCAGAACTACCTGTTCTAACTAAATCTAGTAATAGTTTTGCTCACTTTCAGAAATTGACAAGTAATTATAAACTTATGAGTTTGATCAAACGATCGTTATCAGTACAGTATGTTCAATTTTAATTAAGTTCCTATCTTAAAGTTTTGTGCTCATATTTCGAACACATGTTTCTTTTCTAACACTGGCAAATGAAAAATTTAGGTACTAAAATTATGCAGGTGGTTCACCCATTCTCGTCAATAATTCTCGTTTGCGCTTGCCTTGTAATTCTTGCAACAAAAAATATAGACAAGTAAAAATATTATCCATAAATTCCAAAAAATATTAATGATATTATCGAAAAGGGGCTCAAAATAGTAATAATGTTCAACGAATAGTTTGGAAACGATTTATTGTTTTGCAATGACAGACTGAATATCGTTTTTATCAGATAAACACGAAAGTAACAAGAAAAAAATCAACCATATATTAGAATTGAAAATTTCTGATACCCAGCATTTTCTGTTTCATACATGAAATGGGTAGAAAATGTTATAGAATGTAAGGTTTTACGGAGGTAGGATATTCAATTTGAACTGACTAGTCGTAGATTGCCACTCTCTGGAGTATCATCACGTAAAATATGGCATAACTGAATTGAATTAATTTCAGGCGGCTTTCGGCGTTTCATCCTTTCAGTAATCTCATTCTTTGAGGCCGCGAAATGGGCCAATCCTCTGGTCCACGAGACTCCACCTTATGATCCAGCAAAACTGAGTAATATGAGAATGTCAGGCCAAAACCCGTCGACACAACAGAAACACAACAGAAGGAAGTGAACGTTTGAACGGCGGAGAGTGCGTAGTTGCTTTGGAACCACACGCCAGGCTTATTTACCCCTCTCTGTTTCTGTCGATCTCTCCGCTGCTGTCACGAAAGAGATAAATTACCTCAGCCCCGCGCTTAATGACATGCGTAGCAATAACTAATGCATACCTCCCCGTGACGTGACACAAGACTCTCGACGGGGTATGTCCCAAGAACGCGTCCCGATAAGCACACGAAACGGAACACAGTATCCAGAACGATAATTACACAGACGACATAGGAGAAAGTTTAAGAGGGGTGGGGGGGACGCCTTCGACCTTAATAGCTGCTCCTTTAGGAACCTCTTGTATACAGGATGAATCAAAACACAAGGGAATGGTCTCCCCATACAGGGTAATTGTTATTGGGCCCATCATTTTACCCCATTGTGTTTGCGCGTATGGAGTTTAATCTAACTCTAAAGCGCCAAGATTTACCCGATCGAGTTAAAGACACCTCATGGTACAACTTGCACCTTCACAGGTTTAACTGTACCCGATATACGGTCATCGCACAGACGTTCGAATCGATAACATAGCCGTATCCTGAAGAAATCCTGAAACTGGTAGAGTTAATTGGTGACAGTCACGTCCCCACACAAGACACAGATGTGTCGCGAATTGTGGGCTCATTTACTACAACATAAATTTGCGTGCGCGAAATGCGTAGTTTAGAAGTTGCCCGAGAATATATTTGCTTGATGCAGGCCGATTCTTTGAACGCTACACTGCTTCATAATACAATTGACTGATTTTCCAGTAACGTTTGTGCAATCCAACAATACCACACTCACACAGAATACGTGGACAGAATTGTTCAAAATTACTTACGGAACTTTGAATGTCAACTGCATCGACTATAAGTCATGTCCGATTATTTACTTCTGCGAAACAATAGAAGCTTATCCTTCTGTATCTCCCTCCTCTTCCTTACTCTCACTCAGACTGCCTCTCTCACTCACTCAGACCCCCCTCTCTCACACACTCAGACCCCCTCTTTCACTCATTCAGACCCCCTCTCTCACACACTCAGACCCCCTCTCTCACTCATTCAGACCCCCTCTCTCACTCACTCAGACCCCCCTCTCTCACACACTCAGACCCCCTCTTTCACTCATTCAGACCCCCTCTCTCACACACTCAGACCCCCTCTCTCACTCATTCAGACCCCCTCTCTCACTCATTCAGACCCCCTCTCTCACTCATTCAGACCCCCCTCTCTTCCCCTCCTCTCTCACTTCCTCTCTTCCCCTCCTCTCTCACTCCCTCTCTCTTCCCCTCCTCTCTCACTCCCTCTCTCTTCCCCTCCTCTCTCACTCCCTCTCTTCCCCTCCTCTCTCACTCCCTCTCTTTCCCTCCTCTCTATTTTTTCTTCCTTTCTCTCCAAGTAGTCCGTGTCCCATTGCCCTCTATGATAAAATCCCCTCGTGGACAATCCTCTAACAGTGCGTTTGCAGACCCGTGTTGTAATATTTTTTTTCTTCTCTTCATATGAAGAACTAATTCCCTAAGTATGGCCATTGAATTACGGCACAACCTGTAGAGATACTTTCTTCTGATCATTCAGCTCTTTCTTTTATTGTTCATTTCTTTCACGTTTTTCTAATGTGTTTTTCCGATGGTCACCGTTAACACACAATCCACACCTCCCACACTCTTTGTTCCTCTTAAAGACATTTACCCTTGCATTAAGAATTCAAGGATGCTGTCAAGTGTGTATCTTCTTACTTTTTATTATTTCATATAACGGTGTCGATGATATGGCTCAACAGCTATCATGGTCTAGGAAAAAACTATTATTAACGCTTGACAAGACAACTCTTAAGACTTAATGTTGGCGCATATCATTAACTGTACAAGAAGAAACTCTTCTCAGGTATACGGAGGTGTCTCGTATTTGGCTAAAAGTTGAATCATTCAAACGATCTCAGAATTCATTATTTATCTTTAGATTATTAGTGAAAACTCGCAGATACAGACAAAATCAAATATATTACAGCAATTGCAAATTGCACTCAAAAAAGAAGAATAAAAATAGTACATCTATTTTTTTAAATTTTCTTGCCCACTAGTTTCTTCGTATAGAGAAGATTATTTAATGCTGCGGCGAAAATCAGCGACTTTTCAGTAGAAAACGTCATACCGTAGGTCCCTGATATAGGAATAAGAATTATCCATTTTTCCGATAAGTAGTAAACTATTTCTTCTAAAACGTGTAGTCAGAATCTACGTTGTCCGAATGAACGTTGCACGAATCTACTGTGCTTGATATCGAAAAACTTGTTTTTTGGCAAAACGTCTGTACGCCTATCCATCCGTCCGTTCACCTGCCTGTCCATCCGTCCGCCCATCCGTCGGTCCATCCGTCCGTCCATTATCCGTCCGTCCGTCCATCCGTCCGTCCGTCCGTCCGTCCGTCCGTCCGTCCATCCGTCCGTCAGTCCATCCGTCCGTCCCGTCCGTCCATCCGTCCGTCCGTCCGTCCATCCGTCCGTCCATCCGTCCGTCCATCCGTCTGTCCGACCATCTGTTCGTCCGTCTTTAATTCTGCACTTTGTCACGCATTTCATACATAGGTGTCATACATTAATTGTATACAAATTTTTATTTTAAATAATAAAGACCTGAATATTCATAAACGAAAAACCATTCATTATATAATAACTACGTTGAATTAAAAAGTGATTTCATTCGCAAAAAGCAAAGTTTTCCATTACAAACACCTTAAATATTTATGAGCATCTTACACTGAATTGATTCTGTACGTCTTCATACATTTTAATGTCACCATTCACACAAGTACACACATATAAGGGTCTTATGGACTGCTTGCTTTGTTATCCATAACGAGAGACTGGGCATTTGGTTCTGAAAAAGGAAATAAATTACAACCGCAGGGCACCTTCTAACGACCCGTCGACCAAATTTCTCGAGAACTCAAGGACGCAGGATGAAACGAAAATGAGAAGAAAATGCGCAGAATAACCTTTTACACCATCCACACCACATCAAACCACACTTCACCGCAAGGCCATCGACAAACCCAACGCTCCCCACCTTTCCTTCGAGTCTGTAAAAGCATGGAGCGTTCCTGGAGTATCCAAAACCGATATTTAGACCGCTCAGATTCGCCGCTACATTTTTATAATGCGGTCGGAGGTGGGTTTAACGGAAAGGGCTCGTAAATTGCCCTTTATTAAATTTTAAAACGCGAATACACGATGATAAATTCATGGGAGCGGCCACAGACACCGAGAGTGAAAGCGATCTACGATTCCCACATTCCTTCGTAAGTAATATCCTTCTCTGTATAACCACACGTGTCGGCACCATTTCTGTCTCCAACCCCACAAAGAAAAAAAATCCCAAACCAATCCCTCCGAAGATGAAATATCTTAATTCCAGAAAAAAAAGTGTAGAGGAGGGGAAGACATTTTCATATCGAGGATTCCATCGTGAAATATTTCCTTCGCAAGAAATATGAGGCTCTGGGCATCGCGTATTAATCTTTTGATTGTTTCCTGTTTTCCTCTCCCGGCCGCGTAGATTGATCAGCTGCGCTAGCGATGCAAAAGACGGTCAGTAGGGGAAATGCGAACGTCACCACGGTGCTCGAGGAAGCGTTTGTCGAGTACGCCGTTTGACGACACGTCTACTAAGACGTATCGTCAGCATTTTGCGGAAAGAAAGAGGTCAGACAGAAAAGTGATTCGCATTCGAGATTTTCCAAATAATGTTTTTTATGTGCGCCCGCTCGTGTGTTTGCGTATGTGCTTGCGTGAAATCAAAATATGTAACACGGCATTCCATTGGTTTCCACACTTTCGATGTTATTTTGTACACTTTTTATTTTTATTGTTTTGAAAGTTGTTCATATACTTTCTTTAGTAAAATACACAGAAAACGAGTTATTCTGAACGTTCGTTGATTGTTATAGACATTATAGGTCTTATTGGTTTTAGAAAAAAAGATAATATCTAAATATTTTTCTATTTCGATGAAATGATCAGGAATTTAAAGGGAAAAAATGCATAATGTTTCGCATAACAATGTAGTGAAGATGATTCGACGTTAGGTGAGGATTTGGACCTCTACTTTATCTCTAAAATAGAATAACAGTAATAAACAATAAGTATTTTACTTTCATCATTAACAGGGAAATTAATAGACAAGAAAGATAATGGCGATCAAAAGAAGGAAAGAAAGATGAAAAATAAAATTAAATAAAAAAGCAATCCATTTTTTTCTACCTCGACAGAACTGCGTTCAAGGATATTCCGTAAGGACAAAACGAGCAGGCCGTTCAATTTTGCCTGAATCTATTTACTAATTTTTGTCGGAGTAATTAGTATGAATAACATTGGGAAACGAACGGTAAATTGACAATGTCATGTCTTTCACTTACATGACAACAGTTGAGTAAGTTCCATTATCACACAAATATTGTACTACGCAGAAATAATAATGCTTCAGAAATATTACAAGAGTGCTTTGCACACACAGGAAGTTCACTCGTTGCGAGAACTGGCGTTTGAAGAGAAGTGTCGTTTCATCGAAGCACTCGCAAGTGGTTCTTGTGAGTCGAGAGCAACGCAAGCTAACACCACTTTCCGGTTGTTAAGTGAGGAGCGACAACGGAAGATGAGGAGCATGACAAAAACGCCTGAAAAGAGGCCACTTCGCTGAGAATGTCTCGGAACATTTAACGTTTAAAAAGTACTTCACGCTAACTCTTCTGGAAGAACGCTAGTAGTTTACATAAGTCAAGAAAAAAAGTCTGTAAAACTAAGCGTGAAGTCTGCCTCAAAGTGATCACTAATTTCAGATAGTCTATTCATTCAATAGATTTGTGTGTGTGTGTGTGTGTGTGTGACTCGGTTCTGCGGGTGACGGAATCCAATTTAATGCTCTCCCAGTTTCTGAACAAGTAATCGTAGAACGCTTTCCTCTGCACGAAATATCATAGTGATCATGTTAAATGGAGGATGATATATGATCGGCGCACCCCAGGGGGGAGGGCTCATTTGGCTTCAGCCCTACCCCCTCAAAAGCCAATGATGCATATTGAAAAATTTAGCTTTTATTGATTTTCTATACAAAGAAAGTCATTCAATATATCAACTGTATAAGTTATAAATATTAACTACTATTCAGCAAATAAAAATACTAGTTATAAATCGCATCAATAAAAAAATCTTTATAAGAAAATATCAAGTCGGCTGGATACTACCTGTAGCACCTTCACCCCTTCCCCGAGAAAAATCTTGATTGCGCATCTGACATACATAATACATTAATACATAGATGGAAAGATAGCACATTGGAATTTGTGGTGGTATGAGAACATTCACCAGAGAATGAAAAAGCGTATGCCTTAACCGGGATTCGAAGCAATTCCTTCGACTTCGCGTACGATAGCGTTCCAAATAGTAGGATGCTCTTACGCTACATAAATAAATCGCAAAGACGAAGCTCTGCTGTATTTTAGTGTCTCAAAATGTCAAAGCTAAAAAAAGACGTCTACGCACCAGATTGCACCACACGGTCTCACGCACAACCAACAGACCGATAATCGATAACAGCCTTTAGCACGTAACCCAACACAAAGTTCGGAATATTGGATCAAAATCTCACCATAATGTACCACAAAGTTTCCGTTTTTCCATCGACCTGCGCGTCGCGTACTTACGGCTAAGAAAAGTCCTCCGAGGATCGATAGATTATTACGTATCGACCGTCTCGCCATGTAGGCACGCACCGATGCGCCCGTGTAGGCCTGATGGCCTCTTACACGTGCGTGCGGGGCCGAGGAAATTGCGTAGGGACGGCACGCATTGTCATCAGCGTAATTACGACAGGCGCGTGCGACGGGTGGGGGGATGAGGCACGCAGGTGTGCGTATATTTCGACCCGCACGACCCCGCGTGTTACCTCCCCCTTCCTCTCCCTCCGCTCCGCCTCGTTCTGTGTCCTCTGACACCTCCCGTGGTGATTCCGCTTCCCCCCTGCTCCGACTCCGCCACGCCCAGATCGACCCCTCTCCGCCCCCGCTTCTCTTCCTCTCCGCCCCCGCTTCCCTTCCGCTGCGCACCGCTTCCCTCCGCTCCGTTCCCGCTTCCCATCCCCTCCGCCCCCATTTCCCTTCCGCTCCGTCCCCGCTTCCCTCTTGCTTCACTACCGCTTCTCTTCCTCACCGCCCCCGCTTCCTTCCCGCTGCACACCCCTACCCTCCACTCCGTTCCCGTCCACCCCATTTCCCTTCTGCTCCGTTCCCGCTTCTCTTCCTCTCCGCCCCCGCTGCCCTTCCGCTGCACACCGCTTCCCTCCGCTCCGTTCCCGCTTCCCATCCCCTCCGCCCCCATTTCCCTTCCGCTCCGTCCCCGCTTCCCTCTTGCTTCACTCCCGCTTCTCTTCCTCTCCTCCCCCGCTTCCTTCCCGCTGCACACCCCTACCCTCCACTCCGTTCCCGTCCACCCCATTTCCCTTCTGCTCCGTTCCCGCTTCTCTTCCTCTCCGCCCCCGCTGCCCTTCCGCTGCACACCGCTTCCCTCCGCTCGGTTCCCGCTTCCCATCCCCTCCGCCCCCATTTCCCTTCCGCTCCGTCCCCGCTTCCCTCTTGCTTCACTCCCGCTTCTCTTCCTCTCCGCCCCCGCTTCCTTCCCGCTGCACACCCCTACCCTCCACTCCGTTCCCGTCCACCCCATTTCCCTTCTGCTCCGTTCCCGCTTCCCACCCTCTCAGCTTCCGCTTAGCTCCCGCTTCCCTTCCTCTCCGCCTCGCTTCCCATCCGCTCCCAACCTCCTTCGACCCCGCCACGCCCAGATCGGCCTCGCACCGCTCGTGCTTCCTCTCCGCCCCCGCTCTGCTTCGACCCCGCCACGCCAACATGGGCCCCATCTCGCTCGCGATTCCCTTCAGCTCTGTCCCCGCTTTCTTCCCCTCCACCTCCACATCCGCTGCGATCCCCAACCCTGTCCTTATTTTAATCACCACTCTCACAGCAATTCCGTTCCATTTTCCAATCCTTCTCCCTGGCCCCGCTCCGATCCCAGTCCATCCTTGCTCCTGCTTCGAACCCCAACCCCTTACACTCCGATCCCATTCAGAACTATTTTCGACCTCGACCCTACCCCAATCTGGCGACGATCCGACCTTAGTCTGAAGCATCCCCGATCTATCCGATCCATCCGATCCGATCAGACCCTCCACACGACTCCGACCCCGATCACCTTTTCCAGTTCCAATCCTATTCATCAACCAATCTACCCATGCTTAACCCAGAATTCAATCTTTGCTGCAAAACCACGCTATTGTCGTACCACATCCACAATATTGTCGACTTATTGCTGACATGAGTTCAAGGTGTTAAACGGCTAAAGCACTACAAGGCATACAACACCTACTGAGAAAGTGTGATTTACGGTTTTCATGGGTTTTCGTCCAACGCCCACCTCCATCACCACCAGCATCCTCTCCTCCATTACCCTCACAGCCTCATCACTATAAAATCCACACCATCTTATTCCCACCACCTCAACATCCACCACACCTCCACCACCCGGACATCCACCATACCTCCACCACTCCCACATCCTCCATATCACCTCCATTCTCACATCCGCCGTATCAACACTTCCCCAACATCCACCGTACTTACACTTCCCCAACATCCATCATTCCTCCAACATCCACAGCCACCCCTCCACCACCCCTTCACCACCCCTTCACATCACCAACATCCACATCCACCCCTCCACCACCCCTTCACAACACCAACATCCACATCCACCACTCCAACATCCTTCACTACCACCTCTTTAACCAGACATCACCACACCCACATCCCCCTCACCACCCAACCCAGCACCCCCTCCACGCGGCCCCTCGCTTATGAGAAGCTAATTATAATGTCATCGTCGCCGTCACCAGCTTGCCGTAATTATTTTCGTGCGCGCGCGCGCGTGGCTCGCAGAGGCCGATAGAGCTCCCGTGCGCGTGCGCGCGTGCGAGGGCGTGCGACGCGTGCGCGCGCGCGCTCGCCAAAGTAGACACGCATGCACCGCGCCACGCACGCGACGACATGGGGGGAGGGGACTCGGTCTTGGGAGCCGGGCGGCGGTACGCGAAGGTTCGCGTTGGAAGACACGCGAAGGCGTTGGGGGGGGGGGCACGCGGAGAAAAGTGCATGTCGGGTGCTGACGAGGGACGAGCGCTCGGTATGACTCGGAGCAAGTTTCCTTTTTCTCTTTCTTTTTTGTGTGTGCGAATGAAAAGTCGGACCGCGGGTTGGGAAGTGGATGCAGGTACACATGCCGGAACAGCGTCGTAACAATAGGGAGGCGGACCGCACGCGATCTTCCTTTCCTCATCCTCGTACCAACCTCTCCCTTTACAAAAGACACATACATACTCACACGAGGACGTACTTGACTACCACACCGGAAAAGGTGGCTCAGGGCATCAACTGATATCACTGCATTGGCTCTGACCCCGAGGTTCTAGGTTCGATTCGCGGCAGTGGCACGACTTTCGGCACTAGCGAGATTGCTAGGTCAAGTTCACTCGCTGTCTGGAGATGAATATTAGCGGCCGGTTGGTCTGGGTTTTCCGTGGTTTCTCCAATCAACACCAGGCTAATGCGGGAGCAGTACCCTAACACACGAGCCACGGATCGCACGCGAGCTTTCCATTTTTTCCTCGTCCTCCGTCATCGTCCATGCACATACACTTACATGCACTTATACTACCACACACACCGAGAGACCGGTCAGGAGCTTAGAGCTTGTCTCGGCTCTGGCGTGCCTTGGCGAGAGATACTTAGTTGAAGAAAACCCCGCTAGCCGACGGTAGGTCGGCGCCGGATCTCACTATCCAGCGGGCAAGATCACCAACACCTCCCAAGTAAAAACATGCTTAACACTTACGAGACTAATGACCTTAGCAGTTGACCGCCCGGAATCATCAATCAATCAATCAGCCAACCAATCAAAGACACTATCACACTTGTTATGAGTTGACAGTTTGCCCCGGTTGAGGCAGTGCCCTGCTGGCGGAGATACTTGGAGATACCTGGAGGAGAAAAAACGTCAAAAGACGTGTAGGTCGGCTCCGAATCTCCCATAGCAGAGAAAATAGGCCAGATGCCCGATATAACATGAACTACACTCACGAGACTGACCTCCTTAGCAGTTTATGTAACTTGAAGCTCAAAATAATTAAATACATAGATATCACTTCGGAGACCCGAGAGTTTCCAGATAGGGAGTGCAGCTCTTATACTACACGTAATAAAATTATGTTTCTAATGACTCGACACTTGAGATTGATACCCTCTCCCACCCAAATTGCTGGACATTTTCTATATGGCACCATTCAGGATTTAAGCATTTTCAGAAAATTTGGTTTCTCGTAATAGCCACCAGGTCTCGTGCACGCACGCTCGTCTCGCATGTTAAAGTAAATTGTAAAACCTCCACCACATAATTGCTTTTGTTATGATGGAGCAGGTTCATAAGGGCAGGTTCATAAATATTACCCAAAGGCATTCATACTTTTCAGAAGATAAAATGATTGAGATGCTAAATAATTCTCTTGTTAGAAAGAAGTTAATATTCTATAAATATTGTGCAATAAAAAGACCGTGAATAAATTGAAACAAATACATTGTGAATGGAATTAGCTTAGTACTTCCACATTTCAAATGTAATTTTCCTTAATATTTATCTCTGTTCAAATAATATTCCATATCTAGTTATTAGGAAAACTAAAAGTCGCTCCCCACCCTCATTGCTTCGATAGATGTGATTGTTCCATTTTATTCATCCATTTTACTAAATAGTTTTTACATCAGTAGTATTTGAGTACCATTTCTTCTCTGAGGAAACAGTTATGCATTTCCTTATTTTAAGAAGATTAACTCAACATTTTAACTCTCATTTTCACATGCATACATTTTTTAAGGGCTTGCCCTTTTTTGAATTCTTTCTGTATTAAAACTGTTATTGAACTGTGAACTTACACGCTTGTTTCACACACTCAAACTTATGAAATATTTACACCCTTATTTAATCTGATTTTCACGTGTCACACAGTGTACCACACAATTACCATACGTGTTACTCTGACAAAAGAAAATAAATTTTTAATATGTATATGAACGGTACAGCATGCAAAATATCTTGAATGTTGAGAACAAGTTTCGTGCTTGAATTCATTCAGCCGTTCGATACCTGTAAGGGTGTTTTCCGCATTTTTCAAAAGATACTGTCGTGGCCAATTTCACGTTCTCTTTATCAAAAGAAACGTGTTGCCAGTCATTAGGCCTACAGAGAGAAATGTTCCGTGAAATATGATACTTTCTGTCTACGCAGCTCCATTATGTGAAATGGAGAATGTGATCGTGAGAAACAGTTATTTGCGGTATGCTAGTGCATAAGACACGGAACGCGCTGTGCGTAGAGAAAGTACAATTTATCTCAGTTCTTAGAAACATGAAACCAAATAACACTTAGTCATGGTTTTTAACAACACGCACGTTTCACATAAAATATTTTATTAATAGAAAAAATGAACGTTAGCCAATATAGTTACAGAACTGTTGTACCTGCATATAAGATTTATGGTAAAATTTTTCTGCGGTGAATCAGCAGTCAGCAAATTCAATTCATACTATTTTTACTTGATTGTTAATAAATACTCTGTAAATTACTTGTTCAAAGCACTCAGAAGGGATGGACAGCAAAGGGTTTCACACAAGTGAATATCAACAAGACGAAAAAATAAAGTAGAGCCACGCAGCTATGATTAATAAATTATGGTTATCATTTTTAAGTTAAACAATGCAAAACAGAAAATATAAATTTGGTATTTTAAAATGGGAAAACGTATCTTATTAGAACATTAGTACTGACAACGCATGCTAGGAAACAAATATGAATCTTACAATTTCCACTTCTTAAATTACTTAAAAGATCCGAAAATGCATTGTGAAATAACAGAGGAACGCAACACATTTAAGGACGGCAGTGGCATTTATGTAGAAGGATTAAGTCCATAACATCAAGTGAACAATCGGAATTTTCGACTTAAATTTTCTTGCATTCAAATGAAATGAACTCAGCAAAAGCATGTTTTCTCATTTTCCACAAATATCTATCCAATGAAATAGATTGATGATAATAATAAAAACTGAAAATACGCAATTCCAGCCTCTGTTTACAATACGAGCCTAAAACTTAAATCCAATCACCACATTTAAATAAAAAAGAAATCTCGCCCCTGAAACCAAAAAAGCACAAATGGGCCTTTCACTCTTTCACGCACCCACAGAACTTAAAAACCCAATCATCCCCCTCGTCCAAAGCAATTAACTTTTTCTTTTCGTACGTGACGCGCCAGGGTCGGTGGGCATTAGTTGACGGATGGGCAGGGGGGGGAGGGAGTGAATAACCAGAATTCGCAATAACCTTTCACCCGTCTGTCCATCGCTCCGCAGTCGCTCAAAATTTCAGAGCGCTACAGAAACCATTTCTGTCTCGACCCCCAGCCCCGGCACTTCAATCCCTCTCCCCCTCTCCGTTCCCTCTCTCTTCCTCTCCCAATCGTTCGGAGTCACGCAGGCTTTTTCCAGAGCACGCGTGCGATTCGCCTGGTCTTCCATGCCGGAAGTAATTTGCGTCGCCGGGGAAAAGCCGAGGAGGCGTTCGGTCCTCCGTGTGTGGTGTTTCGGAATTGGCCTTAAGATTCGATTCCATGTTGCACAGCAAGAGAAAAAATTCAGGGTGGTCGTTAGTTTGAAGAGTTAGACTTTCATCCATCTCCTCTATTCATTTTACTTAAAATATAATTATAGTTGATCATATTCATCGAATAGACAATATTACTCGTGCAACTTTTCTTGAACGATGGATTGAAGAAATGCGGATAGAGTGAGGGTATTAGTTACGAAATCGGCCGCTAGATTTTATGAAGCAATGCCAATATCAGGAGAATCAGTCATGCCTTTGCAACTTTCTCAATAATTTGCGTTCTAATTTTTCTCAGGAGTACGAGGTATTTTCTGTAATGGAATCTTCACCTGCTGCGGTAATTTCTTTCGTTTTTTTTGGAGAAAAACACGGACAAAAGTTCTCGTCTTCAACAGAAAATAGTTTCTATTTCGCGCCAGTGCAGATGTGCTTGGAATGTTGTCATCAGTGCTCGCTGCGAGATTTTACTTTCAACTGTTTATTGGGTCAGAGAAGGGGAAGCAAGGTCATCGTTCAAGAAAAGTCGCGCGATTAATATTAACACGTGACATCCAGTTCTTGATATTTGAAGCATCAAAATAACCTTACATTTCGATGTTATTTTGTTTTGTGACAAGAAGAAACTTTACTCGTATTTACTGATTTTCTATGTATTAAAGAAACGGACAAGCACTACAGAAGGGGTAGGCTCCTCCAATTCATGCATCAATATGTTTTTATTCGGTAAAGTAATATCTAAATATTTCAGTCGTTCAGAGCATTTTTAATATGATGAGGTGGAAATATTAGCTAAATTCCAACCTTACGATCACATTTAAAAACTACGTTGAATATATGAACTTTCCTTCAACGTTTAATTGATAGTAATAAATCAGGCAACTTTCTATTATTACCAAATTGCTTGAATTGAGAAAAACTGTGTTTTTCAAAGTGCACTTTGTGAGTTTCTTCTCAGAGAGCATTTGAATAAATCAATAGACATTAATACAATAATCAAGCGACATAAGTGTTCTAACGTAGGAGAAACTTGAAAAACGTTGATTTGAAATATACAGAGTGTCCCACCAACTTTAGACCACCCCCATAACTTCTAAACGGTTCAGGATATCGAAATGCAGTTTTCGCTGAATAACGCAGAATCCTGGGGCAAGCAACATACCGTAGAGAAGTTGACTATAATCGTTTCGTTTTCGAGAAATTGAAACATCTTTGATTTTTTAATTGGGACTATATATTTTTCTCACCAGCAATGGATAGATCATGAAAAGAGGAATAAAATGATGTTCATATGCTAGTATTTTTATAGTAATTATCTGAATTGAACTTTTCTTCTAATGAAATTCCAAAGCAACGTTCATCGAAAAGAACAAAATAAAAATAATTGTGGCGGAAGGACGATAATAATAAAGGTCCTTTTCAAACTTACAAGAATCTATCTGAGTGTGTTATGGAAGAAACCATATATCATTTTAAAACAAGGGTAGGGGATGAATGCTTAAAGATTTTTATTGTAATATCTTGATTAGTTCATCAAATAACAGAGAGGTAGACATTTTCTCTTTGGACTTACTCTTCATAAACGTCTTATTTCAACACGTACTAAAAGAACAAAGCAATAAAAATTTGAAATACTCTACTAAACTACTACTAACTTTAACACAAATGTACATCTGCAGTTTTGACTGCTAATATTGATTGGAGAGTTTCTCACTTCATGACGACACGTGCTGCCTCAAACTTGAAAATCCATGGCAGAAGACCGAAGTGTACTGTTTTCTTTTCCATTTATGACGAGCAGTAGAGGTATGATTGCGAAGTGAACGAATGACCATCGTAATTAAAAATGAAATTTACCAATGAAGAGACAGGTGGTTGCATTCTTGTGACGGTTGAAGATGATATTTATTGCTAAAGAAAAGTTAAATGCAGATAAATCAATGGAAAATATCTCTCATTCTGATAGTTAAAATTGGTGTTTTTCAATGTGACTTTTGTGTCAAGACCCTGGATTGCTGTAGTTAGGCCTCTTATCCCTCATTGCCACCCCTCTGAGTCTTCTCTCTCCACGCAACAGTCATCTGACGCCGCGAAGGCCATTTTCCCGAAGGCGACTGTTGCAAGGGCTGCTACACGAAATATTGTTCGTTTCATTCAAAATCACATAGCACAAAGTCTAATTTTATGCGCAAATTAGCTATCAAAATATTAGCATATGATACATCATTTTATTCCTCTTTTCATGATCTCATCCACGGCTGGTGAGAAAAACATATAGTTCTATTTAAAAATCAAAGATGATCAAATTTCTCTGAAACTAAAAATATTATTTACAATTTCTCTACGGCATGTTACTTGCCCCAGGATTCCGCATTATTCAGCAAAAACTGTATTTCAATATCCTGAACCGTTTAGGAGTTATGGGGGTGGTCCATAGTAGGTGGAACACTCTGTATATGATACTAACAAAGAACTTAGATGGCGTTGTCTAAACAAGTCTAAACAATAAGTAATACTACGTTCATTGTCAATATGAATATCAGTGTCGGACAGAACCGATTAAAATACAGATTCGTAATGAATTTAAGAAATCATCTGCACGAGTTAATTAATGAAATTTGAGCAATTTGTGCTTTCTAGATACGAAGACAAGTATAACTAAAACACATTTCCTGCTTTATAGAGACCAACATGGAAGTAATAAGACTCACCAAGATTTAACCTGTACATTACTTTTTCAACCGCTGAATAATATCTATTAATTAATTTATTAAATATATTTTTTGTTCCTATTGTCAATAGCATTCAAGCAAACATTAATATACTTTTGTTTCTCAGAATCCGAAAAAAAATGCTTTAGTACTACAATTGCATTTAAGCTATCTGAAAGGGACGCGAGGCAAAAAAAATCTGTGGGGCTATTCAGTAGACTGCTGCTGTAATGTCCATCGACAACACTTGAAATCGTAAATATGTCCCAACACTATCTGACATTAAAACGCAAAGATTCAGCAAACGAAGTATACAAGTACCACGAAGTTTCGTGCGTGCACAAACTCCCTCACTCACGTTCGTAAACGGGGAATCCCCCACAACGCAATGGGTCCTCACTTCAAAATTGTTGGAGAAAATAAAAGCATTTAATATTTTAAAATTGAAGAAATTGGGACTTTCCCTAAATATATCAGGTGATTACAGTCATCATAATTCAATTCTGTTATTTTTTTCTAGATTGCAATGCAGTTGATTATTGCTCTCATTTTACATTATTGCTCTTCATTTGTTGTGTATCTTCCCTTGTAAATGCTTAATGGGTACACTAACGAGACCATATAACCATCTTGGATATTTGTTAATAAGGAACTTGCAAGTATACATATTTTATTGCTAAATACGCGATATTTTTACATAAAAAATTGATAGAGAACATCATAGTGGACAACCGCCGCTAACTGAAAAGAGTAATACAAACAGAGACGATCCACCGACGTTACACATTCATAGTAATTAATAATTAATATAATAATAATAATAATAATTTAAGCCTATCATCTGTTATCTCATTATTGTAAAAATATTAACATTTTTTTAAAGAACGGACGTATTAATATTATTTTGGGTCAGATAATACTAACAAGTCCATACCAATAGACCGTGTAATTTTTCCACTAATAACTAGTAATTAGGACAATTTTTTTTATTAAATTATATCCAATGGTTTAAAACTTTTTACAGACTTTTAAAAACCCTGGACTCCAGATAAAATGTTTGAACAAGACTCCAATAAGGGCGAAATCCTTAAAGAAAATAAATTATTGGAGATATATTAATGTATCTGTTTTCGAGGAAAAAGGTGAGAATATTTTACAATAAAGAAGAAGATGAAATAATATGTGATGAATTTTCCTGCAAGCCCATGATTGGCATTATAAAGATCGACGTAGGATCCTTAAAAGCTGGTCAATTAATACTCCAGAATGTTATTATTTTCATACGATTATTATTATTATTATTCATAATAATAATCATTAGTTAATTACAATTATTCATAATAACAACATTATTATTATAAACAATCTCCTTGTTACTGATAGCTGAATATCATAGGGTTCGCCTACCACTTAACCACTATTACAAAACACAGAACGATACACTCACAAAATTGATAAGCCAAATTGATTAACCAAAGCAGGATTACGTAATTTTGTCTGACAACTTAGCGTGCGCCGACACCACTGCGCGACCCTCAACGCAACGCCACCCTCGCGAGCCCGCGTGCAGACTCCAACAGCGGCGGCGGCAGCGGGCAATCAGCCGCAGGGAGCGCGGGCCGCGGCCCCGCCTTGGGCCGCGAGGGCCGGCGGGAGTGCGTGTGCCCTCGGGCCTTCCCCCTCCCTCCCCCCCTTCTTCCCCCTCCAACTCCCCCTCTGCCGCGGCGCTCCCTCCGCGCCGCCGCACCGCGCCGCGCCCCTTCGGCAGCCGGTGCAGCAACCCCGAGTCAGCACCAGCGGAGCCCTCCCGCCTGCTCGCAACAATGAAGAATTCAGCCGCCGCGCCCGCCGACCATCCCGAGGGTGCCCCGCGCGGGGATGGTGGCGGAGGATTTCGGTGATGAAGACTTATTGTGGACGTAATGGGGACGGGAAATGGTCGTAAATTTCGAAATAATAGAATGTTTACGAGTGACCAGGGAGAAAATTGCACTATTATTTATTTTGTAAAAGACTTCCACAAAACTTACCTGAGTGCAAAATTAGTAGATAAGATCAGTATTCTAACACAACCGATATGCCAGGCATCTAGATTTTCCAACAACACTCCACATAATCTCTTTTAAACAAAAATGGGTTCGAGTTGCAAAGTGCAATATTCAGTTTTGAAAGAGTCAGGTAAGATTTTTCAAAAATAATGTTATGTTTAAGATAGCAAAATATGATAGATTCTGTGATAATATTGAGGGCGGAGAAATATCGTAAATTTTAAGGTTTGGTAGAGGTAAGGATTTGCGAGGTAAACGCAGAAGAAACTGCGTTATTACATTTTTAAGGTAAATCTTCTTCTAAGGAAAATAGTATACTGCTTGAGTGCAACATACTTGTGTTTAAACATCAAACACCAATTTTCTAACAGCAATCTCCTATGTCAGTTAGGAAAAAGTGCTAGTTTAACCGGATTAATGTCCAGTAGTAGACGAATCGCAATAGATATTTCGATCCGAAATACTAATTATACGATTATTTTTAAGAATAATACACATCAGAAAGAAAAATCATGTTTTCATTGGTATTATATATATGAAACTACTCACATGCTCTGCTATACATTTCCCAATTCAACCCAATTCTAACATTTGAAAATTAAAAATAAGATAGTTCAAAATGAATAAGTCCGAGAAAAAAGCTTACACTTAATAGAAATCTATTCATATTTGTTGGTCTTACAATAACTACTTTTTATTAAAAAATTGTGCAACTCTTGGGAGATTGCATCATTTCGGCACACGTCATATGACCATCATGCGCTTTCCCTTACAAGAGATGAACTGGTACCACCCTAGTCTGATTTATAGTCTCGTAAGTGTTCCCGCTTCTCTTCTTCAATAAACAAGCATTAGTAACAGGCAAGAACAAACGGATCCGAAACCATCTTTATTTCCATATCAGATGTTTGTAAACGTTACGCCCAATTGCTCTGAAAACAAAGCAAAACAAAAACCAGTATTCCACTCGATCGCTCAATAAACTGCCGGATGAAACATACGGACGTACGACCTTCAAGTCCCCTTGTATACTTTGCTTTTACTACGTGCAAAGAACACATAAAAGAAACTTCTTGGGAAAGAAGATAACTGCCTCGTCCCCGTCGCTCGGGCAGGAAATTTCTGGAAGGAAAAAAAAACGCGCTCAATACAGCATACATTTCCGTGGGAGTCTTGGAAGGCGAATAGCAGCACAGCCGGTCGTAGGGCGGCAGCCCGGAGAATAAGAAGTTGCTGTAGTTAACAGAATTTCCCCTCGCGAGCTCTCCTTCGAGTGCACGGAACTGCAACACGCGGTTCTCTTCCCGAATCTCCCCTCAGTCTCTCGTGAATCATGCGCGAAGATTCGTTCTGTTCACGATCGCGTGATATTTTGAGGGCGGATCGTATTACATTTGTGGCATCGAGAATGAAAATGGTAGATAAGTGACAGATCGAAGACGATTAGTAGTTACAGGTTACACGATGTGTACTTTGATAAAGTGTGACCTTGCAAGGAAATAAGGCAAACTAGCGGAAGTGCTATTCATTGCTGTTTTACTATGAGGTCCTCTCACAGAATTGGATAGGCTTCTTACATTGATTGAAATTTAAGCAGTTTATTCCCTGCGATCTTTTCTCCTTCATTTAGTAAATTTCCGTTTCCAGTTCAAATAACCACAGATAGACGAGAAAAAAAATAATGAAGGAATGGCGCTATTAATTTCATGATACATACTACAGAAATCAACAAGTCGCAATGCTCAAACTGATGCTTATTCCAAATGTGCAAAATACAACTGGTTTCGGTGGAAATCTTGAAATAATCACACATTTGGGCAATAAATATTTTCTGACATATTAGCGAGTGGCAATAATGGCGCTGAACTGATACAAAAAATTGAAATTAGTTGCTTCTCGGGGTAAAGTCAAAGAACCTTCTAAGCACTTTCTAGTATTATCAGATTAAAATTATAATCTTAAATCTACAAGTAAATTGCTTGTTCAATAACCTTGACCTCAAAAGAAATTTATTCTCTTTTCACTATCAAATGTTTTAAGTATTTCTAAAAGAAATCAATAACATTCATCATTTCTCCCTATTTTGGGGCATTATTGCAGTCCTGCTAATTGTATACCTGTTATACTAGTTACTCATTAAGGAAATTCATTCAATGAAATTCATTCTTACTTTGACAGTTTTAATACAAAGTTTTCGAGCATTTTTGAAGAAAACCTTCACTTGAGATTACTCGTGTATGACTTTTTTCTCTCGCGCAGCTGACTTGCGAGTGAAGTTTATTTTCTTCGCGAGAAATCTCTTTCTAAGGATGTTGCCTTCCCTTTCTTATTCTTCCGCCCGACCCCTCCTCGTGCTCAGAGTTGCACTTGGGACGACCTTGAAAGCAGCAGCTGTCCGTCCGACGGGCCGGCCGAGTACCTGGATTCCTGAGGTCTCTGCCAGCATGCCAGCTGCCACACATAATCACGTTTCCTCGTATCATCGCCAAAAGGGAACATCGCGAATAAATGTTTTATCCTGCGTGAATTATAATGTACGACCTTCACAGAATGTTCAATTAACCTAATTACCCTTCTTACAATGATTCATTTGAAATTTACTTGAAGTATCAGATAGGAAACTGTTTTATACTTCTTTTAGGTCATCTTGTAAGAACCAAAACTTGTTCGATACGATCTCGTTGGTTTGATGACGAGCTGTGTACCTACCTTTGCAAGCAATTGCTTTGTAGCTAATCTCGTTTTTCGCCCCACAGTCTAAACACTTCACGAAGAAAAATTGCGTAATGCGAGAACTGTCACGAACGACCTTCACAGAAAGTCATCAATTAACACAATTACCTAGAGAACGAAGAAAAGGTCCATTTGAAATTTGAAACGAAACGTGAGATTGTCAACTGTTTCATATTTCTTTTGGAGTCAACGAGTACTACCTACTGCAGTCGCCAAATTTGAAAAAGAAGTGAAAAAAAAGGTCGAAATAACGAATCAGTCTCACATTAATTTCAAGCGACTCGACTACAGGATACAGACCTGAAAAATGTAATTGGTAATAATCATAGTTTGCACTTGTATGCAAGAAAAGTTATATTCTGCGTGGACTATAACGTATGTACCTTCACTGAAAATGTTAATCTGACCTCCTTTTCTAGATAATTTCTTAAGATTCATTTGAAATCTCTCTCGAACTGTACAAAAACACTACTTTGTTATTTATTTATTTAAGGACTCTACTTAACTACTTGGTCATACAGCGTCTACTGTGATTTTTAACATTGGAGTAACTGTAAGGGGAACACATAAGGACAACATGTACATCCACTAACATCCACGCCCGGGGCGGGATTCGAACCCACGATCCTTCGGCCTTAGCAACCTTGGCTATCCAGGCTGGCAAAACAGTCAGGGACAGCGTCTCGAATAGCAATTCATACGCAAAGGCGTCAAGTTAATGGTAATCACGGTGAAGCACGTGTGGGGAGTGGCGGCTGCGAATGCAGACTATTGCTCTGACTTCGACATCGGCATCGGCCAGGGCAGATCCAGCTGATCATTTGTGTTGGGGGGGCGGGCATTAGAGATTTTTATTGTTACATAATAAACATATTTGTATTGAACAGTATATTGCTTCTGTAGCGTATGTATGGTACTATACAATATTATTGTTTAAATGATTACATAATTCTAACTTAAATATTTAAATCAATTTTGCCAAATAAAGAAAGGTAACAAACGAAAACACTAGACCTTTAGGTGGGGTATGCCCCCTTCCCCCCCCCTGGATCCGCCACTGGCATCGGCATCGACATCGGCGCTTCCAGACAGAGGCCGCGAGCACAGGCTTCCTCTTCTATTTCGCCTGCGCCTGCTTCGTGAAGGTCGCATGGGACTGCG
Organism: Acheta domesticus; assembly: GCA_031308135.1. Taxonomy (NCBI): domain Eukaryota; kingdom Metazoa; phylum Arthropoda; class Insecta; order Orthoptera; family Gryllidae; genus Acheta; species Acheta domesticus. The sequence goes on along the minus strand of JAHLJT010009355.1, from coordinate 103,266,412 downwards.
CTCTCGTCACACGACCTCTTGGCTTGTTCTATATGATCTCGACTGTTTGGGAAAAGAGCAGAGTTTCTCTTTTCAAGTGTCAACACTCATTGCATGTTTTCATAACTTCGTTCACTTCAGGCAAAACCTAACAAAACTGATATTAATAAAATGATAATGAAATTAGTGGTGCTACAATAGCCACACCTTCACGCCGTTATAACTCTTGCAATTTTCGAAAGTTCAAAGGGATCAACGAATGCGAGACCTGTACCATTTTAGGCATACTTTGTTGTACCGTAGGAAACACTTTAATAAAAATATTTGAAGCTTTTTTGAGAAAATTAAGTGATGGTTGAGGCTCCTTTCCCAAAATCAAAATATCCGTTTCAAAATATCAGGATATCGAGTTCAGTCACATCGATCGGGGAATATCTGTTTTGGAGAAAATCGTATAGCGCTTGCGTTGATCACAGACGGACGGACGTTTTGCCGTAAACAATTTTTTCTGTATCAAGGATCTATGAAACGTAAATTCTTACTAGATAAGGTGTTACAGAAAGAAATATTCACTTAGGAAAAATATTTATCTACTTTTCAGATATCAAGGACTCAATAAGTTTTTGCCACACAGACAAATTGCCGTGTCTGAGAAGCGTTAGAATACATAAAAATATTTCGGAACGACCCACAATACTGGTAATTGTGTAGATAAATAATTTAGAGCACTTGAGAACTACATTAGCAAGAAATTTAATTTTATCTTCCTTTTCTCATTTTCTACTTTCTTTCTAATAAGTGTAGTCACAGAACGCAAAATACCAGCTGCCGAGTGCATGCACTGATGTCTCCATTCTTCTACCCGATTTATTAATTTCTCTTTCGGTCTGTATTGTAATACTACCTGCAATTATCAATTCGAATCTCATATTACAATTTGATAATTCACAGGAAATAGACTACTTACTTTCATATCTACAGAGCTAGCCGTAACATTTAAAATATATTACGTTTCTTCTACAGTGTCCGCACGTTCAGGAATTTGATGCATAAGAAATAGCTATAATTGGTATCCGATTGCTTTTCAGCAGACGCGTGAAAATGTGCCCATTCGAGCTGTTGCCCATTTGAGAATCCCCACGCTCTACAAATACAGGTCACTTCCTGCGATTGATTGACTGGTTGTTAGTGATTCCGAGCACTTCAACTACTGAGGTCATTAGTCCCGTAAGTGTAATGCATTAATTCCATTGAGAGATAGCGGTGATCTTCCCCACTGGATGGCGAAATCCGGCACCGGCCTACCGTTCACTAGAGGGGTTTTCACTATCCAAGTATCTCCCACTAGCGCCGCACCGTCCCAGCCGGGACAAGCTCGAAGCCCCCGTCCGGTCTCCCAACTTGTGTGGTAGTGTAGTGCATATTAGTGTAAATGTATGTGGGAGAGATAGGATAGGTCAAGGAAGAGGAAGGAAAGATCAAGCGCGGTCCTAGGCCCATTTGTTAGGGTACTGCTCCGGCAATCGCCTGGTGTTGATCGGAGAAAACTACCGATTAGAGCAGCCGCCACTTCCTCCTACTCCGCTCTCCCTCTCCGAATCCAGAAAGGGTTGCACATGGCGAGCTGTTGCAGAGAAGGTAAGCGCAAAATGCGCCGGAAATGTCATGAATTATTGTAGCTTCGTACAAAAACATTTTTGTGGGATGGTTATAGTCAACAACCGAGATTTGAATAAGTATGTGTGTGTTATTACCTATTACGTTTCCTCCATGTTTATTTTCTTATAACATCTTTCCTTTTGTGATAATTTTACGAAGAAGAAAGTATATGTTTGAAAAGCAAATGTATTGCCTGTTTTGGTGTCGTTTTATGTTTGATTAAATAATTGTTATATTCTGTAGAGAGCAAAAGTGCGAAAGAAATTATTTTAACAAATCTCTATGCAGTCTACTAAATCCTCATGTTGGATTTCGAATACCTTTCTTATGGGCAAACAGCTCTTTTAACAAATTAAGCATATTTGTTCCCTGCATGAACTTACTGTAATTATTTCACTCTTAATAAAAAAGGGCTTACGAAATCAAGATCCTTCAGATCCAGAATGTTTAATTGTACTCTCAATATCCAAGTTCAATATCGCTGATGTATTTCATTTTAATTGACCATTTCTTTATTTAATAGAGGACATGGTAATTAATTCCGCCACATCTGTCAATATCTGTCAACTGACTGTTCCGAGACTGTCATAGACCAGGTATACCAGTGACGTACCCCCACCCTGGAGCAATTTGTACAACTCTATCAAACCTCGCAGAATTGTTTTTAACGCAGTGCCTGCAAACTCTATGGTCCGATTAAAATACGTTGGTGATTGACAATTGTGCTTCTGAAGCTGTAGCTTCCTACAATATGATTGTATAATTTGATTACTTTAATAAGTATTTATTTCAAATGTTTATTTTCGTGTCCTGGAAGCACGTACTCAAACTGTGTGGTACCCAAACTGTCAACGTCGTTGCCTTCCAGTCGCAACTGTCAATCACCAACTTATTTTAATCGGACCATAGCAAGCTACTCGTCCGCGACCTTGACATGTCAGCTTTTGAGCGCCGGTAATTTAAAACAGCAATGTACAGTTTCGAAAACTCAGGAAGAGGTTTTCATTTTGACTGACCCATGAAAGGGGATACCAAGAAAACCCAATCGAAACGCACCCTTTCCGAAAGAGTATACGAAACAAAATTTGAGTGAATCCGCGTGAATCAACATTTTTGCCTCATAGTAAGGCACGGTCCCAGTTTTCATATTCACGTCGCTCAGCGAGTGGACACAGAGGTTATTTTGTTTTTGCCAATACATTCACCTCCCCTCACACACACGTTTCATGCCACTACCCCCTAAGGGGGGCTCATGTTGGGTGCGAGTCAGTTCGTTTTAGTACTCTGCGCTTTCGAGTTGCGGTACACTTCTAGAATTTGCATCAACGTCCCTCGCACTACCAACGAATTAACGAAAAAAGCAGGACGGAAATCTCCGTGCTACCTAGAGCGCTAGGGAAACACTTGCAGGGTTGAGGATGCTAGGGAGTTCCCATGGCAACAATTCAAATCAGACAATCGAGAGCACTCCATTGTCATGGAAACGAAGGAACGTTTGCATCTCTTTTCGGCTCCTACTGTCGTTAACGTTTTTTAAAGGTTGAATGGTGTCGGCCGAGGTTCCGAGAGATGATACTGCCGTATGAAACAGAACGTTGTATGCCTTTGAAGAGAAAAAATGCATTCCTAAAAAATCAAAATAACACAAAGAAGTAATAACTCAAATCGGTACAGTATGACCTACAGTATGGACAAAAATAATAAAGCCTGCCTTTTTATTTATCGCTTCAATTATAACTTAACGGATTAACACACCCCTTACCAGGCTGTCATCTAGCGGTGCCTAGAAATTTATAAAAGCTAACTGCCATGCGCCTCTCGGTGAAGTCCAGACTGGCGCTCTGTTGTCGCCCCTTGCCTCACCTAAGTGATCTTTCGGCCCATTTTGGCCACAAGATTCCAGTAAGCTCGTCCTAGGCCGTTGGTCAGCCTCGGGCCTTGGACTTTTCTACTGGAAGAGGGGACAGTTCCTAATACCGGCATTATCACAATCCTCAGACTCTAATATCACATATTGTCTTTTTTCATTACCGGGTATGGGCAAGGGTTAAGGAGAGACGAGGATTGAAAGATAATACATAAGGCACTTCGAATTCCTTGCCACAATCCCAGCTTTGCCTTGCGCGGGATTCGAACACACAGTTTCAGTTAATTCGTTCTGGGGTGCACCTGACCCAACCCCTCTCTCACCAGACAGGCTAATGACACTAACAAGTAATCATTATTATAATCATAACCACCTACCTATTCACATACTCGTGAGGAGGAAGGCTTTTTCACCCTTCGTTTCAAAAAGCACTTAATAGAACTTCAACGACCAAAACGGTTGGGTCAGAGCCAGCTTGTAACGTCCAGAGGTTCCATGAACTTAATCTGTGGCCGACGAAATGATAATAATTATTACATTATTATTGTTAATATTATTTCTATAACTACCTGAACCCATGCAATTACATGGCCCAAAAGGAAGAGCTGTAGAAATATTGAAATAGAAAAGTATTACGTTTGTACTAAATATAAAATCGACTCGTCTCCCCCAAAAGTAAAGTGTCTCATGTGTAAAGATCAAGGGATGTAAAGGGTCTCATTTGTCATACTACTGCTGCACATTGCAACCATGCAGCGATCTTCCTCTGGGTACAATGCCTATTAGAGTTAGGAAAGACGTAGCATGGCAGCCAAAAGATTAGCAACTGCGCCTAGGACGCGGTGTCTCCCGGACAGCCAAGTGGATACTGACTCCATCAGCGGAAGTCTACGCTTTAATATTGCAGATTTCGTCTAATACGAAGGTTGATCTTACTCTTCCGCCATATTTGTTTCCAAATTGGGGTCTGTAGAATGGAGTTAGTCTTAACTTGACCGCATGAAAACTAGTGGTGCGAAAACAGATTGTACTTTATCGCCCGTATTTTTACCTCAAATTACGCGAAAAGTACTCAATTTTCCGAAAACTTGTACATGACCTTATTTCAAAATCTACCTTCAAGGAACATATTTCGTTAAGGAAAAATCTCTATTTTTAATATTTTAGCTGTAGGGAGACTCCGAAAAATATGTCGAACTTTTGGAACTTTCGAAAAATCAGTTTTTTCAACGAACATGATACCTGCACCATAGTCCTTCACACTATCCAACCACAAAATTTAATCAAAAGCGATGAAGTCATTTTTTTGAAAATTTGGAAAATGTCCCAGGGGCCTTATGTAAAGTACTCCCTAAAATTAATATCTGTTTCAATTTCAAGGGTCCGTGACATCAGCCAGATCAGGTACGGAACATCAATTTTGGAGAAAGTCGGCTGAACGGTTTAGCCGCTAGCTTTGTTCAGACGGACGGACGGAGAGACAGACGTTTTGCAATCATTCGATTTTTCGGTATCAAGAACTCACAATTCTGACAGGATTCTGACTAGATCACGTGTTAGAGGATTTTCCCCCTAAATTTAGCAACTGGATTAATTCACTTTTTCGTTACCAGGGCCCTGTAATAAGAGTTTTCTGCCAAAAATTCACCATTTTTTCGCGCAGTATTACATAAATTTCTTTCTACACCGTAGCGGAAAAGTAAAAATGACGAAATTTATTAGAATATAATGTTCAAACTTCTTCCTAAATTAAAACCCTCAGTGTTTAAATACATACGAAACTTTAAAAGCTAAGAGTAAGGATGACGTTACATTTTACATTTCAACACCTGTTCACAGTTGTTGTAAATTGTTGTTACAATCACTTACGTGATTGTTAAACTTACAAATATTGTGACCAGGCAGTGAATATAAATATTATTATTGTTAATAATAATAATAATAATAATAATAATAATAATAATTCCAAGTTAATAAGTTTCCAAATACGAAAACGTATCTTATGAACTAAAATTTGGAAATTAAATGTTACCAAAACATACCCACTCATGATATCGGCGGAAGACTTGTCAGTAAAAACTTCCTAAAACACTTAAAAGAACTTCAACTACCGAAAAACGTTCTGAACATGGTACAGCGCGCAGTTCTGTTGCAAACAGCCCATATCGAAAGAAAATTTATGTCTTAAGTCCAGATATCAGATGAACTTCTTTTCTGTGACCGAACCTGTTTGAAAACAACTCTGGGGAAGGTGAGCATTTTATCCAGCAAAAATAGCTGAGGAAAATATTATAATAGTGAAATAATAATAATAATAATAATAACAACAATAATAATAATAATAATAATAATATATTCCCCGGTAATTCAAAAGACTGGGAAGTGCAAGAAATCGCTTTATTTGGAACAGCCCACATTTTGCGCAAAGTATTGTAGAGACACCGACAGTCCCTAGATCTACTCCTTAGGTAGCTGGTTGCAACCTGGAGCAGATTTTATATTCATCCTTTAGTCGTGATTTAGAGGAATAATAATAATAATAATAATAATAATAATAATAATAATAATAATAATAATAATAAATAATAATAATAATAATAATAATAATAATAATAATAATAATAATGATTTCATTTGTGTTCTGACTTATATAATACGTCTTGAATCCTAATTCCGACGTATTATGTCATGTCCAACAGTGTTGAGATTTTGTATCTTATACATAATAATGATAATAAATCCATATCGATATGTTCTCGCATGCCTCCGCAGAGTCCAGTCCGCTGCGTCTGGTGCTCCGCTGGCCCGCGGAGAGCGCCTCGCTCGCACGCACCCGACGGGTCGGGGGCGGCGGCCACGAGGGGCGGCGGGGGCACCAGTCATCGGGGGGTGGTATTTGCCTAATGGCACGAGCGGGCCCTCGCTCGCACCCTCGGCGGCTGGCTGGCTGGCTGGCGTGCAGTCACTCGCGTGCCCCCCCCCTCTGCCCGCCGCTTGGTCTTCTCTCTTCCCGTTCTTCTGAGCCGAGGGCGCCCCGCTTCGTGCGAGCGTATTTCGTCCAGGGATATCGAATCGGCGGTATATCGATCGGGTGAATAAAATCCGCCGAGTCTCATGTGATCGGGGGCGATCTCTTTTAGTTCGCTGCTCTCCTGATCCAAGAGAACGGGAATGGATGAGACTATTCCGTATCGGGTTATCGAAAAGGAGTATATAGAGCGAGTGAATAAATTTTATTGTGGCTCAATTAAGTGTGCTGTGCTTTATGTGTTCTTCCTTCTTTGGTTTTAATCTAACAAGATTTCTTCAGAACTAAGATAGCAGAGTGAAGTGAATTTAACATTTACAAATTTGAATTGAAATATATCGTTTGGAGTGTTTCTAGTGATAGGGCTAATGCTTGCGAATACTCTTGTTCAACTCCTGATCTTTCGGCGTAATTGTGACAAGAGATGTGAAACTATTTCATATCTTGAACACGAACTGAAGTGTATAGTTACTGACGGTTGCTATACGCTTACATATAGCTATATTCTACTGACCGTAAATATGCTTACATATTAACAGCGCTGCCAGAATCTTTCCACCTGAATTTCCCGTTCTAATCTTATGGCTGTGGGCAAGGTAGAGACGGAGGTGGGGAAACTATGTCGCATTACAATATCGAATCCTAATAAGATTACGATCGACTATAGAATCCGAAGTGAATGATTCACTATCTTTGCGATCTTTCTTCTCAGCTCCTCGCTGTTTTGATTTGTATGACAAAGAAGAACGGGATCTCGTTTATTTCTAGGGCATCGAACCCAGAACTATTGATTGAAGATATAACTGGATAATAAGCGATTTGGCCACTGCCCCTCAAATCTTCCTGTCGGTCGCTTCCATTTTTATGTACTTTGAGAGTTTGCAATTAGGATGTTTTGAAATGATTGGTATACTTTATCCGATGTTCACCGTTCTCAGACCTAATCTGCATTTTCCCTGATTTTACATTCCGATCTAGTTTCAACAATTTTTTATATGGCTTGAATTATGAATAATTTTGAAATTATTTATCTTTTACCGTTCTGCGTACTGTCTCGATGCATTTATTTTAGTTTCTAATTTAAGTTTTTTCTACATGAAAAGGATAAATTTACTGTTTCCTATGAGTTTTCTGTCTGACGATGTTCGATGACGACGAAAAAAAAATTTAACTCCAATACTCCTTAGAACAAACATATGGAATTATTACTTTCCGGAACTAATAGACAGTGAACACATATTGCAAACAAAAATAGAAATGCGTAAATGAGGCAAAACTATCCTTTCTCTAGATTATGAGAATAGGATTCTCTATAAATTATTCGAATATCAATGAGCCAGTGGCGGATTCAGGGGGGGGGGGAATGGCGCCCCCCCCAAAAGGCCTAGAGTTTTTCGTTCGTTACCTTCTGTCATTTGGCAAAATTGATTTAAATATTTATGTTAGAATTATTAAATAAATAATATTGTATAGTATCATATATACACGGCAAAAAATAATATACAATACAACAAATATGTTTATTATTTAAAAACACCTATGATAGCCCCCTCCAAAAGGATCGGCTAGATCCGCCCCTGATTTGAGCTCGAGTATCTGAAGATCAGCCCAAAACAACAATTTAATTCCATAATACTACTTACACGAGATAGGTACTAAAATGTTCACGAACATTGTTAACCAGGTTAGCATATCGTTATATTTTGAAATGTTTTTGTGAGGCACCATCTTCAAATTTTTTTTGAAAAACACTTTGCATGTGAAGGTTTGATATGGAGTTCCGCCATAGTGATACGCAGTGATACATTGTTTTGATCAAAATACTTTCGAAATCTGAAGCTTCGCATCTCACACCAAACAATGCAACAACTCTCATCTGCGTACAATTGGAAAATTCCAAGCTGTGTAGACCGATTTCCAGTCGGTAGTCCTACACTGATTCCTACTTCCTCATCTACAGATTCACCCTCTGCTTTGCTCTCCTCTGCTCGCTCGCCAGAATCGTTCTTCCCGTTTCCCCCTCTCCTCTAGTACTCCCTCGCCAATCGTAACGTGCACACGCGCCGGAATTACGATCTCAAAATCCACCCCTCCTCTCTTTCCGCCCCCCTTTCCCCTCTCACTGTTCCCCGCTACGCTGTACAAATGCCACACCCCCGCTACGAACGGAATAAAAAAATGATTATGAAAATTAATGGCTTCAATCCCTCAAAGCCACATTTTCCTTTCCGGCGTCCTCTGGCCTTTTAGTACAAACCGTGCCCCCTTCTCCTCACTTTTTTCTCTCCCTTGGATCATCGAGGATTACGTGCGTGCTTCTATTAAACACTTATTACTTTCAAAGCGATGCTTTTGTTCGAGTCATGAAAAGGAAATGGACGTTCTTCTCAAGCAGGCACTTTGAATTCGAGCAATTTAGGTAGATGGCTCTTCAATTAACAAGAAGGTCACCCGATGTGTCGACAGTCGACGGCAGGGTTGCTTCTCTGGTTGGCAAAGTGCCGCCTGTCTGCTGTTTGGCCCAAGACTGAAATAGTTTCAGAGGAGCACGATCCCAACGTGCCATGGCAAATTTGGAGATTCGCTGTGGACAATTCTGTTGCTCCGGACGAACAAAACGAATCAACAAAAGAAGAATTAAAAACACTGAATAATGTAAATACTAGAACGATTCGGTAAACAATAATAATGACTCCAAATCGCGATGTTGACAAATTGTAATGTATGTTACCTCTCATGAATGTGTCACAAAGTGACATACGTTTGTTTATATTGAAACGCTAATAAATAAACAGACATTTTTAATTTAATTTAGTTCCATAGCGATTTAAAATAAATTAAATATTTTCTTTGTTTTTATTGAATTTTCTATATAAACACACGTATATATCTCTATATATCACCTTATGAGAGCTAATAGTGTGAAGAACGTATCAATAAAAAAGCTACACTGTATGAAATACTTATACCCAACACATTCGAAGTCCATCAAACATAAATAAAACACCAGGCCGGGGAAACCTCGAAAACATATAAAATGTGAGTTTATAGCCTGACCACTTCCGAGAAAAGCTCTATCCCCCAAACAGAGTAAAACAACATATATCGATCTTACCAGCAACAGGCACTCCGCAGCGACACTCAGCTACGCAGACCAGACCGACGCACGTTGCACGGCTGACCACATACAACGTCAAAACACTTCACTGTCAACGCATTGCATTTGATCACACAGTACTCCCTGCACGCACACACATACACTGTTTGGTTTCACCTAGCTGTACTTCGCCATCCTTCCTTCCTTTCTGCACCACAGTATCACGTCATGCGTTTGACAGACACCACAACACCACAACAATCACAAACTACCACACGCTTTGAGAGACGATTCTGTCCCGTGTGAGTACGCCCCGGGTTCACTTCCCGTGTGCAGTTGCAATCACGCTGTTGCTGTCGCTGCCGTGCCGTAACCGTAGCCGGCCGGCTGGTTGGCTCCCTCGCCGGTTCGCGCGCACTGACAGCCGAGCGCGGCTGGTCGCCGGTGGCGCGTCAAGCGGAGAACGTGTGCTCTACTGCTCCGTACTCGATGTGCCCGCGCGAGCGGCCCGCCGTCGTCTGGCGCGGAGACGCTCGCCACGGCCGGTGTTCCTTCGCCCGCCGCTGGCGGCGCTGCTGTCCCGCACTGTCTGTTGCGCGGGCGCGAGGGGTAGCGGCACGCGAACGTAATTGAAGGGTTGAAAACGACGACAATCATTCTCGAATTTCTTCAGGTTTAGGGGCATGTATCTGCGAAAGGTGTCCATCAATTGGCTATTTTATTCACCTAGTATTAAAATATTATTTTTTCTCGAAGGCGTTATACCCGAGATTGGCGTAAACACACGAAATCGCAGCAAAACAGGATTCTTTAACTGAGCACAGATGAATTCTTTCATTTGAGAGTTACACCAGAGCTGAGCCATAACACTGAATTATGTTGTGCAAATGCTTCACTGAGCTTAAATCATTTAAGAAAGTTATATTAGATTGAGAAACAATCATTGAATTAATCAATGTATTACAATCATAGCTAATCCTTATCAGTTGTAATCGTTAAAATATATTACAGTAATATACGTCTGTCTTAGTATTGAAATACAGTGCTGCAGATAACGCCAGAGTTTCGCTTTTATTCAAGATATTAATAAATTGCTATTTGGATTTAAAGTGTTATTTCTTGATCAGCCACCTATGCGTCCATAAGTTACAATATGAAACAATGCTGTTTCAATGACTGATTTTCACTATATTGAATCACCAAGTACCTATGCAACCCTAGAGTAAAGAACGCGAGAGAAACAGCGTTGATCAAGCGACAATGAAACTCAAGGCTGAAGTGATTTGTTTTTTCTACCATTGAAGTAAAACATCACAACAATTTTTCACGAAATCATGACTTAACAAAAGATTACATGTGACATTTCGCAGCCTTGTAGTTTCTATGATTAACTCAACCAATTTCCGGATTTAGCATACTTAGAGATTATATGTTATCGAAAGTTCAAGCACAATCTCCCAGTCTTTGTAAAAAGTACGATAATAAATGAAACAGCGAAAAGAAGTACAAAAATAAGTGAGTCATGTGCAAATATAAACTAATATAGTAAATGATTAAAACGTTAACGGCAACAATCTTTCTCGCATTTCTTCAGTTCTGCATGATTAAATAACTAACATAATCTCCCAAGTCTTCATAAGAAGTATGATAATAAATTAAAAAATACCTCCCGAACAAGTGTAACATATCATAAGTCTAAATGTTTGGAACGTCAAAATCAAATTTCATACGTTTGGAACCAATTCACTCACCATATATAAACAAATATGTATTATAATAAAATGTATGTACAAATATGTAACGAAAAAAATTGGATATTGGATTAGAATTGTCCTGATTTGCCAAGATCAGAATTTTGAGAATTGAATACAGAAAGACAAGAAATATGTAATTACATTAAAAATACGAACTATTCTTATAAGGGAATGGTTTGTCATGTCATGCCATGTCGAAATCGAAGTGCCTCGATTGTTTTCAGCGATAATTACTGGTGTTGCATTGGCAACATTTTATACTACAGTCCATACTGTAAATAAAGGTCAGGCGTCAAAACGTCATTAGTTTAAAAGTCGAACTACTTTAAACTTTCA
>JAHLJT010009355.1:103229019-103245289 GCA_031308135.1 Acheta domesticus | reverse complement strand
CGTTCCCGATTGCCCGCGTGATAGGGCGCCGGCGCCGACGCACACGGACGCTCTCCTCGCCCAAACATCCGAAGGCGGCTCCGGAGATCTGCACTGATACAGCAGCGAAGGCAAGATAGTTGGGAACACCTTAAATCCAAACAAAGATAGATCATGAAAACGTTTCGTACGTGCTTCGGAATGCCCGGTTAGAATAATACTCTGCTATTATTTTTCTCGGAAAGGTCAAAAAACACTAATGCCTGTTGAAGAATGAATAGAAAGTGAGTTATACGAACATTAAAATAATGGTAAATTAATGGTTAACTCTTCAACGCGGTGCCAGGGTTGGGTACGATGGAATAAGTGGGTAAAGGGATTTTTTTATTGCGGTAGCACGTAACCAACACTGTGCGAAGCTATGTCGTTTCCCGTCTCAATAAGGCATCACGTCACACAAGGGAAACCTCTAATATTTGTTTAGGTAAAGAGTTACTGATTCATTGTTATTATTAGAACCACTTGTAATCCACAGTAACTGTTTCAACTTTCAACACTCACCGGATGTTTACAAAACAATTCGAAACCGCCGCTATGCGTGTTTGTTTCACGAAAATTTCGGCGTACTTTTAGAGTCAGACGTGTTCAGAAATACGCAAACTGTTTTTTCTTTCCTCGTCTTATTACATTTACACAGTAGAGAAAGAGAAAAGTATTGTAATTCTGCGACGGAAATCAGCGATTTTTGCTAGAAAAACTCTTACTGTCGGGCCCTGGTAAAGAAAAATTGAATAAATCTTGTTCCTATATGATGTAAATTACGAGTATATTTTGCATAATTTCTGCTAGAAATTAATGGAATTTATAAAATAAATTATTAAAATAATGCTCAGCTTCACATTTTATCGACGTGTAGAGTAAAGAACGCTTTAGAAAATTACGCACGTCTCATTTTCGTTGGACTCTTTGAAATTTTGAAAATTACATACGTTAGAAATCATTTGAGAAGTATTTTATATCACAAAAACTGAAAATATTTTCAGTTTTCAAAAACTGAAAATATTTTCAGTTTTCTTCAGATTTTCTGCAAGGTTGTGTCACAACCTTGCAGAAAATGATTATAAAAAATCGTTAAATACATGTACAATAAATTCTTAAATACATAAAATTTTCCCCTTCTGTTATATTGCAATTTATTCAGAAGTCTAAATTCACCCCCCTGAAACCCCCCTGGTGTTATCCGTATAACCGAATGGCATTTGTATGCGACTGTTACAAGGCTTTCCAGCAAGCAAAGGGTACTGCATTGTCAAAAGATATTAACCCTAGAGAGATGGCGGTTGCCAGAGTTACGTTAGAGGTGGCGCGGGGTCCTTTCTGACCCCTTTAAGTTATTTTTTTATAATATTATATCTAGCTACAAATAAGTGTGAAGTTATTTATTTTAATAATGATCAATCATTTGTAAGGTAGTATTAACATAATGCAATATTATAAACAAACATGCAAATGAGGAATTGAAAAAATAAAAGGACAAAATTATCATTTATCTTTAATTTTATATACGGTATCTATAATTTTATATAACGGTGGCTCGCCACAGTGACCCCGTTTACATTTTCCTGAATATTTCATTGACAGAGGTATCTGAAAATTCAATACGTTTCATTTTCCAACATTCTCACACAAAAATAAGTAAACAATGAATTGAAATGGTTGTAAGTCAACACAACTTAGAATAAGTACGAAATTTATGATGTTTGTATTGGTGTCACAAATATTAATAAATGATTATTGCTTCTAAAATTCGGAAAGGAACATGTTGCATGTCAACAATTTATTACTCTTCTCACTGAACTACATTGTTTACACAAAACATCGCGAAGAGCTTTACAAACTTGTTTTTTGCATTTAGCACAAAAAGTTTAGTTTTCCTCAAATGTTCATAATGTCAAATAAATAAACAATACACTTCACGCTGACAGATTCTATCAATGTACCGGCACGATTCAAGCACTGCTGCAAGCTCTTCGCACTGCCGACGGAAGTGGTGGCGCGGGGTGAGACAGATCATTTTGCACGACGACGGCTCGACTGTTATCGCTCTTCCAGGAACCCCTCGCGCTGTCGCGAAGTGCTTATATCTTTCAAACAAAAACTAAAGAATGTGGTGAAAGATATGTGAAATCTAAAGCTTCTGTCTCGAAAATTTAGGCAACTGCAGCTAAGCAAAGATGCTTGGGGTCGCAGGGACCCAGCGCCACCTCTCTCGGGTTAAGAACTGTCAGGTTTTGTCGAGGGGCACAACTCCAGCTTTCGGGCTGGCAAGTCTGGCTGGCTCCTCTCTTCCAGGAAGTATGTGTTTCTTCGTCTGGCCAGCAGCCGCCTGCTTATTTTTATTCCCACAATTTGTCCGATACTCTTACGGCCCTTTCGTGTGTCGAGGAGAGGCAAGGCGGAGGCGGGCTCGTGCTTTTGTGGTATATTTGCCTCCGCTCAGAGATCGCTGCCGCCTTTTCTTTGGAGATATTAAGATACTATGGTATGTATAATATGCCATGAATACTAAACCAGAATCCTTTACTCCCTGTTCTCTTTCGATTCCACCTGAAACAGAAAGATAATCTGGGAAATTTCACGAAGAGCTTTGTTGTACAAATGATTCTGTCTTCGACGTGTATTAATAAATTCAGTGGATCGTAGTATAAAGTAGAGAGCTTTATATTTAGGAGCCTCGCAATTTCACCTGATTGGTAAGAATGGTTATGTAGTTTGATAATTACTTTACATATTTTTTCTTGTACAGTGCTATTCGTCTCTTAACCAATCAGTCTTTAGAAATTTGCCATTAGAGAGAATTTCTCTGAATTTTGCGGAATATCTTAGTTTATATAACATAATATGCTTTCGATGATTAAAAAAGGCATTCAGGTGACCGATTTTGCGATTAACTATCCTTATGAAATATAAATAAAATAAGATCTTGCTGAACACCACTCGGTGCTACGAGTTGCTCGGGACGTTTAGAATTACAAATTCGAAGTAGAAAATAAATTGACTGTTTCGGTTAATTGGCTATTGACAATAAATGGTCTATTTTGGGTTTTCTTCAAGGCAACGTTATTTATTTGTATACATTTGATTTTTACCGCATTGTTTCTTAGTTATGCCCATGCGTACGTAGCTCTTTCTAAAATACAAGTATATTAAATAAAAACCTAACTCAAATCCAATTATAAATTTAACTTTTTCTTGTACGTAGGGAAGAGAAAATTATGTGAAGTTATAAAAAAAGTGTCAATGAAATTACACATTGGAAATGAGAGAGAGGATCTAAAAAAGTGTTTTTTAAGAACGTCGGTCAGTCTTCTGTAATACTTACTCATTAGTGAAGGGATGGATAATGCAATGGCTAATAATTTGGGACCCGGATTTTTATGACTTAAAGATGTTAGAAATATGCAAGCATATGTGACATAAAAATATAAAAATAACCATAAATATGACTTAAATATTTTTGATTGCATTCTCGAAACCATTAAAACTTTTTCGCTGTTTAGGTAACCATTATAATGCAAACGTACTTCTAAATGCTAGCACAATCATAATTTACCCCTTCTCCTTTGGCCTTGATGAAGACAGTTCTACCAGCTAAAATTATGTATAGAGGCGGTTGAACTTGGCAAAACAACTGGCAAAACTAAACTAACCGTTCCTTTGCATCTCCTGCTTTCTAGGCTTTATTTTTCTCCTTCTGTAGCGCTTATCCTAGTAATTCACATACATATATACTTGAAGGAAAAACAGGAAACAATTCGGTACAATAATTGTAAGAAATTAGATAACAATTTGAAGATGTGAAAACAATCTTTGAGACGACTGCAAGCAAGTATGCGAAAATGGGACCAAAAAGATAAATATATGACAAAAATTACTGGGAAAATATTACCGTAATATGGAAAATTAACCGAAAATGACAAAAAGGTTTCAAGAAGCCAAAATGTAACTGCATATGACACGTGAATATTGCATAATTTTAGTCATTGTAGATAAAATCATGCTTAACTTATATTCTCTATGGAAATAACACAAAGAAAAAACATGGCATGTCAAAAACATCGGGGCCCTACTAATAGACTTGCAAGTATTTTAGCTACCTCTTTTCTCTCTCTTTCTTTTCTTTGTATGACGTGCATCTCTCTTCTCCACGTTAAAGCTTGTCATTTTACTCCATCTGGCCAATAAAAACTTTAATATTTATAACAAGGAACTTCCGGTAAGGAAATCAAGCAAATCATTTATCTTAATTTAAAAATATATTCAAAAACGTTAATTGATCAAACGATGCTTTCTTAAGCTTGGTGCTGCACATCCCTGTTTCGTCTGTGTACATGTTTTTATTGATTGATTAGTGTTTCCGGGCGCTTCATCGGCTAGTCATTGGACCCGTAAGTGTAGTGCATGTTTTATATCGGGAGGTGGCGGTCATGTTTTCCCCCCGGATGGTGAGTTCTGCGGTCGACCAATCCGATAGCTTCTGGAGATTTTTTTGGGTAGGTATCTCTCAATAGGGGGCACCGCCCTAGTCGGGACAAGATCTAAGGTCCCGACTGATTTCCCAATATATGTGGTGCATGTAAGTGTGTTTATAAGTAAGGGGTAGGATTAGGACAAGGAAGAGGAAGAAAAGATCGCGCGTGGTCCGTGGCCCGTTTGTTAGGGTACTTCTCCGGCAATTGCGTGCTGTTGTTTGGAGAAATCACGGAAAACTACCAATCTGAGCAGCCGCCACTAGAATGTTCCTCCAGGCAGCAGTTGAATTCGTCATAGCTCTCTCGCCAGTGTCATAATCCTGTCACTTCTGGACTGGAACTCAGTAACCTCCCAGTCACAGGCACTGCAGTGACATCCATTGACGCCTTAGCCACCTCAACCGGTGTACATATTGTTCAACGTTATCCTTTATAGTTTCACTACCACTTGATAGCTAGCTATCACGACATGCGTCCATCATATTGACATCTCATTCACTGCATGCAAATCGAGTCAAGCTTCACCTCGGGTTCAACAGTGCCATTGACTCTTACCACAATCCCAAATCTGACGCTCACTTAAAGAAAAAGCCCGCTCGTAATTGCTAAGCTGAGACGGAATCTCACGCCATGCAGCGCGCGATCGTCGTTTAGAAAATATGCAAATAAAGCGACAAAACCTGCGGGAAACGGTGGGACAGGTTATTTAAATGAATGAGTTAAAACCATGAACTCTGTAACCCCGTATGTTAGCGAACCTAACACGTTTCATTAACATGCAACGAGATAATGAGTGTCAAATTTGGTTGAATTCCTAGGAGGTCCCCATCCCACGGAACAATAATTACCGAGACAATCTCGTTTGAATTAAATAACTCTGAGAACAGGAGTGACGTTTTACTAATGGGAGCGAGGAAAATGCGTTGTTAATTACTTTGGCGAATAAATACGTCTCCTCTGAGATTCAGCAAAGTGCCTCAGGGGTCACACACCCACGGTAGTTTCCTGGGGCCAAAGGGGGGGAGGCACTGATGTGCATACGTGACATTAATTGCGCCTGACAACTTGAAACAGGAGCCTCTCAACTTTTCTCATTTTATCCCCAAATTCACCGCTGACATTAAAGTGCACTGAGAACTCTGTGCGGGCGGTCGCATAATTTTCCTGTTTGCGTTGTTTTCAGTGGGCGATATAATTATACGTTGGCATTCATTTGCAGATTATGAATTAAGGGTTTCATGTATCTTAATTTGTGGGTTATTATCAGGACGGCTTTTACATATTTTCCTAAGAAGTTCTTAGTAATCTCTAGTATTTGAGATAATTCGAAGCCATTCTTTTGAAAGTGCGCAATCTCCATTTTCAGAATCATTTGTCGTTTTCCGTGAAAGTTTAAAGTAGTTCGACTTTTAAACTAATGACTTTTTGACGCCTGACCTTTTACTTACAGTATGGACTGTAGTATAAAAATGTTGCCAATGCAACACCAGTAATTACCGCTGAAAACAATCGAGGCATTTCGATTTCGACATGGCATGATAAACCATTCCCTTATAAGAAGAGTTCGGATTTTTTATGTAATTACATATTTCTTGTCTTTCTGTATTCAAATCTCAAAATTCTGATCTTGGCAAATCAGGACAATTCTAATCCAATATCCAATTTTTTCGTTACATATTTGTACATACATTTTATTATAATTTATTATAAAAACCGTATATTATTTTGTTTATATATAGTGAGTGAATTGGTTCCAAACTTCTGAATTTTGATTTTGTTCCAAACATTTAGACTTATTATGATATATTACACTTTATATGATACAACAAGGCTGCGAAATGTCACATGTAATCTTTTGTTAAGTCATGATTTCGTGAAAAATTGTTCTGATGTTTTACTTCAATGGTAGAAAAAACAAATCACTTCAGCCTTCAGTTTCATTGTCACTTGATCAACGCTGTTTCTCTCGCGTTCTTTACTCTATGCATAGGTACTTGGTGATCCAGTATAGTGAAAATCAGTCATTGAAACAGCATTGTTTCATATTGTAATTTATGGACGCAAAAGTGGCTGATCAAGAAATAACACTTTAAATCCAAATAGCAATTTATTAATATCTTAAATAAAAGCGAAACACTGACGTTATCTGCAGCACTGTATTTCAATACTAAGACAGACATATATTACTGTAATATATTTTAACGATTACAACTGATAAGGATTAGATATGATTGTAAAAACATTTATTAATTCAATGATTGTTTCTCAATCTAATACAACTTTCTAAAATGATTTAAGCTCAGTGAAGCATTGTGAGTGATACCATTTGCACAACATAATTCAGTGTTATGGCTCAGCTCTGGTGTAACTCTCATATGAAAGAATTCATCTGTATTCTGTAAAAGAATCCTTTTTTGCTGCGAGTTCGTGGGTTTACGCCAATCTCGGGTATAACGCCTTCGAGAAAAAATAATAATTTAATACTACGTGAATAAAATGGTCAATTGATGGACACCTTTCGCAGATACATGCCCCTAAACCTGAAGAAATTCGAGAATGATCGTCGTCGTTGTCAACCCTTCAAATACGTTCGCGTGCCGCTACCCCTCGCGCCCGCGCAACAGACAGTGCGGGACAGCAGCGCCGCCAGCGGCGGGCGAAGGAACACCGGCCGTGGCGAGCGCCTCCGCGCCAGACGACGGCGGGCCGCTCGCGCGGGCACATCGAGTACGGAGCAGTAGAGCACACGTTCTCCGCTTGACGCGCCACCGGCGACCAGCCGCGCTCGGCTGTCAGTGCGCGCGAACCGGCGAGGGAGCCAACCCGCCGGCCGGCTACGGTTACCGGCACGGCAGCGACAGCAACAGCGTGATTGCAACTGCACGCGGGAAGTGAACCCGGGGCGTACTCACACGGGACAGAATCGTCTCTCACAGCGTGTGGTAGTTTGTGATTGTTGTGGTGTTGTGGTGTCTGTCTGCCTGTCAAACGCATGACGTGATACTGTGGTGCAGAAAGGAAGGAAGGATGGCGAAGTACAGCTAGGTGAAACCAAACAGTGTATGTGTGTGCGTGCAGGGAGTACTGTGTGATCAAATGCAATGCGTTGACAGTGAAGTGTTTTGACGTTGATGTGGTCAGCCGTGCAACGTGCGTCGGTTTGGTCTGCGTAGCTGAGTGTCGCTGCGGAGTGCCTGTTGCTGGTAAGATCGATATATGTTTGTTTTACTCTATTTGAGGGATAGAGCTTTTCTCGGAAGTGGTCAGGCTATAAACTCACATTTTATATGTTTTCGAGGTTTCCCCGGCCTGGTGTTTTATTTATGTTTGATGGACTTCGAATGTGTTGGGTATAAGTATTTCATACAGTGTAGCTTTTTTATTGATACGTTCTTCACACTATTAGCTCTCATAAAGGTGATATATAGAGATATATACGTGTGTTTATATAGAAAATTCAATCAAAAACAAAGAAAATACTTAATTTATTTTAAATCGCTATGGAACTAAATTAAATTTAAAATGTTTATTTATTAGCGTTTCAATATAAACAAACGTATGTCACTTTGTGACACATTCATGAGAGGTAACGTTCATTACAATTCGTCAACATCGCGATTTGGAGTCATTATTATTGTTTACCGAATCGTTCTAGTATTTACATTATTCAGTGCTTTTAATTCTTCTTTTGTTGATTCGTTTTGTTCGTCCGGAGCAACAGAATTGTCCACAGCGAATCTCCAAATTTGCCATGGCACGTTGGGATCATGCTCCTCTGAAACTATTTCAGTCTTGGGCCAAACAGCAGACAGGCGGCACTTTGCCAACCAGAGAAGCAACCCTGCCGTCGACTGTCGACACATCGGGTGACCTTCCTTGTTAATTGAAGAGCCATCTACCTAAATTGCTCGAATTCAAAGTGCCTGCTTGAGAAGAACGTCCATTTCCTTTTCATGACTCGAACAAAAGCATCGCTTTGAAAGTAATAAGTGTTTAATAGAAGCACGCACGTAATCCTCGATGATCCAAGGGAGAGAAAAAAGTGAGGAGAAGGGGGCACGGTTTGTACTAAAAGGCCAGAGGACGCCGGAAAGGAAAATGTGGCTTTGAGGGATTGAAGCCATTAATTTTCATAATCATTTTTTTATTCCGTTCGTAGCGGGGGTGTGGCATTTGTACAGCGTAGCGGGGAACAGTGAGAGGGGAAAGGGGGGCGGAAAGAGAGGAGGGGTGGATTTTGAGATCGTAATTCCGGCGCGTGTGCACGTTACGATTGGCGAGGGAGTGCTAGAGGAGAGGGGGAAACGGGAAGAACGATTCTGGCGAGCGAGCAGAGGAGAGCAAAGCAGAGGGTGAATCTGTAGATGAGGAAGTAGGAATCAGTGTAGGACTGGAAATTGGTCTACACAGCTTGGAGTTATCCAATTGTGCGCAGACGAGAGTCGTTGCATTGTTTAGTGAGAGATGCGAAGCTTCAGATTTCGAAAATATTATGATCAAAACAATGTATCACTGCGTGTATGAGTAAACGTTGCTCCAGAAACTATGGCGCAACTCCATTCTCAAACCTCCACATGCAAAGTGTTTTTCAAAAACAATTTGAAGATAGTGCCTCACAAAAACATTTCAAAATATAACGATATGCTAACCTGGCTAATAATGTTCGTGAACATTTTAGTACCTATCTCGTGTAAGTAGTATTACGGAATTAAATAGTTGTTTTGAGCTGATCTTCAGACACTGGAGCTCAAATCAGGGGCGGATCTAGCCGATCCTTTTGGAGGGGGCCATCATAGGTGTTTTTAAATAATAAACATATTTGTTGTATCGTATATTATTTTTTGCAGTGTATACATGATACTATACAATATTATTTATTTAATAATTACATAATTGTAACATAAATATTTAAATCAATTCTGCCAAATAAAAGAAGGTAACAAACGAAAACTCTAGGCCTTTTGGGGGGGGGCGCCATGCTCCCCATGCCCCCCCCCCCGGATCCGCCACTGGCTCATTGATATTCGAATAATTTATAGAGAGTCACATTCTCATAATCTAGAGAAAGGATAGTTTTGTCTCATTTGCGTATTTCTATTTTTGTTTGCAATATGTGTTCACTGTCTATTAGTTCCGGAAAGTAATAATTCCATATGTTTGTTCTAAGGAGTATTGGAGTTCAATTTTTTTTCGTCATCATCGAACATCGTCAGACAGAAAACTCATAGGAAACAGTAAATTTATTCATTTATTATAGATAAAACTTAAATTAGAAACTAAAATAAATGCATCGACACAGGACGCAGAACGGTAAAAGATTAATAACTTCAAAATTATTTACAATTCAAGCCATATAAAAAATTCTTGAAACTAGATCGAAATGTAAAATCTGGAAAAATGCAGATTATGTCTGAGAACGGTGAACATCGGATAAAGTATACCAATCATTTCAAAACATCCTAATTGCAAACTCTCAAAGTACATAAAAATGGAAGCGACCGACAGGAAGATTTGAGGGGCAGTGGCCAAATCGCTTATTATCCAGTTATATCTTCAATCAATAGTTCTGGGTTCGATGCCCTAGAAATAAACGAGATCCCGTTCTTCTTTGTCATACAAATCAAAACAGCGAGGAGCTGAGAAGAAAGATCGCAAAGATAGTGAATCATTCACTTCGGATTCTATAGTCGATCGTAATCTTATTAGGATTCGATATTGTGATACGAGATAATTTCCCCACCTCCGTCTCTACCTTGCCCACAACCATCAGATTAGAATGGGAAATTCAGGTGGAAAGGTCCTGGCAGCGCTGTTAACATTTAAGCATATTTACAGTCAGTAGGATATAGCTATATGTAAGCGTATAGCAACCGTCAGTAACTATGCACTCCAGTTTGTGTTCAAGATATGAAATACGAAGTAGTTTCACATCTCTTGTCACAATTACGCCGAAAGATCAGGAATTGATCAAGAGTATTCGCAAGTATTAGCCCTATCACTAGAAACACTCCAAACGATATATTTCAATTCGAAATT
This sequence comes from Acheta domesticus, assembly GCA_031308135.1. Classification (NCBI taxonomy): domain Eukaryota; kingdom Metazoa; phylum Arthropoda; class Insecta; order Orthoptera; family Gryllidae; genus Acheta; species Acheta domesticus. Next base: position 103,234,742 of record JAHLJT010009355.1, on the reverse strand, counting down.
TGGAAATGTTAAATTCACTTCACTCTGCTATCTTAGTTCTGAAGAAATCTCGTTAGATTAAAACCAAAGAAGGAAGAACACATAAAGCATTGCGCACTTATTTGAGCCACAATCAAATTTATTCACTCGCTCTATATACTCCTTTTCGATAACCCGATACGGAATAGTCTCATCCATTCCCGTTCTCTTGGATCAGGAGAGCAGCGAACTAAAAGAGATCGTCCCCAATCACATGAGGCTCGGCGGATTTTATTCACCCGATCGATATACCGCCGATTCGATATCCCTGTACGAAATACGCTCACCCGAAGCGGGGGCGCCCTCGGCTCAGAAGAACGGGAAGAGAGAAGACCAAGCGGCGGGCAGAGGGGGGTGGCCACGCGAGTGACTGCACGCCAGCCAGCCAGCCGCCGAGGGTGCGAGCGAGGGCCCGCTCGTGCCATTAGGCAAATACCACCCCCCGATGACTGGTGCCCCCGCCGCCCCTCGTGGCCGCCGCCCCCGACCCGTCGGGTGCGTGCGAGCGAGGCGCTCTCCGCGGGCCAGCGGAGCACCAGACGCAGCGGACTGGACTCTGCGGAGGCATGCGAGAACACATCGATATGGATTTATTATCATTATTATGTATAAGATACAAAATCTCAACACTGTTGGACATGACATAATACGTCGGAATTAGGATTCAAGACGTATTATATAACAGTCAGAACACAAATGAAATCATTATTTATTATTATTATTATTATTATTATTATTATTATTATTATTATTCCTCTAAATCACGACTAAAGGCTGAATATAAAATCTGCTCCAGGTTGCAACCAGCTACCTAAGGAGTAGATCTAGGGACTGTCGATGTCTCTACAATACTTTGCGCAAAATGTGGGCTGTTCCAAATAAAGCGATTTCTTGCACTTCCCAGTCTTTTGAATTACCGGGGAGTATATTATTATTATTATTATTATTATTATTATTATTATTATTATTATTATTATTATCATTTCACTATATAATATTTTCCTCAGCTATTTTTACTGGATAAAATGTTCACCTTCCCCAGAGTTGTTTTCAAACAGGTTCGGTCACAGAAAAAGAAGTTCATCTTATATCTGGACTGAAGACATAAATTTTCTTACGATATGGGCTGTTTGCAACAAAACTGCGCGCTGTCCCATGTTCAGAACGTTTTCCGGTAGTTGAAGTTCTTTTAAGTGTTTTAGGAAGTTTTTACTGACAAGGCCTTCCGCCGAGATCATGAGTGGGTATGTTTTGGTAACATTTAATTTCCAAATATGTTTTAGTTCATAAGATAAGTTTTCATATTTGGAAACTTATTAACTTGGAATTATTATTATTATTATTATTATTATTATTATTATTATTATTATTATTAACAATAATAATATTTACCTTCACTGCCTGGTCACAATATTTGTAAGTTAAACAACTACGTAAGTGATTGTAACAACAATGTACTACAACTGTGAACAGGTGTTGAAATGTAAAATGTAACGTCATCGTTACCCTTAGCTTTTAAAGTTTCGTATGTATTTAAACACGGAGAGTTTTAATTTAGGAAGAACTTTGATGGAATACTCAAATACTCAAATTTCGTCATTTTTACTTTCCCGTTACGATGTAGAAAGTAATTTATGTAATACTGCGCGAAAAATGGCGAATTTTTGGCAGAAAACTCTTATTGCATGGCCCTGGTAACGAAAAAGTGGATTAATCTAGTTGATAAATTTAGTGGGGAAATCCTCTAACACGTGGTCTAGTCAGAATCCCTATTTTGTGAGTCCTTGATACCGAAAAATCGAATGACTGCAAAACGTCTGTCTCTCCGTCCGTCCGTCTGTCTGTGAACAAATATAGCGGCTAAACTGTTCAGCCGACTTTCTCCAAAATTGATATTCCGTACTCGAAGTGGCTGATGTCACGGCCCCTTGAAATTGAAACATATTTTAATTTTAGGGAGTACTTTACATAAGGCCCCTGGGACATTTTCCAAATTTTCCAAAAAATGGCTTCATCGCTTTTGATTAAATTTTGTGGTTGGATAGTGAAAAGGACTATGGTGCAGGTATCATGTTCGTTGAAAAAAACTGATTTTTCGAAAGTTCCAAAAGTTCGACATATTTTTTGGAGTCTTCCTACAGCTAAAATATTAATAATAGAGATTTTTCCTTAATGAAATATATTCCTTCAAGGTAGATTTTGAAATAAGGTCATGTACAAGTTTTCGGAAAATTGAGTACTTTTCGCGTAATTTGAGGTAAAAGTACGGGCGAGAAAGTACAATCTGTTTTCGCACCACTAGTTTTCATGCGGTCAAGTTAAGACTAACTCCATTCTACAGACCCCAATTTGGAAACAAATATGGCGGAAGAGTAAGATCAACCTTCGTATTAGACGAAATCTGCAATATCGAAGCGTAGACTTCCGCTGACGGAGTCAGTATCTACTTGGCAGTCCGGGAGACACCGCGTCCTAGGCGCAGTTGCTAATCTTTGGGCTGCCATGCTACGTCTTTCCTAACTCTAATAGGCATTGTACCCAGAGGAAGATCGCAGCATGGTTGCAATGTGCAGTAATAGTATGACACATGAGCCCCTTTACATCCCTTGATCTTTACACATGAGACACTTTACTTTTGGGAGAGACGAGTCGATTTTATATTTAGTGCAAACGTAATACTTTTCTATTTCAATATTTCTACAGCTCTTCCTTTTGGGCCATGTAATTGCATGGGTTCAGGTAGTTATAGAAATAATATTAACAATAATAATATAATAATTATTATAATTTCGTCGGCCACAGATTAAGTTCATGGAACCTCTGGACGTTACAAGCTGGCTCTGACCCAACCATTTTGGTCGTTGAAGTTCAAGTTATTTTTGAAACAAAGGGTGAAAAGCCTTCCACCTATATCACGAGTATCTGAATGGGTAGGTGGTTATAATAATAATAATAATAATAATAATAATAATAATAATAATAATAATGACATTGTTACTGTCATTAGTCTGTCTGGTGAGAGAGGAGTTGGGGCAGGTGGACCCAAGAACGAATTAACTGAAACTGTGTTCGAATCCCGCGCAAGGCAAAGCTGGAATTGTGGCAAGGAATTCGTAGTGCCTTACGTATTATCTTTGAATCCTCTTCTCTTCTTACCACTTGCCCATACCCGGTAATGAAAAAAGACAATATGTGATATTAGAGTCTGAGGATTGTGATAATGCCGGTATTAGGAAATGTCCCCCTCGTCCCGTAGAAAAGCCCAAGTCCCGAGGCTGACCAACGGGATAGGACGAGCATACTGAATCTTGTAGCCAAAATAGACCGAAAGGTCACCTCGGTGAGACAAGGAGCAACAACAGAGCTTATGTTTGAACTTCACCGAGAGGCGCATGGCAGTTAGTTTTTGTAAACTTCCAGCCATCGCTAGATGACAGCCTGGTAAGGGGTGTGTTAATCCCTTAAGTTATAATTGAAGCGATAAATAAAAAAGGCAGGCTTCATTATTTTTGTGCATAATGTAGGTCATACTGTACCGATTTGAGTAATTACTTTTTGTGTTATTTTGACTTTTTAGGAATGCATTTTTTTCTCTTCAAAGGCATACAACGTTCTGTTTCATACGGCAGTATCATCTCTCGGTACCTCGGCCGACACCATTCAACCTTTAAAAAACGTTAACGACAGTAGGAGCCGAAAAGAGATGCAAACGTTCCTTCGTTTCCATGACAATGGAGTGCTCTCGATTGTCTGATTTGAATTGTTGCCATGGGAACTCCCTAGCATCCCTCAACCCTGCAAGTGTTTCCCTAGCGCTCTAGGTAGCACGGAGATTTCCGTCCTGCTTTTTTCGTTAATTCGTTGGTAGTGCGAGGGACGTTGATGCAAATTCTAGAAGTGTACCGCAACTCGAAAGCGCAGAGTACTAAAACGAACTGACTCGCACCCAACATGAGCCCCCCTTAGGGGGTAGTGGCATAAAACGTGTGTGTGTGAAGGGAGGTGAATGTATTGGCAAAAACAAAATAACCTCGGTGTCCACTCGCCGAGCGACGTGAATAGGAAAACTGGGACCGTGCGTTACAATGAGGCAAAAATGTTGATTCACGCGGATTCACTCAAATTTTGTTTCGTGTACTCTGGTGGAAATGGTGCGTTTCGATTGGGTTTTCTTGGTATCCCCTTTCATCGGTCAGTCAAAATGAAAACCTCTTCCTGAGTTTTCGAAACTGTACATTGCTGTTTTAAATTACCGGCGCTCAAAAGCAGACATGTCAAGGTCGCGGGAAAGGTAGATTGCTAAGTTTGAAGGCACTGCATTAAAAGCAATTCTGCGAAGTTTGATAGGGTGATCTGTACAATTTGCTCCGAGGTGGGGGTACGTCACTGAATACCTGGTCTATAACCATCTTGGGAAAGTTAGTTGACAGATATTGACAGATATATAATTCCCATGTTCTCTACTAAAGCAAAGAAAAGTATCAATTAAAATGAAATACGTCAGATATATTGAATTTGGGATATTGAGAGTACATTTAAACATTCTGGATCTATAAGATCTTGATTTCGTAAGCCCATTTTATTAAGAGTGAAATAATTGCATTAAGTTTATCCAGGGAACAAATATACTTAGTTGTTTAAAAGAGCTGTTTGCCCGTAAGAAATATATTCTAAACTAGCGTACCCGTGCGAGAACTCTCGCATGTTAAATCCTACCCCTTTCCCTATCCATTTGTCTATCCGTTCCATGAAGGAGAGGAACTACTAATGTATTTACAGAATATCAAACAAAATAACAATGCAATTGATGTTTGAAACAATTTTCAATTAAAGTTTATTCAACATTATAGAGAGATGTTCTTGGAACAATTCATACTTCTTTAAAAACAACATTTGAAGAAATTTTTCAATCTTCCTTGAGAGTTAGCTTTTCGCTTTCCTTGATAGTCAAATAATAGAAAAGGTACTCTTGAGAAAGCCAAGTAAAGTAGTGCGAAATACCGGATCGGGCAAGAACAGACCTACTCACTGCAACATTATTTAACTTTCTTTGATTTGTTATGAAGAAACCGAGTGGGTTTTGGAGAGTCAGGGTGCCAGCTTGCTGGGGTGAGAAAATTGAAAAATTATTTGTTTACTAAAAAAGTATTGAATTATTTTCTGCGTCCTTACGTACCTCAAGAAAAACAATTCCGAGCCAAAAAATAATCAAACTGAAATTTTCACCTTTGAGTACTAAATACCATTTGTTAGCATTAGAAAGAATTTAGTAGGCATTAGTAAGCCCACTTCGGTACATGGAAATGTTGCTCAAACTATGTTTGCATTTTTAATATCTTAACGAACTGACATATTGAGTTTAATATCAAACGGTGTTTTATTTACAATATGAGTTTGCAGTTGGGCGTTAGTGTACATACTTCCAGATGTCACCAACATTTAAATCGTGCGTTTGGACTGCGATCGTTGGAAGTTGTAGGGTGACTTGCACTATTCTTTCTATAATTTTAAATTTTGTTGTTTTTTAATTGATTCACGTAGTATTGTAGGCTAGCGCGTTTTGATTTTTGTTTTCCATTTACTTCAAGCTATTTTACTTTAGCTACTTTAAAAAGTTTGTTCTTTGTGTTGTGCCATAGCACAAGTTTTCTCCCACTACCTCTGCGTATATATACCCGTGCGAGAACTCTCGCATGTTAGACCCA
>JAHLJT010009355.1:103197861-103228019 GCA_031308135.1 Acheta domesticus | reverse complement strand
CGAACAAAACTGTTGAGTCCTTGCAGTAAGTTCTCAATGACTCCATTCAGATATTTAAGTTATAATGTTTTATTTTTCCAAATGATGTCTTTAAAGTACTTTTTCAAGAAAAAATATTAGGAATAAAAATTATAATATTTTAATAATAATCTGTAAAAATGTGTGTTGGAAGGCATTATAAACAAGTAGTATGTCAACTCAACAAGCTACTCAAATAGTAATGCACATAGTCCAATCCTATTTCGAAGACACTTTGAAACCATCGATTGGATTAACGACAAAATTTATCATTTTTGTGTTAAGTTTTCATTTACAAAAGCTCTGTAGGAAGGAAAAAGGAAATATTCCCAAAGTAACTGACAATTCAATTAACGTGATTGCATGTTTCAGTTTGGGCACGCGTAGCAGCATTGCTACTAACGCTTCACATAGCAGTAAACGCCGAGGAAGATATGGAGTTTTCTCCTATTCCCCATACCTCACCGACCAGAATCATCCCTTGTCTTCGAGAAAAGATTGCAGTGCAGTACTTTGCAGAAGGATTTGCCCCCAGACTGTCCGAGCGGTCGCACGATACGCTGCGGATGTTGTGAAGTCTGCCTGGTGGAACTCGGTACGTTGTCATTGGTTCCAAGATTATTATTAACTATTATTATTATTATTATTATTATTATTATTATTATATATTATTATTATATTATGTTGTTGTTGTTGTTAATGTTTGTTTGAGTGATTGATTAGTGATTCCGTCAACGTACTAAGGTCATTATTCTCGTAAGTTTGTGCAGTTTTTTCCTCGGAGGTGGCGGTGATTTTCCCTCCCTAGATGGTGAGATTCAGTGTCCACCTACCGTCGACTAGCGTCTACCGTCGTCCACCAGCGTGTCACCGCACCCGCCAGGACAAGGTTTTTACCCGATCGGTCACCCGGCATATGTGTTAGTGCAGTGCATGTTAGAGTAAACGTGTGTAAGCAAGGGGGAAGGATAGGACAAGGAATAGGAAGGAAAAATCGCACGCGGTGCATGGCCCTTTTGTTAAGGTCGGCATTCGTCTATTGTTGATCGGAGACACCACCGGGAAAACTATCGATCAACGCACCGGCCGCTAGAATTCTCCGCCAGGCAGCGGCTGAATTCGACCCAGCTAGCAGCTAGAGCGAAAGTCCCGACCACCGCAGCCTGTGGGAACTCGAACCCTTGGAACCTCCCTGCTAGAGGCACATCATGACATCAGTTGATGCCCTGAGCCACCTCTCCTGGTGTTGTTAATGACATTATTATTATTATTATTAATAATATTATTATTATTATTATTATTATTATCCTCTAAATCACGACTAAAGATGTTATGTGTCGGCTGAATGTAAAATCTACTCCAGGTTGCAACCAGCTACCTAAGGAGTAGATCTATGATCTGTCGGTGCCTCTACAATACTTTGCGCAAAATGTGGGCTGTTCCAATAAAGCTATTTCTTGCACTTCCCAGTATTTTGAATTACCTGGGAGTTTAACCAAGTTCTTACACAAATTTTGCGGAACAAATTCCAGAGCTCCGATAACTATCGGGACGACCTGTGCTTTTACGCCCCACATTCGGCTGATCTCGATTTCCAAACTCTTATATTTATTATTATTATTATTATTATTATTATTATTATTATTATTATTATTATTATTATTTTATTCTTCACAGTTTTTACTGTTATTATTATTATTATTATTATTGTTGTTGTGGTTGTTGTTGTTGTTTCTGACTCCGGCTATGATAGCTCACCAGGTACACATTGGGAATTTTTTACTTGGTCCCAGACTTCCAGCTTTAATTTCGACTGCCATTTTGCCACTAGAGTTTAAACCAGATTCTTCCATTTTATCAACGGTTTACTTTGTGACTGACCGAAAATGGACCTGATTGGGATGGGAATAGTTGAACGAATTAATTTACTGCCACCTGTCGAGATACTTTACATTCTACAACCATGACGCAGAACGCGGAGAATTTTACTTATATACCGCGTTGTTAATTACAAAAATGAATAATATTATATGCTTCCAGTGCAGTGTGGCACTCTTGTGATTCCTGAGTAATTAATTAAATAACGCGTTTCTGAGTAACGAATTAAAAAAGTCCAAATTAATAATGTTGGCCCTAGATTAAGTACAAAACTACACGTCCATTCATAAAATTAAACATTCATGTCTCAAATTATAATTTTGTTGTCTATTTTAGGTCTCACAAACATGTTTCCTGATTGCAATTAAGAAAGTCAAATCTAATCAATGTGTAATGACTTTAGGTGCCTGAATCGTCATATTTTGAAGACTTAAGTTGTGCGGTGTGATCGGTTGCTGAAACGCATCTCTAATCCGATGACATTTTCTTTTGCAGAGTGCGGCGAGCAATGTCGATTCTTCGTCCCCAACAACGCGAGATGTGGACCTGGCCTGCAGTGCGGGTCCCGCGGCCAATGCGAGTACAAGCCTGGCTTCCTCCCCGGCGTTCCCACCCCGGGTTATCTCCAGCGGCCTTACTGCCCCCCGCGCCCTCGCCCCCCGCGCCCTCGCCCCCGCATTGCTTGCCCATCCCCCGCCACCCCCACCGCCCCGCCGCCGCTGCCACCGCCACCCTCCGCCGCAGAAGTGCACTTGCTTGTGAGGCACGAAAATCAGGTCTTACCATGGCCATACACCAGCAAGTCCCAGCTTGCAAGTCCAGCTTGTAAGCAGCTTATAAGCCCAGCTTGCAAGTCTGCTAGTTTGTAAAGCTGTCACCACTGCTACCTGCGCCATCAATGTAAGCAATGAGATGGTGACAGATTTACAACTGTTAAACTTGACAAGCCCCACTTGCTCGCTGTATCCCTAGTTATGAAGACTACAAACAGAAGAGAACAGAATAATTTTTTGAGAAGCGTTTCAAAAAAGTCACATGTTCATTGCGAGATACTATAGATCGGTCATTTAGAAAAAAATACCACATGCACAGTGAGGTTACCAAAAAGTATTAATTAAATGTAGTTAAAAATAATGAAGAATGTAACTGTTCTTTGCTAACTTTGCTTCGCTGCAGCACAAATGAAGGCTGGCAAAAGGTGGCGCTAGCAAGAAGATCGAAATTCTTGAGAGAGCACACTATATTGGCAAAATTTACTCGTATTCATACGATTGAGCTGGGTCATTTACGTCTCGACAAACTACGGCTCAGTGACAGCCAAAAGCCTGAATGGAGAGTAGTACCTCTCTCAGAGGGAGGTAACTTCTTCATTGCCTGTATACTGTTGGTGTCTACTGGTAGGGAAAGCGAGTATTTGGAAAAAGAAAGTTCTTTCTTGTTTCTGTACTTGACTTCTACAGAAACTGCGTTCCTGGATAAAATAATAATGAATATAAAATGGAAAAATTAAATGATAATTGTAATATAACGGGAAGAAAAGGGAAATAATTTTCCACAAACAAATTTATTAACAAATCATTCGTCAGTTACAGTTCTGTAGATGCACTGACCTCGAAACATGTCTACTGCTGTAAGTGACGAATACTTTGCTAATAATTTGGTTGTGGTGAAGATTATTTCCTTTTTCTCCCTTCATATTACAATATGGAATTTCATCAATATTTCTGCAAAAAATCCGGAGAAAAATTACTGATAATTATGAGAAAAAGGCTACAATGCGTGTTCTGGTCAGGCTCCATCTCCAGAATCGACCGACACACGTGCTTTAACTGACGTTAAAAGAAATATCTCGAATATGGGTCATTCGTAACTATCTAAAAGTTTCTCATCCTGGTTTATAGTTACCTTGGAATAGAATAAATCACCCATCGGGTTTTGAAATTTTCTCCGTTTTTTGTGCTCACATTGAACAGATATTTGTTTGTGACTTAGCTCTTGCAATGCTCTAGAATCTAAACATCGCCAAAATGTGTATCATTCTTGATACTTTACAATTAAAAGGCAATTGGCAATTTAAAAAAAGTAACTTTTTGGAAAAAAGGTTGAGAAGTTACAACGAGCGCGTTCGGAAAGAAATTGAAACTTAAAAAAAATCCCCTCCTCGCATTCCCTTTCCTACGTCCCTATTCCCCCCATAACAATGTGTAAAACTTTATTACAAAAATGTAACTCACAGCTCATCGGTGCTCAAGAGAAGTGACACATATAAAATATCTCATTTTGTAGGAGAAAGCTTTAATCTGAGCGAAGCCATTTATTGGTCAAAGACAAAGTGATTTAATGTAGTGTATCTGAGATGCTTTGTAAACTATGTTTATGCTTCGTAAACTATACTTACTAGTAAAAATATATTTTCTTTGTTTGAAGATATTTCTTCGCATGACTTAAAAATACATTGTACGGCTTCGCAGGGTGGGCTTAAAATTTGTATGACACGTCACTTTCTGGGCAAACCAAATGAATTTAAGTTGTGAAAATGATATGAAGATATTTATTTATTTATAAAGAATAATTTATTATTGACAAAGAGTTGAATAAAGAATTTTAAGAAATATTTTCAAATTGTTTGCTACCATTTGTAATATTATTAGAGTGCAGCATAACCTTTTCCCTCTAACTGTGTCCATTTCATCTGTTTATGTACTTTTAATTAGTATAAGGTGTGGTAGATACTTTAAATGCTTCTCTGCTGATGCCGCTCAGATACATTTTAATTACATTTGTTTGTAAGGTAAAGAGACTGGCAGATATGTTTGTATAACAGAGTTCTAGCATACGAATTAGCGTAGCCTAAATCATCTGCGGTTAGAGCTATATTTTCGTCTCTACAACCTAGCTTTCTCATCATCCAAATTGTTCAGCTGAAATCTCAAACAAATTTTAAGACTTAAATACGGTTTGTTGTGTAGGAGTGACAATTGAATTTTTATCAATCACATCTTGCGTGAAAATTCTATCATTAATCCTGATTTTCATTGACAATAAATCAAATAACTAACAATCAGTTTAGCAAAACACAGCCAACGGATGCCATAAGAAATAATGTAGTTACCTGCTCGGAAACTTCCTGAAAATCTAAACTGTTAAGAGCATCTCAAACCAAACCATCCACTATAAAAAATTGCAACACTTCTTATATTTTGTTTACGATTTACACGAGATTCAATGTACGGAAAGTACAGATTAAAATGAACATTTTAATTTGTTGAGGTTAACATGTCAAAACATTTTGAAGCACCATGTGGGAAATGCATTATTGAAAACTAATAGTAGGGGTGGCTTTCCTATCTTATAATACAACCACTTACACTTGTAGTTGATTGTATTTGGAAATGAATGTTGTCATGAAAATTTTCCACTACATACTATTCACGCAAATAAAAAAGTTACAGTTGGCCAAATCTCGCGAATCAAATGTCATGAGACAACTACGGAGATAGAGCAAGTAGAAAAGACTTTGAACATCGTAGATCTGCAGAAAGTTCATTTAAAAATATTTTATTTCTCTTAGATATTTCAAAATTATTGATGATAATCGAAGATAAATACGGAAATAGGAATACATTTACAAGACAGGAATTTACAGGAATACATAACAAACGAATTATATTTTTATTTCTTTTGCTATAATTGAGAGTTTTATAGAATAAAGATTATTAATTTATATTTGTTGTTACTAAAATAATTACAGGTGCCTCTTTCAGATATTTGAATGCATGTAAATAGTTTCATAATTTGCTGGACATCGTTTGTTGTGTTCAAGGACTTGTATTCGCCGCAGTGTAAATTAATTATCTTGTGTCACTACTGAAAGTCTTTCGCCATGATGCCAAAAAAATAATCTCTTCACTACCTATTGATTAGTTATATAGCAATATTATCTAACAAAAATGTCACAGATTTTTAAATATCATCAATAGAATTAATTTTCGGGCACTTTCCGTGTAATTTCTGCACTTTAACAATGCAGTTTTAGGAGGTTATTAATTAGATATTTTTTCAACGTTGAATACAACTTTGAATGGCAAAGAAAACATCTTCATTCGCTGAAATCGTTTATTAATGACCTGAAATAAGTAGTTTTCAAATATTCAATGCATTGTAATTTCTTCAATATCCTGTCCAAAATCTGTAACTTATCTGTACCGAAGAAATTACGATCCTCATCACAATTGGCCAGGATTTTTCTGAGTGTTTTGCATGATGAATTTCTTTTTCAAGCCTACTTCTCAAAGTGAATCGCATGCCATAATACCGCCCCGTAATTTAATCAAAGAAACGACCATACTAAGAAAGAGCTTTTTCTAAAAGAAACAGATTTTCACGGAAAACATTGCAAAGTGACTTGTGATCATAGGACCATTAAAAATTACAAATTTTCCTATTTACAAGGCCTAACAGAAATCACTTAGAGTAATGACTTACGATTGCTCAACCTTAATTTGTCCATGATGTGAACATATTTCTGGTGACTTCCTTGTATCTCTAGTGGGGAATATGACTTAGTATCAACTTACGAATATCTCTGCGTACAGATGTGGCAGTAATATAAATTGCAACATTGTTCATCTTTAGAAAGGTTTCCGTATCTTGAAGTTTTAGAACGTTCTCTCTTCTTGAAGAGGAACTTTCCAGTTGTAATGAATTGTATATGATACAGAATGGGGTGGAAACATGATAAAATTATGCAATTCTGTGATACTGTGATACTCAGTAATGAATATAATATTGTTTTGTCATCATACATGCTAGATATTATCGTAAGTTGATATATTATTATATCAACAGAAGTGTTAAAGAATCATGCGATAACGTCGATGCGAATATTGTATGTCCCTACTGTAATACACAAAATATTACAGAACAAACGCCGCGCCTTGATCTGGACGGACGGAGCTGTAATACACAAAATATTATAAAACAAACGCCGCGCTTAATCTGGACGGTCGCGGTTTCTAGGTAACGAAGGTTGTTGACGGGCTAGAAGGGGGCGCTGGAAAGAGAGAGAGTTGGTGGTTGACTGGCATCCTGGTGGTAGCGGCGCGTATGTAAGCTGAATTATTTAAGTTGGACATCGACGCGAATAGGGAGAACAAATTGTGGAACAATTGTGCAAGAAGTGAGCAGCAAGAAAGAAACAGACGACATCGGCGACGACCGGCGCGAAGACGGATTTTCGGCGCGGAAGTCAAGGGGCTACGAACTGCGGGGCCATCGTTTCACAACGCCAGACAATTCGGTACCGTGAACCTAATGCATGAAATCAAGCAAGAGAATTTTTATATTGTTAATCTCAAATTCCATTCTTAATAAACAAAATTATTGTTGTGCCACGTTGTATGTAATTCCTTCGGAATATAATAATATTCAAGACTTCCAGGCTTCTCCGTATAGAGAGCATGAGAACCAGAGAACTGAGCTAGCATAGCAAATTAAAGGTAAATATTATTATTATTATTATTATTATATATTATTATAATTATTATTATTATTATTTTATCACAGTGGCGTTCCCAACGTGGGGCTGGAAGTAATAAAACTTTGTATAAAATCGTGTGAGACGATTAAAACACGAAATATTATTAAACATTACGAAGTCTGAAATATGTGCACAACAATAATTTGAAAGTAGAAAATAGTAAATGCCAACCATTTCAAATATCATATTAGTATTAGTGAGTGTAATTGGTGTTGAATTAAGATATTGTCGCGGAAGGGGAAAATGGCGGCGAAGGGCAGGACGGGGTGGCTGCAAATATAAATATTTTATCGGAAGTTGAAGTCGAACAAAATTTAGAGGAAGAAGTACAATTAGTGCAGAAGGCTGTTGTCCCGAACTTACCAGTAGAAAATGTGGATACTAATAGCCTTATACTTCAGATGCTCGCGCAAATGAAGGCAGAAATAAATTCCAGATTTGACAATCAAGACGCGAATTATGAAAATTTAACGCGGGAATTGCGTAACACCAGGGAGCAACTGAGGGACGAAATGGCTCAGCTTAGAGCAGATACTGCCTTAGAATTTAGTAATTGGAATCGTAAATTAGAACATCTTGATGCTAAGATACAACGTGGTCAGCGGGAACAGCAGGAAGTGATAGAAAATGTAAAATTAGAAGTAAATCATTTGAAAGAACATGTTGAAAATTTAGATCAAGTTGTGATGCAACAGCATGGGAAATGGATGTTGTAGAAGCACGTGTTGAGGAAGTATTTGAGATATCTCAGCAACAAAATGTTCGTGTCGGGAAGGTCGAGGCCAGGATAGAACAAACGCAGGCTATAATACAGGATAGAATACGTCAGGAGGTGAAATCCGTGACGGAGGCGGAAGAAAGCAGAATTGGAACGGAAATGGCTAATTTAAGACGAAAGGTCGAAGAGTTAGAAAAGAAATTGCTGCAACTAGTTTTAGCGGAAGCGTCATTGCGTCGGCTACGGCATTAGTATTGCCAAGTCATATCAAATTTCATGGGGATACTCGGGAACAGCCATGGTCATTTATTGACAAGTTAGAGAGTTATTTTATGATGAATAACGTGCCGGAACGTTTAAAATTGAACTTGGTCGAACAGGCGATGTCGTCCAAGGCCCAAAATTGGTTAAAATCTTTAGTCCCGGAACCGCTGAATTATGTGGAATGGAAGGTCAAATTCTTGCGGAGATATTGGAACGGCAGTCACAAATTTGAGCTCAAGTACAAGCTGATGGGTGAGAAATATCATAAGGGCGGGAATGAAACCATGTGCGATTTTGCTACAAGGAAAATTGCTGCCTTTAAGGTGTGTGATGAAAATATAATACGCATTATAATTAGGCAATTACCAAATAATATTCAGAATTTGTTATGGAATTTAATGCCAACAAACACAGAGGACTTGATAGAGAGATTAGATCGTTTCGGTCAGACATTAAATGTAGATCATGCCATAGCGGATGGAAGGGCAAATAACAATAATCGAAATAGTGTTAATGAAGGGATGGTGAAGCAAAATGGCGGGAACCAGAAATTTTATTCGCCGGAGGGGAAGGATCTAAAAAACGGAACGTAAACACAGAGGCGAGAACACATCTTGGAAGGGTAAAAATGACAGAAAATGCGATTATGCGGAAGTAAGTGCCATTGAGCAGGAAAACTAATGACTCCGGGATAGATGGGCGGGATATACCGGACGCAGAAACGGACAGGACAGTGCACATTACGGCAATGGAATCTATTTATGTGTCAGCGGACGATTTATTAAGAGAGGAACCTGATCATCGTGTAACGTCGAGTAAGTGTTTAATTCTGCAGGGGACGTTAAAAAATAGAACGGTAGACATCTTAATTGACACGGGAGCAAATGTCAGCGCAGTGTCGCAGGAATTATATGACAAACTTAAGAAGGAGGGCGGCGGAATAGAAGAATTACCTACCAGGAAGTTGGATATTCGTGGAGCAAATGGTAAACGGATCGAGACCCAGAGTCGACAAATTTGGGCAGAAGTGCAGGTGCAAGGAATGATGATAGAGTTCCCGGCTGTAATAATAAGGGGTTAATTCGTCCAGTAATTTTGGGAATGGATAGCCTAAAAATGTATAACGCCACCGTTGATGTGGGTAACAGGCAGGTTACGCTACAAAGGGACATGGGGCAAAAAACATTGTTTAGGAGTCAAGGGCCCAAGGGACGAAGCTCTGAGTATTTGCGACATGGCGGGAACGATCGAGGAGAACCCTGATTTAGTCAGTGCTGCAGTGAAGAATGCGGTCGACGAGTGAGGGATCGATAAGAGCCGAGAAATGGAGGACATAGTGAAAGAATATCAAGACGTGTTTGAAAAATCTAAAACTCCTGTGTTAGGATACAAATTTCAATTAGAACTCACCGATGATGAGCCCTTCAATTGCAGACAATATCCAATTGCCCAAATCTACCGAAATGAAGTTAGAAAGCAGATCAATACGATGATCGAGGATGGGATCATTAAGAAGTCAATGACGCCCTACGTCAGTCCCATTGTTATAGTCCGCAAAAAGAATAGTAACATAAGATTCTGCCTAGATGCCCGTAAATTGAATAGTAAGACTGTCGCTCGCCGTGAAAAACCGCCGAAAATTGATGAAATGCTTTATAAAATAAAAGAAGCCAAGATCTTTACCGGGTTAGATTTTACTGCGTCATATTGGCAGATTGGGGTGCACCCGGAGTCCCAAAAATTTATAAGTTTTGCCTTGAAGGAAACACTTAGAGTTTTCAAAGAATGGCCTTCGGCTTAAAGAATAGTGGTGCGGCATTAATTAGTTATCTTGACGATGTTATTCCTGAAAAGTTAAAGAAAACGGTTTGTAATGTACGTGGATGATATAGTTTTGTTTTCGAACAATATGGCTGAACATATTAACGACCTCAAACAGCTGTTAGAAGTATTCCGACGATATAATTTGAAGTTAAATATCGGAAAATGCCAATTCGCCCGAAGGGAGATTGAATTCATGGGGCATGTATTGTCGGAAAATGGGATGGCTATGCAGAATCGCAAACGTGAGTTAATACAGAATTTTCCCCGACCCAGGAACGTGAGGGAAGTTCGACGGCTTATTGGGGTGTGTAATTATTACTCGAGATTTGCAAGGGATATTCACACGTTATACACCCTATAGTTGAGTTGTTGAAAAAGGGCAAAAGGTGGGAGTGGAACGAGGAATACCAGGCGGCTTTTGTCAAACTAAAGAATATTTTGAGAAAACATTTGTGGTTAGCTACCCAGATTTTTGGGAGGAGAATGTATCTACAAGTTGACAGCAGTGGGTTTGCCATGGGTGCCGTGCTTTTCCTGTTGAACAACAAAAACGAACAACAAATAGTGGCATTAGAGAGCCGAATACTTTCTGCCAAGTGAGCGGCATTGGTCTACGAGGTGAACGGGAAGCTTTAGTAATCGTGTGGGCAACACAAAAGCTGAGATCTTTTTTAATTGGACGGCCGTTCACAGTGGTAAACGGATCATAAAGCGTTGATTTTCCTCATGAGGAGCCACTTGAACAACGACAGGTTGTTGCGGTGGTCTTTATGGCTACAGCAGTTCGATTTTGACATACAATACTGCGAGGGGCGCGACAATGTTTTACCGCACTTATTATCGAGAATTAGACTGTACGACGATGAATCACCGGTAGAAACGCAGATGAATATCATGGAAATGGTCAAGATATGCCCTCGATGGAACAAGGAGGAGATTATTAAATTTGCAACGGGAGGATCCTGTGGGAAAATTGATCTTGAACAGCTCGAACACCGACGATACGGAGGAAGGGAATGATGGCATCTAGTGACGGGAAACAGGCTCGATGGAAGTATATGAAGGGATGTTATGTATTGTACTGATAGGAAAGGATCGTATTTTCAACTGTGGATGCCAGAAGTGTGCAGACGAGAACTAATACGAACTACGCATGAGCATTTCGGGACACTTTGGATGTAATAAATTGAAAATATGTTAAAATCAAAATGTTATTGGAGAGGCATGGGTAAACAGATCCGCAAACAAATAGTGGATGTGATGTCTGTCAGAGGACGAAGCACCCTAACAGAAAGTACGAAGGACAGCTAGAGCCGATAATACCAACGGCGCCTAGGGAAGTGTATGCCGTTGACTTATACGGGCCCATGCCGACATCAACGTTCGGTAACAAATATTTATTTGTGATTGTCGACGTGTTCTCTAAGCTGGTACAAATGTATCCAATACGAAAAGCCAACACCCGCAGCTGCCTCGTACAGTGTCGCAAGTTTTTCGAAAAGGCGGGCAGACCGAGAAAAATACTCAGCGATTTGGGGACACAATTTTCTAGCGAAGCTTGGAAGAAGGAAATGGACGAAATGGGAGTACAAATTGGTTTTACGACGGTTCGCAACCCGCAGGCGAATCCATGTGAACGAGTGATGAAAGAGATCTCTAGATTGTTTAGGGTGTATGTATCGGAACGCCATAACAGATGGATGGAGGCGGGTACCGATTCTGAATTACGTATTAATAATGTTGCCACATGACAGCACGCGCAGGACACCAGCGGAGGTGCATTTGAATTCATTTGATGGGAAAGATCCGTTCGGGGGTATCAAAATACCATCAGAAGTTAGTGGCAGGGTAGAAAATAGGGAGCGAAACGCAGATTGTGTTTGATAATTTACAGAGAGCTGCTGTGAAAAGGGGCAAGGCTCAAAAGGGACATTTCGAGGAAAAGTACCATACTGGGGACGAAGTCCTAGTGAGAATGCCACAAACGTCATCGGTGGACAAGAAATTATTTCATAAATTTTTTCCTCTATATAAAGGACCATACAGAATCAGGAAAGTGTTAGACAAAAATGCGGTTGTTTTGCATAATGAAGAAGGGGAGCATGTAGGAACATATAATTTTCGCAACATAAAGCCGTATTTACGGCACGATACTCATGATTGAGCATGTAAATCTTGTAAATAGTTGTAAATAGTAATGTTTTATTGTATTGTTGAGAGTATTTAATAGTTCTATGTCATCTAGATATGTGGTCGAATGGAACCACTGATTTTATTATGCGAATATCAAATGATCATTTGAAATGGGCTTATGTTGGCAAAGAGTTTATATAACCAAGATTGTAATTAGCTTAAGGCCTGAAGATACAAGTCCTAGTGTTGTGAAATTGTGTCGTGTGTGTACCAGTGCAAGAGGGTAAGAAGAATGAAAAGTATTTTGTTGTTGTGGGAGTTAGTCTTGTTATTTATTAATAGGTAATTAGATAAATAACGCTCTGGAAGTGGGGAGCTGTAATATACAAAATATTACAGAACAAACGCCGCGCCTTAATCTGGACGGACGGAGCTGTAATATACAAAATATTACAAAACAAACGCCGCGCTTTAATCTGGACGGTCGCGGTTACTAGGTAACGAAGGTTGTTGACGGGCGAGAAGGGGGCTGGACTAGAGAGAGTTGGTGGTTGACTGGCATCCTGGTGGTAGCGGCGCGTATGTAAGCTGAATTATTTAAGTTGGACATCGACGCGAATAGGGAGGACAAATTGTGGAACAATAGTGCAAGAAGTGAGCAGCAAGAAAGAAGCAGACGACTTCGGCGACGACCGGCGCGAAGACGGATTTTCGGCGCGGAAGTCAAGGGGCTACGAACTGCGGGGCCATCGTTTCACAACGCCAGACAATTCGGTACCGTGAACCTAATGCATGAAATCAAGCAAGAGAATTTTTATATTGTTAATCTCAAATTCCATTCTTAATAAACAAAATTATTGTTGTGCCACGTTGTATGTAATTCCTTCGGAATATAAATAATTTCAGACTTCCAGGCTTCTCTGTATAGAGAGCATGAGAACCAAAGAACTGAGCTAGCAAATTAAATTAGAAATAAATCATTCATTATTTTATTATTTTATTATTATTATTATTATTATTATTATTATTATTTTATCCACACTACATATTTAGTGGGTAATTTAAGCGCCATCTTCCACAAAATTGATGTAAACCTGCCATTGTTTTTGTTTATCTTCTCACAATGTTAATTTATGTTTGTAACTTTGTATTATCATTTGTTATATAATTCCGATCACTTAAGGATTACAAAGGCCGACCAAAAGCTTTTTGTGTGTGTTCACCTGATTCAATAGCCATTTCAAGTGTGCTGATTCCAAAAATAACATTGAAATGCCTTATCACCCACCATTTCTTCACATTTTTCTCTGTGTATCTAGGCAAATGCTGCACTGAATATCTAGAAATTATGAGATACAAGAAGTTATAAATTCCCATATTTGCTATGTGAATGGATGGTAGGGCACGAGATTAGCATTAGCCTAGAAAGATTGGCCTGTAGAAAATCTTTAATTCAGGGAAAAATAACATTCTGTGGGAACATCTGGTAGACCAACACAAGATTCTGCTGCCTCCATTGCACATAAAAGTTAGATGTCATGAAATAATTGCTTTACCTAAAAGATGAGCAGTGCTTCAAGTACCTTTGTGAAAAGTTTACGCAATTGTCTGCCAGCAAAATATTAAAAGAGGGTATCTTCATTGACACTGATATTAGAAAAGTGATGTTTGATCCCCAATTTGAACTACTTTATGAAAGAAAATGACAATGAAGCGTAGAGTGCTTTTAATCACAATGTTAATACGTTCCATAGCCACCAAAACATTCAGAATATCAAGCAATTAGTATCCACATGCTGAATGCTATCAGAAATTGAGATGTTTAATGGGCCTCAAGGTTTACTTTTTAAACAGTCCATTTACAATTGTTTCCGGACGATTTAGGTGGTGTAAGTGAAGAACAAGGTGCGCGTTTTTACTGTTGTTCACTTCATCGAGAGAGTCAGCAAAGTGCGCAGAGGAGAACATGCTATATCAGGGGCTTTAAAGAAAAGAGACAAAGAAAATATACGTCAATTGACACGTAAAGACTTTGTAGAAAATAAGTTTAAGAATATAAAGCCATCTTCTATGTTCAAATAAAGTTCTGTTGGGTTTTTAGAGGACGTTTATTTTTAATTTTATTTGCATATATAGCATATTTTCCCATATCTTAATAGATCAAATGGTGACTAAACTGTGGGTGATGGAAAGAAATAAAGTTCGGATGCGGATTCAGCTTAAAAAAACTATAAAAATAAGCTATTAAAATTTAAAAAGTGTTTGGAAACCCCTTTTTTGTTGCCAGTATTATTAGAGATGCGATAATAAATACCCCGGGTATGAATTACTTTGAAGAGTAAAATTCGTTACGAAAGCGGAGGTGCCCGAAGACTTCCGAAGAATCCCGAAGAATGACGCACAAACGTGACGTCTTTCATTGTAGATACTCGGGTCCGTACGTGCTCATCTGTCACTTCCGCGAGAAAGCATAAATTTTAAAACACGCCGGGCAGCACTCAGTTGTCACGGAGAGTTGCAGAATGAGCTAGCAGAAGGCATTGAAGTAAGTACTCGTCTAACTCTCTTATTTTTCCTAAAAAGGGCTCTGATGGAATATGGTGATCAACTATTGTTATCGCCTACGTGTAGCTCACATAGCAGATCATGTAGCACTCTCCTCAGCATTCACATACAGTTACAGTATAAATAGCATGCTACTGAAAACTCAAAATAATACTTGAACACTATTTTTATTTTATCAGAAACATTAAACACCTGAAGTCGTTACACGCACTTCAAATGCCAAGTAAAATATTATTTGCTGCATAGCATTCGTATAAAATTAGTGTGTGTACTGAGCATTAAAAACTAAAGTAAAATATTTTTGATAATATCATTCTGATTTATTAGGACATTTGCATCTGTATCTTCCAATGTCCTGTAACATATACCACTATTGTGTCTTTTGTGTATATGACACCCAACGCTATGGAATTTATCGTCCAGTTTCTCTTAAAGAGCCTCTCTAACATCACCACACTGATTTTCAGTGATTTTGAGTTCTATAAATAAAATGTAGTGTCAAAATACTATTCATTAAATACATATTATTGTAGCCTACTTTGAAGTTGTAAGAACACCGAAACAAAGAAGCAATTCTTTCTTAAAAGCATGAACGCATGTTAAAATTTTTTAAAGGTGTTTTTATGTAAGCTCACAATTTCGGTCTTAGTTTATTTGTTATTGTTTAGTTAATCTAACTCGTTTTGCCGATTATTGGCATTGAATTGGACATTTTTTACTAAGCAATTGGTCGTTCACTGCCAAAGGTGCTGTATCATCTAAGAAACACGTAATATCATTTACTTATTTTCACGTAACGTTCCTTTAAAAATGTTTCATTACACATATCAATATTTTGTCATATTCATTACATTATTTATTGGACATTAAACGTTCGGGTTTAGCTGAGTTATATAGGAAGCAGTCATGCTGTAATAGTCTAAAGAGTTGGTAACTTAGTATTAACGTTTGCTGAGAAAAGGACGAACTGATGGCCGATATGACTGTCTTACATTGTGGGGTAATTTACATTCGAAAATTGTTTTTCACGAGTAATGTTATGAAAAACGGTTTATGATTGTTTAATGTAACATTCTCAAAATTTATACGAATATAAAATTAAAATGTTAAAAAGTAGAAAAGGAAACACAGAACGCCAAATCTCAAAGTTCTGGGGCAGAAACTTAGAAGTTGAAAAATCGTGTTTAGATGGAAGATTCCTGTAAATAATTTTAAAACGTTTTTACATAATTATATTATTTGTATACATTAACATGTTTTAATCAAATGACATTAAACTTATCTATTATATGTGAATATTCGTATGCCCTTAAATTACTGATATGATTTATAAGATTGATGAATTGTCACTGAAGTAATGACTATGAATCGTACAAATTGTATGTAACTCTAATTCTAATGATACTTTTTCTTGTAACAATCTGTGTTGCAAGAAAAAGCAGGCCATTGTAATGTGTTTTAAATTTTTTTTCACTACGATCTTGGTGATCACTACGATCACAAATAAATACTTTTCTCTGTACTACGTATGTAGTATACGAGAAATTAAAAATTTGAAAATGAAACGATCTCCAGGTGCTAACACCTGGAATGTTTCATGAGCTCGAATTTACTTTTAGCATGCACATTTGGATTACTTTCCTGAAAATATTGGTTCGATGACGAGGAGCAAGGGGGAATAATATCCAATGTTTCCATTGGGATATTATGGAGAGGAAAAGATAAACCAGTGACGATAAATCGGGAAAATGATGTCGCGAGATAGATATCAGGGAACGTAGAAAAAGACTAGTAAATCGAGATTCAGGCCAGCTCATACATACGAAGAAGTGGGCTCATAGCTCAAAGCTTTACTCAAATCTTTTCTCAAAAGGGAAAAAGACTTGAGTAAAGATTTAATGTACGAAGAATATGCGTAATAGTTTGTGAAGTAAAAATTATGAACAATATTCTCCAGATTTTTTCTTTTATCAGATAAGAAGTAATAACTTCATAAGGGAAATTTCGAATAGCTAAAAAACACTGATCTCATTTATGAAATCGACACTCGAAGAAAATTTAAATTTCGTATAAATTAAGGAGTGTTTATGAACCTTAAATTTGTAGGCCTATGTCATCAATAAACGATAAATTATCAAAATGATCAACAGTATTTTTATCATTTCCGACTGATTTTGTGAAACATTTTGAATATATTTAAATGAAATACATACTAGACCTTATAGAAGTCTTCTCTCTTAAAATGTATTTATAATTCGAAATAATTATTTTGATGAATAATGAACATTTCTGAAACTTGAGCTACCAGGAAATCGTGCAGTTTCCTCTAGATGAGTAATTTTCTTTGTGTTATTTGAGAAGTATTTTGACTTTGATGTTTATAGTGGATTTTATATGTCGTAACATACCTATTTAACACAATTCATGTTCTTAAAACTCCTTACAAATGCAATTATTATTATTATTATGATTATTATTATTATTATTACAATTATGTAGTTAGGCGAAAGAACGGGCCTGATGGCCCGAATCACGCCATATCAATGAAGGCATTTATTATTTACATTATTATTATTATTAATATATTGACTATTTCTTGTTTCAGACAATGGTGCTGTCGTTCATACTTTATTATTTCCCTTCGTCACTCAGTGCACATACACCACAAACATGGGAAAATATATTTAGGTAGGTACGTCAACATAATCTTCAGTAAGAGATTCTTTGTTGTGTACAAAACTAAATTATTCCAGTGGGTTTCTTGAAATAGGGAAGAATATTGACGCGAAAAAAATCTGCATCATCTAGGAAAAATAAATTAGAATGACAATATTTCGGCATTCTTCGATCAGTTAGAAAACAAAAAACGAATTTGCGTCCCTTTATTCAACGCGGAGGGCGATCAAAGATCTAACCTGAACAAAGTTAAAATCATCTTACTGCACAACAATAAACCAATTCAAAGTTTCCGATTTTCTTAACTTGTGATAGTCGTTCTCGATGATGCGATATTAAAGTTAAAAAAACTTGTACAGTTATTTACCATAAAAGTATCTTGAGAATAATTATTAAACAACACTACAGGAAAATTATTAACGTGTCTATTAGGCCGAATTTGGTAAGGAATTCTTATGATTAAGATACGATACGGATCAAATACCTCCTTCACACGATCATACTGATGTTAAATTATATGATTTATACGATTATGAATATCATTTCTTTTATTCTATTTCTAAATACATCAATGTTCTTTAATTGACGTTGAAGTTTAAAATTCGGCCTTTGCAAAATTATCACTGAGGTTGATATAATAATTAATTGTGAGTCGTGGGTTATTAGCACACTTATATTTTAATAACTCTTCTACGAAACTGGTCTCGGTTTCGTTAAGATTGTCTTTATATTACGAAAGTTTTAAACCAAAATACATATAATCGAACTTAATAAACTTTTTGAAGTTATTAAATTAATTGCTACATGCGGGTTCTATCTGTGCAGGGATTGGCGCTGAGTGCAGGGATCTGGAAGGAAACTACTGGCATTGCGGACCAGGACTCTGGTGCGGACCCAACGGCGTCTGCGAGGTCGAAAAACCAAATGAACTACATGTTGATGAGCATCTGGATCACGTGTTTACAGAAGATTTGTTCTCCGTGAAACAACCCTTCCATGAAGACTTGCTTTTGGATTCGGTGATCTCTCCGCAGCCTCCTTCAGTTGATGAACTGCTACATGTTGTCGTGGACGAGACGAATGCAAAGGATCAACTACCTTCTTCTCAGGATGAATTATTTTCAATTTGGTACTGAAAGTACGCTTGCAATGAAACGCGAGTCTTCCCAAAGCTGGATAAATGGTCCTACAGACTACATGACCCACTCATCTAAATGACGACCAAGATCACTCAAGCACTAATATTATGTTAAATGCAATGAAATACCCATCAGAGAGAGAAAATAAAAAAAGTATGCCGATCATCACAACACAACACCCACTTGATGACCAAGAACTTAAGTCCCTTACGACTATTCTCCCAATTATACGTCACCTTTATAGAGACAAATTGTTCTCATCAACGAAACCTTTCAAAGTGTACATTTTATCTGACGGAGGTTCTCACGATACTTCCGTTCAACTCTGGACGCGGTCAATGATGTTGCGCCTGAGTCATCAACTTACGCTGATGATATTCTGATTCTCTTTCTGAAGTTGAAAACTGGAATGAAAACAAGACAGTTTGCTGCTGACAATTTTGTGCCTTCTACTGGTTACGAATCTGTAATTGATAACCCTCTGTTCGTGGATGATACTACTTTTTCTGCAGAACAGGAATCCATTTTTGAACCTTCATCTACTCAGAAAACTCACTTTGATCTCCATGAGGCTAACCTCCCTATTGGCTCTGGGTTCGGTGTTTCTTCTACCTCTAATTTACATTCCGTATCGGACTCAACACAACCTACCACTGAAATACCTTCATCTCAAGAAATTCGCACTGCTTCAGATGATACTCAGTCGTCCAGTGGAACCCACGTCTCAGTTGTTGATCGCGTTTTTTCCAGTGAAGAATCATCCTCTGTTAAGTTTAATTCTGCTTCTACAAATGATATGAAATATGCATCTGATGAGAGCATCCAGCACTTCCTGCTAGCAGTAAGTCTTCAGATGGAGATTCTCTGTCACCTGATACAATTGAAACTTCTGCAGTTGATCTTACTCGTTTTTTTTTATGATGTTACCCCAACAGCTTCTTTAGGTGTCCAAACTGCAAATGACCGCTTGATTACGGCTTGCTCTTTTGAATTTATTCCTCTTCCTTTTATTGCAAATGATAAGTAACCTCCGTCGTACCTTTTGGTAATGAACTCGAAACGCCGTCCAACTCATGACTCCAAATGATCGATCATCACAGATGGTGGTGATGATGATGGCGAGAACGTTGTTTGATCCTTACCAAGAAAATGATGTTGTGACTGTCATGAACTCTACATCATTGTCATGATTCAACATCTAACTTTCATTCTTCCATGCCATCCAATTGTTTTCAAAATCTCTCGATATGAATTCCTCTGAACATGACTTCAACCTTAACACAACTGTCACTACCAGCTAAAACATCTAACTTTTCTTTTGAAAAGCAACTACCTACTCCAGTTCCAAAACAATCAACTTTCAACTGTTTTCTCCTCTCGCATTAAAAGATAAGAAGTCCAGTTTATATTCGTCAAATTTATGCAGTCCGTTAATAATGGGGTTAATGAATCCATTGTGTTATTTCAGATATTTAATTTCATAAGAAATAATAGTGGTCTTAGTTTAATGAATTGTGATTAAATAATATTTAAATGGCAAAATGCTTTTAAATTTATAATTCAGTGTGAATTTGTGTTGTAAAAATTACGTTAACCTCTTGATTTCATTAACAATTACAAAATGTAGTTGTTATTCTCAGTATATAAGGGTCTTAAATAAACTAAACATTGTATTCAGGTCCATTATTTAAACCTTTATCATTGAATAACTCACACACTAGTTAGGAACAGTATATGGTAGTCCACTGAATGAAACATAATTGAGTTAATAATTGATATTTTAGAAAAATCTTAACATTTATGAAGAAATTTCTAAATGAAATGTGAAAGTTACTGCAGAAAATGTGAAAGACAGTTACTTTTCTTAATGCCAGTCGTCCAGTACTAGACATCTTTCAAATCATTTCCTGCATCTTGGTAACTAAAAAGTGCAGTTTAAACAGATGACTCACCTATTTATATTTTTTCTTTATTAGTTGCTTGTGACTGTCTCTCGTGGAAAAAAGACCAACGACAATAATGGATAAGACACTCCCTTATAATTATACATTCAGCCACCATATGGCAGCAAACTACGTCTCAATAGAGACCTCTAGTAATCAGCAATTGAACTACCGCTACATCTAAAATTTCATGGATTGTACCTCAAAACTATTGTTGATGCAACATCTCACATCTTAACATGAGATAGAAAAATGAAAGCATAAAATCAAGAGAGAAAACGACATAAATTATTACATATAATAAATAATTGGAATACAGTACCTCTTTTCGCGTTTATTTCCTTGGCATTCTTCCACTTGTTAATTTGGTTTCCGACCATGAGAATGCAATTATGATAATGATAACAATATATAATAATAATAACAATAACACGACGACAACAAAGGTAATTAAATAAATTTTTGAAGCTTGTGTTCGCAGATTTCTTCTACTTAGGACAATTGATTTTGTATTGTGTAAAATGCTGCTAGGTTGCGCAGTGGTGGGAATTAATGGTGGGAATTTTAATTCTAGTTATAAATATTTGAAATTTTATACACTCCAATGCTACATCTTGTTTATGTATTTATCTGTGTAACCATTTGTTCCAATGAAGATCCTTAAGGTTAAGTTATGTTCCTTTTTTGGGAATGCTTTTGACAACCACTAGTAATAATTCAATATATTTTCTAAAATATTCTTACTATTAACTAAAATTGTATCTTACGTATGACATATTTGGTTTCTACCAATTGCACAGTAGATTGTATTTCTAGTAATAATATTTATCCAACTCATCGTAGATGTCAATTGAAATGAATGAAATATTTCATAGTAGAAAAATCAATATCTTGGAATAATTAAATAACACAATAAAAAACACTTATTTAAAGAATTAGCGACACACTATTCAAGGTTGGAAATCGCTAAGAATATCGTATTGGCATTTTGCTCAACCCCATAAAATACAGAGCGTGTAAATAGGCTAGTAAATGTTTAAAAAATAGTTTCCCTTTTAGGAGGGAGCGGGGTGTTCCCACAATGTGGCAAAAGCGAAAGATGGAAGGGGTTAATGAAAAGGAACATTTTCACATTTTTATTAGTATTCCTCGTTTTGTGTTAAATAAAATTTAAAAAATCTTCCATTTCATTACGAAGCTTTAATCTTGAAATACAAAACTTTACTTTTTCTAAGTGTTGTAACATAATTAACAGAAAACTCGAAATAAAAGTAAATAAATAATGTATTTTAATTTAAATTTCTAATGAAGTTATTTTACCTAGGAAGAAGAAATGGAACGCTCTCTCCACACGATTTTTTGTGTTTCAGAATATATTTTAATGAACGTGTTTTGATGGCTGCTAAAAGATGTTCTATTGTATAAACAGGTAGGGTACCGATGGAACTGCTTCTATCAGCAACACGCAGGCGCTATCGTCGACGTGGACCCTCTTGTCCTCAACGTTGCGTCGCGTCATAGCTCGGTCTAATACCGATAGTAGAGCTCTGCGCGGTCAATCGCAGAAAACACAATCTCACGGCACGGCTCGCACGTGACCGCTCACTACTCGCAGCTCACGGACAGACCTCATGTCATGCAGCAGGCTCAGGTACAATACGAAGATTGGAGGGTCCTCTAAGACGGGGCGCGATAGTTCGCTCTGCTCGCAATGAATCACGTGCGTTGTCCTATTCGTGAGCAAAATATCAGCCAAAGATGTGTCAATTTAAATCTAATCGGGGAAGTGATTGAGTGGATATTTATTGTTTCCGGGCTGGTCAACTTCTTGTGGAATTATTCCGTAAGGGTATTGCATGTTTCGTCCAGGACTGTCGGAATGTTCGTCCCCCGTTGAAAAGAGAGATTGGGCGCCGAGCTACAGGTCGATTTGTTGATATTTTTTCTCTCTATGATTCTCCGCGTGGGCAACCCCCTGACGGAAAAGCTCCAACCTTCCGTCTGTGCCTCTCGAGAATGTGTAAAAGGAACAACAATGAGAAAGGAAAGATTGTGCGAGGCCCGTCTCAATTTGTTAGGGCACTGCTCCGACATTCGCCTAAAATTGAACGGTGAGGTCACGGAAAACTACCGATTAGATCACGTGGATCTTAGAATTCTCCTTCAAGCGGATTAAATTTGATCCAGCTATAACCACTAGAATCGAAAACCTGCCACCGTCAGGATTCAAACGACAGGTCCTCTCTCAACAGTGCTGCATAGTCAATGGTAATACAATTGAGCCACTCAAACTAGTCTATTTGCTTATTGAAACTGTTTAGATACCAACTTTTTATTCACAATTTTTTTCCTTAAAATAAATAAAATTAAGTTTATAAAGTAAATACATTATTTAAAATACAACAAATACGAACACTTTGTCACTCAAACTATTTTCACATTCACGAAATATTTTCCAAAGACGTCAATGACGCATATTAAAGGAACAACTAAAAAATATTCCGATGGAAGGAAATACCAAATTTCAACATACAGAACAAAACGTATATGTCTGAAGTACATTTCTTTCAAAGCTGAAAAGTGTAAACTTACTTCAGCTATCAAACTTTGTAAATATGTGTTTCGTGGTACGCTCATTTAAAAATATATACTTTTTCTTTGCATGTTCATAGGTTGGGCGATTATTTGAAAAACAGAAAATCATGCAGAATGCAGACTAAACTTACGTTAGAAACGATTAGTAGTGTTATCCGCGCACGTTTTTCTTGAGCTCTCAATTTTATAGATGCCAGAGAAATGGGAAGTTGCTTATTTCGCCGATGAAACTATTGTATCAGATCTGTAGCTCTTTTTTAAATGCAAAATAGTTACTCTTGTGCGGACGCGAATATTCCTGGTAATTAGATTTGGTCAATAACCTCTATCGCTAACATTTATTCTTAATTCAATTAATGTTCATAAAGGTGAGGGGGTAGGTATTCTGGAGTAAAGAAAACGAGCGCATGTATAATATAAACGGGCAAATCTACCTAAATATTATTTTTACGTTTATAAAAATATTATTGTCTACCTCTTTAATCATGATTACACAATCTTTCATGTAGTTCAAATTTATTTACAATAATTATCTAGGCAAGTCACTTAATCAACAGGTACACAATATTAGCCATATGTTAAGAGAATAATTTAGAATAAATACATATGTAAAAATTTAAACTAAATTTGAGTAAAATCTTGAAATGTTCAATCAGATATATTTGGATTAATTTTAATACATCCATAACTTGAAAATTAATAAACTTATTCACACAAATGCTCTGAGAGCATTTCCTTTTCTATCACTCCCTCGCTCGCTTTCACTCCTCTTTTTTATTTTTTTATTTTTAGAAACACTTCATCCAAATTGCGTACGTAATTCTCATTTAATGATATCCTTTTGACCATGCACTATTGTAATAAAAATTTTGAAAGTGGTCAGGCGGAAAGCAGGCCAAATGGCCTGAGCCTCGCCACCATAAAATACTTATTTATGTAAATAAATAGCATACCAATTAATAAGAGTTTTGATTTTAATTATGGGTTTAAATTCAATGCATTAAAATTCCTACCATGATTTGCTCTCGTTACGCAATCTTGTAGAAGTTCCAGAAACTACAAGTGTCACTAGTTGTAGATTTATTCACGGGAAATCTTTGATTTATGGAAAATATTTTTATGAAATGAAAAATGTCTACTTGACTACATTTGGAAGTAAAATAAAAAAGGACTATGGAACTCGCATGTATATTGAAGTAATACCACAGTCAAACTAAAATCGTTTTTAATAATAAACTTATAAAAGAATTAGTAACGTTCTTTTTACATTTCTGTTTTTAATGAGTTTTCAGAAATTGCAAATAGAGCTACAGAATTTCACTGTATTCTAAAATCCAGATGGAGTGAAAAATGTAACATAATTTTTTTTTTAATTTCTAATTTGCTACATTTACATATTTTGGTGTTTTATTTTTTTCTGGTGTGAATTAAAGCTGCACAACTTTTTGGTGATGTTGTTCCTAAGGTTATCGTGGGAAGTCGGGTCTATATCTAGAGAGGGACTAGTTAATCTCTACTAATCCTTGTGCGGTGGGATCTGGAAACGAAATCTATCGCTGGATTTTCAGACTAGAACATCCCCTACTCTTTCTAACCCATAGGGATTACCTCAGAGAACAGTTATGGAAATACATTATACTCCGATTACTCTACGAAACATCTAGTCCTAAGGAAGAATAGCTAACGGCCGTGGCCATTTCAAGGGAACCATCCCGGCATTCGCCTGTCGTACCGAGGGAAACCACGAAAACCCCGGTCAGGATGGCCGCCCGGGATCGAACCCGAACCTCCCGACTGCGAAGCCAGCGCGCTAGGCTCTCACCTCTTCGCTCGGTGAAAGCAGACCTCCGGTACCAGTATATGAGCCACGCATTACCAATGGATTGTGAATATGCATTTACTAGTGGTTTGAATGTGGTTAAAAATAACTCATTTTAAAGTGTATATTAAACTTTGTAACATCCGCATCTATGTTTTTAGTTCTGTTTAAAATTGTTACAAATCTTTGTTATCGTAATGTAAAGTCTAGCTGGAGATGCACGCACAAATGGTACGTGGTACGTTGCGAAAACTCTGACCCAATGAATAAATAATATTATCCTTCATTGATTCAATACCCTCATCGAGTTTGATTGTCTATAAATCTTTCTGGATTATACTAAACAAAATACAGTAGTATCTACAGATTTGATACTGAAAATGTTCTAGACGAAAGATATATTAAAGGTTTAATTCGATAATAATGTAAAAATAAAGTATAATAAAGGGAAAGTAAATATGTGAAATAAAAACTAGAGGTGCTACAAACTTTCTCGCATTATTTGTGACGACTCCGCAGTATTACACTACTACATGAATTTCAAAAGTGACTCCAACTTTTAGGTTCATCGAGTTAACTCGCCGTGTGCTTTACTGCTACACCACACAGTCGCTATGCATTATTTGGGCCGGGACTTAAAATCTCTTAAAGTCTCTCCCATTAGTTTGAACATTGAATTTTCGAAAATTCAGAGTTCCACAAAATTAGATCTGCGTCATTCATTAAAGCATTTGTTGTTTCTATCCATAAAAAATAAAGAAATCTTTTGAAGCGATTTTCAGAAAATTATTTTACGTACTTACTTTCCCACACACTTTCAGAAAAAAGTATAAAAGTGTACTAACGGTACATGTATAAACTTCGGGCCACAATATTTAGACACGTATTTAAGGTCGAATATAGCATAAAGTCCGATGAAATATGAAGAAAACGCACTCTTAGTAACACGAACATAAAATCGGTCAAAAAGAAAAACAGAGGCCTGAAAAATGTTGATATCTCGTAACAAAATTCTCATTAAACACGAGACCGGGCTTTTGCGTAGCCGCGTTTCCGCGTCAACACGCGTTTTCAGGAAAGCAACGCCCATAAACCAACGCTCGATTCAAGAACGCGATACAAAACCGGAAATACGAAAAACTCGCGTCGAGTTACGTATTCACGATAAGCTGCGGTGCCATAACATGGAACACGGACGAAACGGCTTAATTTTACTCCATCCACCCTCGCCGAGATCCATTTATCACGCAGAACTCAGAAGGTTTTTAGTAGACCTACCCAGGTCACGATGGCGTAGGAAGGCAAACGAAAGAATAAAAAGGAAGGGAAAGAAAAGAAAATGAACATTGACAGAGCGTTGTGAGAAGCACTCGTAAGATATGAAGTTGAAGATGTATGGTGAAAGGTTCGGTTATGAACAGTTGGAGTATCAAAAATAATCGGCAACATACAATTTCGGGAAATATTCTGAGTCAAAGACCTCTATCTCGCTGAAATTTTCCGTCCAGTTTTTCTATATACATTTAGAAAATGCTGAAATCTGGAAAGGAATAATTTTCTACCTAACAGTAAATGTAATTGAAGTATCTGCGCATATTTCTGATCTGTCATGTTACTAGATAAGTTAGGAATGCAGCTTAGTTTTTTCTGTGTTCAAAGAGGTCTGTAAGAGATGACTCATTTATTAAAATGTCTTTCTTGCTGTTGCCGTATTAGTTACTTGTTGCATCTCATGAAAAAGGACCAACAAGGACCAACAAGGAAATAGAAACCACCACTTACTTATAATTCCACATTCTGCCACCAGCAGCAAACTATGTCTCAATTGAGACTCTAGTAATCAATATTTGAACTACGCCTTATCTAAAATGTCATGGATGCATGGCTTGTGACTATCTCTATTGCAACGTCTCAATTATAAAAGAAATGGAAATGCTAACAGAAGTGTGAGAAGATAGAATAACATAAATTAATTAGTTAGAGAGTGCTTAATCAGAAATTTAATAGTGATGGATATAGTTAAAATCGGTTTATTTTATTTCAACTTTAGAATGCAACAAACCGCTTCTAGATTGCGCTGAATGGAAATACAAAGGCGCCTTTTTAAAGACATTTTCTGATCCCTGAAACTGCAAAGTTGAGCAAACATTTAACAGGCATTCCACAACTTCTATCTCTGTAATAATTTGAAAGTAAAGTACATTTGTAGAAATGGAAATATGTTCGTATATTTCTCTGTATTTATGACGATAAATAATAACTATACTTGTAGGTAATCAGTAATAATAAAATTGGTTAGATCACGTAATTGAGATTTTTCATTAAATAAACCAAATGTATGATTCATTTTCTAGATCACAGACTAAATATTTTACAACAATTATGATATATCTGAATAACTGGGTGGGACGGGGTTTTATAAAATATTGTATTATTACTGGTGGTTAACTATTAGCACCACACTAGAAACATATTAGCACTACACTAAACTATGTTTTATCAAATTTTATCTAGGGAGCAGTGAAAAAAACCATTATCACAAAAAATATACTGATTTTTGTTTATTTTCATGTCACGGTTTACCCAAAACAATACTAATTTTGGATTCTTAGCTTGTAATTTGAACCCGTCTTTTGTTTCCTATACAGCTGTAACGGAGGCCGCTGGATGGTCAGATAAGAACATTGGCTAATAATACCGCGTTACAGCAATGCTTGTTTCTACCGAGCGAAGTGTTCAGCGCTTAACGTGCTGATTTGCATTCGGGAGGCCCGGTTCGATTCCCGGACTGACCATCCTGACCGGGGTTTTTCGTGGTTTTCCTTGGTCACACAGGCGAATGCTGGGATGGTTCCTTTCACAGGCCACGACGCGCGCGCCGTCCCATCCTTCTTCTGCCCTCAACGTTGTTGAGTCTCATTTGCACATGTGTGGTGCATGAAGTCCGGGTAGGTCAGGTCTAGACCGCGGGGCGGGTACTGGGAATCAGTCGTCTGGGGGAACGCATTTGAACTTAGCTTCTCTAGGATTAGCGCCGGGAAGGTAGAGGGAGGGGTACCGAAAACCGCTTTCCTTTCAGGGTAGACTTCGAGGGATATTCGGTCCACGCAGGTGAGCGAAAGATATATAAAGAAGAGAAGAAGCTACTCGTAGCAATCCGATCCTATGTCTGGGATCAGTCTGGCGCTTGGGGCAGCACTGACCACGTCCATCGACACACAACAAAACCATAACAAAGCGAATTCATAAAATAAAAAATAGGTTAATGAAAAGTAGAAATAGGTTAGGTTTTTAAACATTTTATTAAGGGAGGAATATTTAAAACATTACATTCATTTATTGGGATGGTTCATTTAAAATCTAGCTATTTATAATATATATTATAATATTGTAAATAAAAATAATCAAGTATAATATTGTATGAAAAAGAAAACTAGTGACGTGGCTGATTTTGCAACTAGAGAGATTTGCATCCTACATATTTTTCACAATAAACAGACTACCTCATTTTCTGTTACGACGGAATTGATGCTGTGGCTAGGACAATGATTTTGTTGTTAATTTATCATATTACTCTTACTTTTAGTGTAATGTTAAATTTTCGTACATTCCTCATTCTCCCCTCTAAATAGCCCTCATTCAAATTTGAAACCCAGTTATTTATTTTCAAGAGTTATGATTCCAGACGCGGGGTGCTGGGACGCTGGTTTCAATATCACTAATATTGTGTTTTTATGACCAAGTACATAATAGATCTGCACTTATAGATTGTACTTGTAGATCTTACTTGACCATCGTACATATAAATCTGCCTAGGGCGATTAAGGTAGAGGAGACATTAATGACTTCATCTTTATTTTACCGCTGACAGAGGGCGGTATTGCAGTCTCATTGAAAGTCTACTGTTTCGTTAATAGGAGGTGCATCGGAGCTCGAGAATCTGAGGTCAGCATCAGCGTTGCCAGGTCGGCGAGATTCCGCTAAATGTAGGGGTTTTGCGAAGTACTTCGCGGGAAAAATTTGTCCTTCGCGGGCAGCGGGAAAAAACAGCGGATTTTATTGACAGTCGCGGAATATCGGCGGATTTTAATAAATTGAAGATTTTAGGCTTGATAAATTAAAAAAATTAAAACTGAACAATTTATTTATTTTCATAAGCATTTTCCTTTTAATTCTATATGTGTTTATTTTTTGAAGTTAATAATTCTTAGCTTTCATGCTGCAACAATGGTAAGAAAAATCTGTTTATGTTATGTCGGGCTCCTGGCGACGAAGTAAAGTTTCAAGTGATTGAAATTTGATTCTTCAAAACAAAGTGGACACTGAACAAAATGAATGTTATCATAATTGAGTTTATACTTGTATAGCAGCTATTATACCAGGATATTTGTATCGTACCTCCAACTTTTATTCAGTTTACTAACTAATCGAATACTATGCCTTTATTTCCAACTACAATATTATTTCATGTTATCAAGTCTGTTAGAAAGAAATAGAATCTACTTCGGTTAGTTAATCAGAATGACAACCCTAGTAATTTTTCATAAGGTCGGTACTCTATACTACTGTCAGCCTGTTTCTAATATCATAAAGTGTGAATAAACTCAAATTTTAACTTTCGTTGAAACTAAAAAGTTTATATAATTTTAATCTATGTTCATTTATATAATTATATAACATAATGTATTTTACACAATATTTTATATGCTACATTTGCCAAAATTTAAAGTAAATTAATAAAATTGAATAAAATGTTACATATACAAATATTTTTGAGTTATTTCCTTATATGATATTAAAAGTTTAGTGTGATATGTTTCTTTATGTACCATTATTATTCGCGGTTCTTTAGCGGAAAATTGTTTGAATTTCGCGGAATTTTGGCGCGAATTTTTAAACGACATCTAGCGGGTTTTTAGCGGAAATGGAATCAGTGTCAGCATTAACATTGGTGTGAATTTTTTCCCCTTGCCTTTTTCCGTTTCTATGGGATCGACGCTAATGGGAGCGGGCTAATTTTTTAAATTTTCCGCAACTTCATTTTTGT
>JAHLJT010009355.1:103160305-103196861 GCA_031308135.1 Acheta domesticus | reverse complement strand
ATCTGTAACTTATCTGTACCGAAGAAATTACGATCCTCATCACCATTGGCCAGGATTTTTCTGAGTGTTTTGCATGATGAATTTCTTTTTCAAGCCTACTTCTCAAAGTGAATCGCATGCCATAATACCGCCCCGTAATTTAATCAAAGAAACGACCATACTAAGAAAGAGCTTTTTCTAAAAGAAACAGATTTTCACGGAAAACATTGCAAAGTGACTTGTGATCATAGGACCATTAAAAATTACAAATTTTCCTATTTACAAGGCCTAACAGAAATCACTTAGAGTAATGACTTACGATTGCTCAACCTTAATTTGTCCATGATGTGAACATATTTCTGGTGACTTCCTTGTATCTCTAGTGGGGAATATGACTTAATATCAAACTTACGAATATCTCTGCGTACAGATGTGGCAGTAATATAAATTGCAACATTGTTCATCTTTAGAAAGGTTTCCTCCGTATCTTGAAGTTTTAGAACGTTCTCTCTTCTAGAAGAGGAACTTTCCAGTTGTAATGAATTGTGTATGATACAGAATGGGGTGGAAACAAGATAAAATTATGCAATTCTGTGATACTGTGATACTCAGTAATGAATATAATATTGTTTTGTCATCATACATGCTAGATATTATCGTAAGTTGATATATTATTATATCAACAGAAGTGTTAAAGAATCATGCGATGACGTCGATGCGAATATTGTATGTCCCTACTGTAATATACAAAATATTACAGAACAAACGCTGCGCCTTGATATGGACGGACGGAGCTGTAATACACAAAATATTATAAAACAAACGCCGCGCTTAATCTGGACGGTCGCGGTTACTAGGTAACGAAGGTTGTTGACGGGCTAGAAGGGGGCGCTGGAAGAGAGAGAGTTGGTGGTTGACTGGCATCCTGGTGGTAGCGGCGCGTATGTAAGCTGAATTATTTAAGTTGGACATCGACGCGAATAGGGAGAACAAATTGTGGAACAATTGTGCAAGAAGTGAGCAGCAAGAAAGAAGCAGACGACATCGGCGACGACCGGCGCGAAGACGGATTTTCGGGGCGGAAGTCAAGGGGCTACGAACTGCGGGGCCATCGTTTCACAACGCCAGACAATTCGGTACCGTGAACCTAATGCATGAAATCAAGCAAGAGAATTTTTATATTGTTAATCTCAAATTCCATCCTTAATAAACAAAATTATTGTTGTGCCACGTTGTATGTAATTCCTTCGGAATATAAATAATTTCAGACTTCCAGGCTTCTCTGTATAGAGAGCATGAGAACCAGAGAACTGAGCTAGCATAGCAAATTAAAGGTAAAATTATTATTATTATTATTATTATTATTATTATTATTATTATTTTATCACACTACATATTTAGTGGTAATTTAAGCGCCATCTTACACAAAATTGATGTAAACCTGCCATTGTTTGCTTTAATCTTCTCACAATGTTAATTTATGTTTGTAACTTTGTATTATCATTTGATTATAATTCCGTCACTTAAGGATTACAAAGGCCGACCAAAAGCCTTTTTGTGTGTGTTCACCTGATTCATATCATTTCAAGTGTGCTGATTCCAAAAATAACATTAAAAATGCCTTATCACCCACCATTTCTTCACATTTTCTCTGTGTATCTAGGCAAATGCTGCACTGAATATCTAGAAATTTATGAGATACAAGAAGTTATAAATTCCCATATTTGCTATGTGAATGGGATGGTAGGGCACGAGATTAGCATTAGCCTAGAAAGAATTGGCCTGTAAGAAAATCTTTAATTCCAGGGCAAAATAACATTCTGTGGGAACATCTGGTAGACCAACACAAGATTCTGCTGCCTCCATTGCACATAAAGTTAGATGTCATGAAATAATTGCTTTACCTAAAGATGAGCAGTGCTTCAAGTACCTTTGTGAAAAGTTTACGCAATTGTCTGCAGCAAAATTATTAAAAGAGGGTATCTTCATTGAGACTGATATTAGAAAAGTGATGTTTGATCCCCAATTTGAACTACTTATGAAAGAAAATGAAAATGAAGCGTAGAGTGCTTTTAATCAATATGTTAATACGTTCCTAGCCAACCAAAATACTCAGAATATCAAGCAATTAGTATCCACATGCTGAATGCTTTCAAGAAATTGAGATGTTTAATGGGCCTCAAGGTTTACTTTTTAAACAGTCATTTACAATTGTTTCCGGACGATTTAGGTGGTGTAAGTGAAGAACAAGGTGCGCGTTTTTACTGTTGGTCACTTCATCGAGAGAGTCAGCAAAGTGCGCAGAGGAGAACATGCTATATCAGGGGCTTTAAAGAAAAGAGACAAAGAAAATATACGTCAATTGACACGTAAAGACTTTGTAGAAAATAATGTTAAGAATATAAAGCCATCTTCTATGTTCAAATAAAGTTCTGTTGGGTTTTTAGAGGACGTTTATTTTTAATTT
The DNA here is from genome assembly GCA_031308135.1 of Acheta domesticus. Taxonomy (NCBI): domain Eukaryota; kingdom Metazoa; phylum Arthropoda; class Insecta; order Orthoptera; family Gryllidae; genus Acheta; species Acheta domesticus. Next base: position 103,194,415 of record JAHLJT010009355.1, on the reverse strand, counting down.
TATTTGCATATATAGCATATTTTCCCATACCTTAATAGATCAAATTGTGACTAAACTGTGGGTGATGGAAAGAAATAAAGTTCGGATGCGGATTCAGCACTTAAAAAACTATAAAAATCAGCTATTAAAATTTAAAAAGAGTTTTGAAACCCTTTTTTGTTGGCCAGTATTATTAGAGATGCGATAAATAAAATACCCCGGGTAATGAATTACTTTGAAGAGTAAAATTCGTTTACGAAAGCGGAGATGCCCGAAGAACTTCCGAAGAATCCCGAAGAATGACGCACAAACGTGACGTCTTTCATTGTAGATACTCGGGTCCGTACGTGCTCATCTGTCACTTCCGCGAAGAAAGCATAAATTTAAAACACGCCGGGCAGCACTCAGTTGTCCACGGAGCGTTGCAGAATGAGCAGCAGAAGCATTGAAGTAAGTACTCGTCTAACTCTCTTATTTTTCCTAAAAAGGGCTCTGATGGAATATGGTGATCAACTATTGTTATCGCCTACGTGTAGCTCACATAGCAGATCATGTAGCACTCTCCTCAGCATTCACATCAGTTACAGTATAAATAGCATGCTACTGAAAACTCAAAATAATACTTGAACACTATTTTATATTTTATCAGAAAACATTAAACACCTGAAGTCGTTACACGCACTTCAAATGCCAAGTAAAATATTATTTGCTGCATAGCATTCGTATAAAATTAGTGTGTGTACTGAGCATTAAAAACTAAAGTAAAATATTTTTATAATATCATACTGATTTATTAGGACATTTGTATCTGTATCTTCCAATGTCCTGTAACATATACCACTATTGTGGTCTTTTTGTGTATATGACACCCAACGCTATGAAATTTATCGTCCAGTTTCTCTTAAAGAGCCTCTCTAATATCACACACTGATTTTCAGTGATTTTGAGTTCTATAAATAAAATGTATTGTCAAAATACTATTCATTAAATACATATTATTGTAGCCTACTTTGAAGTTGTAAGAACACCGAAACAAAGAAGCAATTCTTTTCTTAAAAGCATCAACGTATGTTAAAATTTTTTAAAGATGTTTTTATGTAAAGCTCACAATTTCGGTCTTAGTTTATTTGTTTATTGTTTAGTTAATCTAACTCGTTTTGCCGATTATTGGCATTGAATTGGACATTTTTACTAAGCAAATTGGTCGTTCACTGCCAAAGTGCTGTATCATCTAAGAAACACGTAATATCATTTACTTATTTTCACGTAACGTTCCTTTAAAATGTTTCATTACACATATCAATATTTTGTCATATTCATTACATTATTTATTGGACAATTAAACGTTCGGGTTTAGCTGAGTTATATAGGAAGCAGTCATGCTATAATAGTCTAAAAGTGGTAACTTAGTATTAACGTTTGCTGAGAAAAGGACGAACTGATGACCGATGACTGTCTTACATTGTGGGGTAATTTACATATCGAAAATTGTTTTTCACGAGTAATGTTATGAAAACGGTTATGATTGTTTAATCTAACATTCTTAAAATTTATACGAATATAAAATTAAAATGTTAAAAAGTAGAAAAGGAAACACAGAACGCCAAATCTCAAAGTTCTGGGGCAGAAACTTAGAAGTTGAAAAATCGTGTTTAGATGGAAGATTCCTGTAAATAATTTTAAAACGTTTTTACATAATTATATTATTTGTATACATTAACATGTTTTAATCAAATGACATTAAACTTATCTATTATATGTGAATATTCGTATGCCCTTAAATTACTGATATGATTTATAAGATTGATGAATTGTCACTGAAGTAATGACTATGAATCGTACAAATTGTATGTAACTCTAATTCTAATGATACTTTTTCTTGTAACAATCTGTGTTGCAAGAAAAAGCAGGCAATTGTAATGTGTTTTAAATTTTTTTTCACTACGATCTTGTGATCACTACGATCACAAATAAATACTTTTCTCTGTACTACGTATGTAGTATACGAGAAATTAAAAATTTGAAAATGAAAGGATCTCCAGGTGCTAACACTTGGAATGTTTCATGAGCTCGAATTTACTTTTAGCATGCACATTTGGATTACTTTCCTGAAAATATTGGTTCGATGACGAGGAGCAAGGGGGAATAATATCCAATGTTTCCATTGGGATATTATGGAGAGGAAAAGATAAACCAGTGACGATAAATCGGGAAAATGATGTCGCGAGATAGATATCAGGGAACGTAGAAAAAGACTAGTAAATCGAGATTCAGGCCAGCTCATACATACGAAGAAGTGGGCTCATAGCTCAAAGCTTTACTCAAATCTTTTTCTCAAAAGGGAAAAAGACTTGAGTAAAGATTTAATGTACGAAGAATATGCGTAATAGTTTGTGAAGTAAAAATTATGAACAATATTCTCCAGATTTTTTCTTTTATCAGATAAGAAGTAATAACTTCATAAGGGAAATTTCGAATAGCTAAAAACACTGATCTCATTTATGAAATCGACACTCGAAGAAAATTTAAATTTCGTATAAATTAAGGAGTGTTTATGAACCTTAAATTTGTAGGCCTATGTCATCAATAAACGATAAATTATCAAAATGATCAACAGTATTTTTATCATTTTCCGACTGATTTTGTGAAACATTTTGAATATATTTTAAATGAAATACATACTAGACCTTATAGAAGTCTTCTCTCTTAAAATGTATTTATAATTCGAAATAATTATTTTGATGAATAATGAACATTTCTGAAACTTGAGCTACCAGGAAATCGTGCAGTTTCCTCTAGATGAGTAATTTTCTTTGTGTTATTTGAGAAGTATTTTTGACTTTGATGTTTATAGTGGATTTTATATGTCGTAACATACCTATTTAACACAATTCATGTTCTTAAAACTCCTTACAAATGCAATTATTATTATTATTATTATTATTATTATTATTATTATTATTATTATTATTATTATTTTTCCAGTACATCACGACTAAAGATCTTATGAGTCGGCTGAATATAAAATCTACTCCAGGTTGCAACCAGCTACCTAAGGAGCAGATCCGGTGACTATCAGTGCCTCTACAATACTTTACGCAAAATGTGGGCTGTTCCAAATAAAGCAATTTCTTGCACTTCCCAGTCTTTTGAATTACCGGGGAGTTTAGACAAGTTCTTACTCAAATTTTGCGGAACAAATCCCAGAGCTCCGATAACTATCGGGACGACCTGTGCTTTTACGCCCCACATTCGGCTGATCTCGATTTCCAAACTCTTGTATTTAAGACGTTTCTCTGCCTCCTTGGTAATGACGTTTTGATCGCAAGGTACAGCAACATCGATTAGTAAACACGATTTTTTCGCCAAATCCCGGATAACTATATCCAGTTTGTGTGCCGGTATCGTGCGATCAGTTTGAATTTGTTGGTCGTACAATATCGTACACAATCCAACAGACGTCACCGGTTTTGGTGAGTGTTCGTACCACTTGGCGCATGTGTTTGGAACGTCGAGGGCGGTACAGATCTGCCAGTGGAGGTAGCTACACACCCTGTCATGTCTTTTCAGATATTCGGTCTTTGCTAAGATTGGACAAGCTGAGACAATATGATCAATGGTTTCTACTTGCTCCAGGCAAATGCGGCATTTATCATCTTGGGAAATTTTGAGAACCGCTTTATCATAATGTCGTGTTCTCAATGCCTGATCTTGGGCAGCTATTACAAGTGCTTCCGATTCTGGCTTCATTCTTCCCCTTTTCAGCCACATAAATGATTGATCTTTATTGATCTGCACCTCGTCCATTCTCTTTAGGTATTTTCCGTGGAGTGGTTGTCTCTCCACGATTTCTTTAACATTTTTTGTGTCTCACACTTCATGTTTAGCAGCATCAGAAGTTCAGTGTCTGTGTTATTCGACGTGTCTTGCCTAGTTTTCTTCGCAATGCTCCTTTCTACACTAACAATGCCTCTGTTTCCCATTCTTCGGTCAGATTTCATGACCTGCCTCATTAGAGGGTCATCTTGATGGCTGACTACATACTTCCCCAACCCGACTATTGCGTTGTGCCAGAAGGCCTCAATTTGTCTGAGGCCTCTTCCTCCTTCCTTACGTGACACATAAAGTCTGTGTATATCAGCTCGAGGGTGGGAAACATGATGCATTGTTAGCAGTTTTTCTGGTTTTTCGATCCATGATGCGAATTTCCTGCTCAGTCCAGTCCACTAGTCCAAAACTGTATTCGGCTACAGGTACCGCCAAACTACCTATTGCAGATATTTTATTCCTCGAATTCAGAGCGGACTGCAGGACAAGTCTCACTCTCCTATAATACTCCCTACGAATTCTCTCTTTCATTCTGTCATTCGAGATGGTTTCACATTCTTCAATGCCCAGATATTTGTAAGTTTTACCTGGCTCAAGATCTCGAATCACAGTGTGCGTATCAATTTCAATGTTCTCAGACGTTGTGAGTTTCCCTCTTTTTAAATTGATTTTTGCGCACTTGTCAAGACCAAACGTCATGCAGATGTCATTGCTAAAGTCACTCACGACTGACAGAATTTGGGAGAGAATCGCTTCATTCTTAGCAAACACTTTCAGATCATCCATGTAAAACAAATGTGATACTGGCCTTTCATCACCATGGAGCTTAAAACCAAAGTCAGCTTGCGACAACTGTCTCGATAGTGGGATCAAACTAATGCAAAACAGCAGAGGGGATAGTGAATCTCCTTGAAAAATACCCCTGTTAATCTGAATACTTCTGGTTTCTACTGCTTCCTTTCCGCTGTGTATTAGTAACCTGGTACTCCACGACTTCATACTAGCCTTGCAAAATTCAATAAGTCTAGGATGAAATCGATAGATCTCCAGGGTCTTCAAAATCCAATCGTGTGGTACACTATCAAAGGCCTTTTGGTAGTCAATCCAAGCCATGCTCAAATTACGTTTGCGTTTCTTTACATCATTCAAGATGACTTTATTCAGTAGCAAGATTTCCTTACAGCCATAAGAGCCTTTACGACATCCTTTCTGTTCAGCTGGCATTAGATGATTCTTATCTAGATGTCTGTACATTTTGTCAGCTATGGCTAAAGTTATAACTTTGTACAGTACTGGCAGACAAGTAATTGGCCTGTAGTTCTTCGCCAAAGAGCTGTCTCCCGCTTTGGGTAGCAAATACGTGATGCCGCGTGTGAGCCATTCCGGGATTTCCTTTGGGTTTTCAAAAATTTTATAAACAGCCTTTGCTAGATGAGAATGTATTGCTGTTAATTTCTTAATCCAATAAGTCTGGATCTTATCAATCCCGGGGGACTTCCAGTTTCCCATGTTCCCAATTGCTTGGAAGAGGTCCTCTTCCGAGAATTGGTGAACATCTTCCACTGTTTCTACAAGTTCATCGGCAGCATCAACTTCAGATTGAAGCCAAGATGCGTCTTTGTTGTAGGATCTGCTCTCCTCCCAGATTCCTGCCCAAAACGCTTCGACGTCATCTTTTGAAGGAGTAACAGCTTTGCCATTCGGTTTTTGAGTCAGATTGCGATAGAATCTCTTCGCGTCTGTTTCAAACAACCGATTCTGTACACGGAAATCTGTTCTACGTTTGTAACGTCTAATTCTTTGAGCCCATGCTTGAATTTTCTCTTTTAGCTTCTCAACTACCATTAGCCTGCTGGTGTCATTTTGAATTTGGTATTTTGTTCAACATTGAATATTTTTCGTTGAACTTAGAGGTGTGTGTTGATTTAGAAGATGCCTCAGCTAAGAGTGATATTTCGCGCCGGGTGTCGGCTATCCGTTTCAAAATTCTGTTCATCCACGGGGCTACAGAGCTGTTTACTCTGTTTTACTGTCGGCCGTCGGTGTTCTTGGCTGGCCCCAAAATTATCTGAGATACTAGATTTCCAGTTGCATATATGATGTGATTGATTTCAGTAATATCTAGATCTCTGCCTGGGGCCTCCACCACCTCATTTAAGACAGAATTCACTGTTTCTATCACTCTTTTAGCTTTGGCAGTTTCGTATATTCTCCTCAACGGTTCGCGAGATTCAAGCGGAAGTTGACTAACTCTTTCTATCTCGCGCCGAAGGAGATTTCGCATTATGTCCTTATCGTGTAATTCATTGCCAGATGAATTTTCACCACTGACGTGTGTTTCACTGGAAAGAGATGAACCTTCCACAGGATCATCATTTTCAAGTTCTACATGTTCGTCATGTGGATTGTTCGAGCGAAGTACATACTCCGCATTTCTCTCAATGTCAGCAAGTTGTTCTGCTGTGAATTTTCCACTGCTGAGTATGTATCGTCGTTGACTGGCAAGCTTCTTTGAGTCTAGGGTAGGTCTCATATCTGGGTTCCGCTCTCTCCATACCTTGAAACCTTCTATTTCAGAGCCCCCATTTTTCGCTTTTGCATAGTAAAAGCACCACATCACCTCCTTTAATTCATCCCGGGTCCATCTCTGACGATGGCTTCGAGCTACTGCCGGCTCTGGGTCCCTGGGACTAACATCCGTGGGATAGCCAGACGTCGACAAGGTGACATTAGCTGGGTTTCTGAGCAGGTATGGGACATTGGTAGAACAAGGCACGTTAAGTTTCATTACATTGCTTGTCCTATCCATTTTGCTCATTGGTTTGAATTGAAGATTCGCAGGACGCAAGTTCGAGTTCACAGATCACACTTAACCCTCGGGTTGTTTCCTGCCATCAGTTACTGCGACCCACAGTGGCCTCGGGGCATCCCCCGCAGGGCCCAGCAAGGGGTCCCTCCGATCGCCAGTCGGCATTACTAACTGACTGCTGAAGGCAGCCTCCTTCGCTGGCTAATGCAAGGTTCGGGCCTCCACTCTAATCAGTGGCCTGGTGTGCCAACCCAGTTTCTCTCCTGTACCCTCTATGGGCCGATAACAGGAAGTCCGAAGGTTCATGACCCTTCCCTCTCTACTTACTTCCCACTCTCCTCAAAATGGAGTACTTCTTCGTCTGACCCCTCACCTTCAACCCATTCAGCAAGGGAGGCCCCACCGGTAGCTAGGCTACCACTGACATTGCTTTAAGGCTCATGGGGGTACTCAAGCTCCACCACCAACTGCAAGGTCGTGTACTCCCTAAGTGGAGTTGTTGTTATTATTATTATTATTATTATTATTATTATTATTATTATTATTATTACAATTATGTGGTTAGGCGAAAGAACGGGCCTGATGGCCCGAGCCACGCCATATCAATGAAGGCATTTATTATTTACATTATTAATTATTATTAATATATTGACTATTTCTTGTTTTCAGACAATGGTGCTGTCGTTCATACTTTTATTATTTCCCTTCGTCAACTCAGTGCACATACACCACAAACATGGGAAAATATATTTAGGTAGGTACGTCAACATTAATCTTCAGTAAGAGATTCTTTGTTGTGTACAAAACTAAATTATTCCAGTGGGTTTCTTGAAATAGGGAAGAATATTGACGCGAAAAATCTGCATCATCTTAGGAAAAATAAATTAGAATGACAATATTTCGGCATTCTTCGATCAGTTAGAAAACAAAAATGAATTTGCGTCCCCTTTATTCAAGGCGGAGGGGGCGATCAAAGATCTAACCTGAACAAAGTTAAAATCATCTTACTGCACAACAATAAACCAATTCAAAGTTTCCGATTTTCTTAACTTGTGATAGTCGTTCTCGATGATGCGATATTAAAGTTAAAAAACTTGTAACAGTTATTTACCATAAAAGTATCTTGAGAATAATTATTAAACAACAATACAGGAAAATTATTAAACGTGTCTATTAGGCCGAATTTGGTAAGGAATTCTTATGATTAAGATACGATACGGATCAAATACCTCCTTCACACGATCATACGATGTTAAATTATATGATTTATACGATTATGAATATCATTTCTTTTATTCTATTTCTAAATACATCAATGTTCTTTAATTGACGTTTAAGTTTTAAAATTCGGCCTTTGCAAAATGATCACTGAGGTTGATATAATAATTAATTGTGAGTCGTGGGTTATTAGCACACTTATATTTTAATAACTCTTCTTACGAAACTGGTCTCGGTTTCGTTAAGATTGTCTTTATATTACGAAAGTTTTAAACCAAATACATATAATCGAACTTCATAAACTTTTTGAAGTTATTAAATTAATTGCTACATGCGGGTTCTATCTGTGCAGGGATTGGCGCTGAGTGCAGGGATCTGGAAGGAAACTACTGGCATTGCGGACCAGGACTCTGGTGCGGACCCAACGGCGTCTGCGAGGTCGAAAAACCAAATGAACTACATGTTGATGAGCATCTGGATCACGTGTTTACAGAAGATTTGTTCTCCGTGAAACAACCCTTCCATGAAGACTTGCTTTTGGATTCGGTGATCTCTCCGCAGCCTCCTTCAGTTGATGAACTGCTACATGTTGTCGTGGACGAGACGAATGCAAAGGATCAACTACCTTCTTCTCAGGATGAATTATTTCAATTTGGTACTGAAAGTACGCTTGCAATGAAACGCGAGTCTTCCCAAAGCTGGATAAATGGTCCTACAGACTACATGACCACTCATCTAAATGACGACCAAGATCACTCAAGCACTAATATTATGTTAAATGCAATGAAATACCCATCAGAGAGAGAAAATAAAAAAAGTATGCCGATCATCACAACACAACACCCACTTGATGACCAAGAACTTAAGTCCCTTACGACTATTTTCCCAATTATACGTCACCTTTATAGAGACAAATTGTTCTCATCAACGAAACCTTTCAAAGTGTACATTTTATCTGACGGAGGTTCTCACGATACTTCCGTTTCAACTCGGGACGCTGTCAATGATGTTGCGCCTGAGTCATCAACTTACGCTGATGATAATTCTGATTCTCTTTCTGAAGTTGAAAACTGGAATGAACACAAGACAGTTGCTGCTGACAATTTTGTGCCTTCTACTGGTTACGAATCTGTAATTGATAACCCTCTGTTCGTGGATGATACTACTTTTTCTGCAGAACAGGAATCCATTTTTGAACCTTCATCTACTCAAGAAACTCACTTTGATCTCCATGAGGCCAACCTCCCTATTGGCTCTGGGTTCGGTGTTTCTTCTACCTCTAATTTACATTCCGTATCGGACTCAACACAACCTACCACTGAAATACCTTCGTCTCAAGAAATTCGCACTGCTTCAGATGATACTCAGTCGTCCAGTGTCAGTCGTCGGTCCAGTGGAACCCACGTCTCTGTTGTTGATCGCGCTTTTTCTAGTGAAGAACAATCCTCTGTGAAGTTTATTTCTGCTTCTACAAATTATATGAAATATTCATCTGGTGAAGAGCATCCAGCACTTCCTGCTAGCAGTAAGTCTTCAGATGGAGATTCTCTGTCACCTGATGCAAGTGAAACTTCAGCAGTTGATCTTACTCCGTTTTTTTATGATGTTACTCCAACACCTTCTTTAGGTGACCAAACTGCAAATGACCAGCTTGATCCCGCTTGCTCTTTTGAATTTATTCCTCTTCCTTTTATTGAAAATAATAAAGCAACCTCCGTCGTACCTTTGGTAATGAACCAAAAACTCCCGTCAAGCTCACGGCTCTAAATGATCCATCATCAGTAGATGGCGGTGATGTTGATAGTGAGAACTTTCTTGATAGTGACCAAGAAAATGATATTGTGAATGTCATGAATTCTACATCAGTTGACAATGATTCAACATCTTCCATGCCGTCTCAATTGTTTTCAAAAACTCGCGATATGAATTCCTCTGAACATGACTTCAACCTTAACACTACTGTCACTCCAGCTAAAACATGTAACGTTTCTTCTGAAAAGCAACTACCTACTCCAGCTCCAAAAACAAATCAACTTTCAACTTTTTTCTCCTCTCCATTAAAAGATAAAAAGTCCAGTTTATATTCGTCAAATTTTATGCAGTCCGTTAATAATGGGGTTAATGAATCCATTGTGTTATTTCAGATATTTAATTTCATAAGAAATAATAGTGTTCTTAGTTTAATGAATTGTGATTAAATAATATTTAAATGGCAAAATGATTTTAAATTTATTATTCAGTGTGAATTTGTTTTGTAAAAATTACGTTAACCTCTGATTTCATTAACAATTACAAAAATGTAGTTGTTATTCTCAGTATATAAGGGTCTTAAATAAACTATACGTTGTATTCAGGTCTATTATTTTAAACCTTTATCATTGAATACTCCCACACTAGTTATGAACAGTATATGGTAGTCCACTGAATGAAACATAATTGAGTTAATAATTGATATTTTAGAAAAATATTAACATAAGAAATTTCTTAATGAAGTGTGAAAGTTACTGCGGAAAATGTGAAACGCAGTTACTTTTCTGAATGCCAGTCGTTCAGTACTAGACAACTTTCAAATAATTTCCCTTCATCTTGGTAACTACAAAGTGCAGTTTAACAGATGATATTTAACAGATCATATTTATACTTTTTCTTTATTAGTTGCTTGTGACTGTCTCTCGTGGAAAAAAAGACCAACGACAATAATGGATAAGAACACTCCCTTATAATTATACATTCAGTCACCATATGGCAGCAAACTACGTCTCAATAGAGACCTCTAGTAATCAGCAATTGAACTACCTTGAGTTACATCTAAAATTACATGGATTGTACCTCAAAACTATTGTTGATGCAACATCTCACATCTTAAAATGTGATAGAAAACTGAAAGCATAAAATCAAGAGAGAAAACGACATAAATTATTACATATAATAAATAATTTGAATACAGTACCTCTTTTTCGCGTTTATGCCCTTGGCATTCTTCAACTTGTTATTCTGGTTTCCGACCATGAGAATGAAATGATGATAATGATAAAAATAATAATAACAACAACGACGACAACAACAACAAAGGTAAGTAAATAAAATTTTGAAGCTTGTGTTCGCAGATTTTCTTCTACTTAGGACAATTGATTTTGTATTGTGTAAAAATGCTGCTAGGTTGCGCAGTGGTGGGAATTGATGGAGGGAATTTTAATTCTAGCTATAAATATTTGAAATTTTATACACTCCAACGCTACATCTTGTTTTGTATTTATCTGTTTAACATTTGTTCCAATGAAGGTTAAGTTCCTTAAGGTTAAGTTATGTTCCTTTTTTGGGAATGTTTTTGACATACCACTACTAATAATTCAATATATTTTCTAAAATATTCCTTATTATTAACTAAAATTATATCTTACGTATGATATATTTGGTTTCAACCAATTGTACAATAGATTGTATTTATTAATGATATTTATCCAACTCATCGTAGATGTCAACTGAAATGAATGAAATATTTCATAGTAGAAAAATCAATATCTTGGAAAAAAATAAATAACACAATAAAAACACTTATTTAAAGAATTAGCGACACACTATTCAAGGCTGGAAATCGCTAAGAATATCGTATTGGCATTTTGCTCAAACCCCATAAAATACAGAGCGTGTAAATAGGCTAGTAAATGTTTAAAAAAATAGTTTCCCTTTTAGGAGGGAGCGGGGTGTTCCAACAATGTGGCAAAAGCGAAAGAACGAAGGGGTTAATGAAAAGGAAACATTTTCACATTTTTATTAGTATTCCTCGTTTTGTGTTAAATAAAATTTAAAAATCTTCCGTTTCATTACGAAGCTTTTAATCTTGAAATACAAAACTTTACGTTTTTCTAAATGTTGTAACATAATTAACAGAAAACTCGAAATAAAAGTAAATAAATAATGTATTTTAATTTAAATTTCTAATGAAGTTATTTTACCTAGGAAGAAGAAATGGAACGCTCCCTCCACACGATTTTTTTGTGTTTCAGAATATATTTTAATGAACGTGTTTTGATGGCTGCTAAAAGATGTTCTATTGTATAAACAGGTAGGGTACCGATGAAACTGCTTGTATCAGCAACACGCAGGCGCTATCGTCGACGTGGACCCTCTCGTCCACACGTTGCGTCGCGTCATAGCTCGGTCTGACAATACCGATAGTAGAGCGCTGCGCGGTCAATCGCAGAAACACAATCTCACGGCACGGCTCGCACGTGACCGCTCACTGCTCGCAGCTCACGGACAGGACCTCATTGTCATGCAGCAGGCTCAGGTACAATACGAAGATTGGAGGGTCCTCTAAGACGGGGCGCGATAGTTCGCTCTGCTCGCAATTGAATCACGTGCGTTGTCCTATCGGGAGCAAAATATCAGCCAAAGATGTGTCAATTTAAATCTAATCGGGGAAGTGATTGAGTGGATATTTATTGTTTCCAGGTTGGTCAACGTCTTGTGCAATTATTCCAGTAAGGGTATTGCATGTTTCGTCCAGGACTGTGGGATGTTCGTCCCCATTGAAAAGCAAGATTCGGCGCCGACCTACAGGTCGATTTGTTGATATATTTTTCTCTCTATGATTCCCCGCGTGGGCAACCCCCTGACGGAAAAGCTCCAACCTTCCGTCTGGTCTCCTGAGAATGTGTAAAAGAAACAACAATGAGAAAGAAAGATTGTGCGAGGCCCGTCTCAATTTGTTAGGGCACTGCTCCGCATTCGCCTAGAATTGATCGGTGGGGTCACGGAAAACTACCGATTAGATCACGCAGATCTTAGAATTCTCCTTCAAGCGTATTAAATTCGATCCAGCTGTAACCTGATCCAGCTGTAGAATCGAAAATCTGCCACCGTCAGGATCAAACGACAGGTCCTCTCTCAACAGTGCTGCATAGTCAATGGTAATACAATTGAGCCACTCAAACTAGTCTATTTGGTTATTGAAACTGTTTAGGTACGAACTTTTTATTCACATTTTTTTACTTAAAATAAATAAAGTTAAGTTTCTAAAGTAAATAAATTATTTAAAATACCAACAAATACGAGACACTTTTGTCACTCAAAACTATTTTCACATTCACGAAATATTTTCCAAAGACGTCAATGACGCATGTTAAAGGAACAACTAAAAAATATTCCGATGGAAGGAAATACCAAATTTCAACATACAAACTAAAACGTATATGTCATTAGTGACTTTTCAAAGCTGAAAAGTGTAAACTTACTTCAGCTATCAAACTTTGTAAATATGTGTTTCGTTGCTACTCTCATTTAAAAATATATACTTTTTCTTTGGATGTTCATAGGTTTGGGCGATTATTTGAAAAACAGAAAATCATGCAGAATGCAGACTAAACTTTACGTTAGAACGATTAGTAGTGTTATCCGCGCACGTTTTCTTGGGCTCTCATTTTATAGATGCCAGAGAAATGGGGAGTTGGTTTTTTCGCCGATGAAACTATTGTATCAATCTGTAGCTATTTTTTAAATGCAAAATAGCTTACTCTTGTGTGGAATATTCCTGGTAATTAGATTTGGCCAATAACCTCTATCACTAACATTTATTCTTAATTCAATTAATGTGTATAAAGGTGAGGGGGTAGGTATTCTGGGAGTTCAGAAAACGAGCGCATGTAATAATATAAACGGGCAAATCTACCTAAATATTATTTTTACGTTTATAAAAATATTATTGTCTACCTCTTTAATCATGATTACACAATCTTTCATGTAGTTCAAATTTATTTACAATAATTATCTAGGCAAGTCACTTAATCAACAGGTACACAATATTAGCCATATGTTAAGAGAATAATTTAGGATAAATACATATGTAATAATTTCTCTAAATTTGAGCTTGAAATGTTCAATCAGATATATTTGTGATTAATTTTTAATACATCCATAACTTGAAATTAATAAACTTAATCACACAAATGCTTTGAGAGCATTTCCTTTTCTATCAACTCCCTCGCTCGCTTTCACTCCTCTTTTTTCATTTTTAGAAACACTTCATCCAAATTGCGTAGGTAATTCTCATTGAATGATCTCCATTTGGTCATGCACTATTGTAATAAAAATTTTGAAAGTGGTCAGGCGGAAGAGCAGGCCTAAATGGCCTGAGCCTCTCCACCAATGAGATACTTATTTATGTAAATAAATAGCATACAATTAATAAGAGTTTTGATTTTAATTATGGGTTTAAATTCAATGCATTAAAATTCCTACCATGATTTGCTCTCGTTACGCAATCTTGTAGAAGTGCCAGAAACTACAAGTGTCACTAGTTGTAGATTTATTCACGGGAAATCTTTGATTTATGGAAAAATTTTAATGAAATGAAAAATGTCTACTTGACTACATTTGGAAGTAAAATAAAAAAAGGACTATGGAACTCGCATGTGTATTGAAGTAATACCATAGTCAAAACTAAATCGTTTTTTTAATAATAAACTTATAAAAGAATTAGTACGTTCATTTTTACATTTCTGTTTTTAATGAGTTTTCAGAAAATTGCAAATAGAGCTACAGAATTTCACTGTATTCTAAAATCCAAGATGGAGTGAAAAATGTAACATAATTTTTTTTTAATTTCTAATTTTGCTACATTTACATATTTTTGTGTTTTATTTTTTTCTGGTGTGAATTAAAGCTGCACAACTTTTTGGTGATGTTGTTCCTAAGGTTATCGGTGGGAAGTCGGGTCTATATCTACGAGGGACTAGTTAATCTCTACTAACCCTTGTGCGGTGGGATCTGGAAACGAAATCTATCGCTGGGATTTTCAGACTAGAACATCCCCTACTCTTTCTACCCCATAGGGATTACCTCAGAGAACGGCTATGGAAATACGATTATACTCCGATTACTCTACGAAACATCTATTCCTAAGGGAAGGATAGCTAACGGCCGTGGCCAATTTCAAGGGAACCATCCCGGCATTCGCCTGTCGTACCGAGGGAAACCACGAAAACCCCGGTCAGGATGGCCGGCCCGGGGATCGAACCCGAACCTCCCGAGTGCGAAGCTAGCGCGCTAGGCTCTCACCTCTTCGCTCGGTGAAAGCAGACCTTCCGGTACCAGTATATGAGGCACGCATACCAAGGATTGTGAATATGCATTTACTAGTGGTTTGAATGTGGGTTAAAAATAACTCATTTAAAGTGTATATGTAAAATTGTAACATCCGTATCTATGTTTTTAGTTCTGTATTAAAATTGTCACAAATCTTTGTTATTGTAAATGTAAAGTCTAGCTGGAGATGTCACGCACAACATGGTACGTGATACGTTGCGAAAAACTCTGACCCAAATGAATAAATTATATTCTCCTTCATTGATTCAATAACCTCATCGAGTTAGATTGTCTATAAATGGTTAAAAATTGGTTAAAAATAACTCATTTAAAGTGTATATGTAAAATTTGTAACATCCGTATCTATGTTTTAGTTCTGTTAAAATTGTCACAAATCTTTGTTATTGTAAATGTAAAGTCTAGCTGGAGAGGCACGCACAAATGGTACGTGATACGTTGCGGAAAAACTCTGACCCAAATGAATAAATTATATTCTCCTTCATTGATTCAATAACCTCATCGAGTTTGATTGTCTATAAATCTTTCTGGATTATACTAACACAAAATACAGTAGTATCTACAGATTTGATACTGAAAATGTTCAAGACGAAAGATATATTAAAGGTTTAATTCAATAATAATGTAAAAAATAAATTAATAATAAAGGGAAAGTAAAATATGTGAAATAAAAACTAGAGGTGCTACAAACTTTCTCGCATTATTTGTGACGACTCCGCAGTATTACACTACTACATGAATTTTCAAAAGTGACTCCAACTTTTAGGTTCATCGAGTTAACTCGCCGTGTGCTTTACTGCTACACCACACAGTCGCTATGCATTATCTGGGCCGGGACTTAAAATCTCTTAAAGTCTCTCCCATTAGTTTGAACATTGAATTTTCGAAAATTCAGAGTTCCACAAAATTAGATCTGCGTCATTCATTAAAGCATTTGTTGTTCTATCCATAAAAAATAAAGAAATCTTTTGAAGCGATTTTCAGAAAATTATTTTACGTACTTACTTTCCCACACACTTTCAGAAAAAAGTATAAAAGTGTACTAACGGTACATGTAATAAACTTCGGGCCACAATATTTAGACACGTATTTAAGGTCGAATATAGCATAAAGTCCGATGAAATATGAAGAAAACGCACTCTTAGTAACACGAACATAAAAATCGGTCAAAAAGAAAAACAGTAGGCCTGGAAAAATGTTGATATCTCGTAACAAAATTCTCATTAAACACGAGACCGGGCTTTTGCGTAGCCGCGTTCCGCGTCAACACGCGTTTTCAGGAAAGCAACGCCCATAAACCAACGCTCGATTCAAGAACGCGATACAAAACCGGAAATACGAAAAACTCGCGTCGAGTTACGTATTCACGATAAAGCTGCGGTGCCATAACATGGAAACACGGACGAAACGGCTTAATTTTTACTCCATCCACCCTCGCCGAGATCCATTTATCACGCCAGAACTCAGAAGGTTTTTAGTAGGACCTACCCAGGTCACGATGGCTGTAGGAAGGCAAACGAAAGAATAAAAGGAAGGGGGAAAGAAAAGAAAATGAACATTGACAGAGCGTTGTGTAGGAAGCACTCGTAAGATATGAAGTGGAAGATGTACGGGTGAAAGGTTCGGTTAATGAACAGTTGGAGTATCAAAATAATCGGGCAACATACAATTTCGGGAAATATTCTGAGTCAAAGACCTCTATCTCGCTGAAATTTTCCGTCCAGTTTTTCTATATACATTTAGAAAATGCTGAAATCTGGAAAGGAATAATTTTCTACCTAACAGTAAATGTAATTGAAGTATCTGCGCATATTTTCTGATCTGTAATGTTACTAGATAAGTTAGGAATGCAGCTTAGTTTTTTCTGTGTTCAAAGAGGTCTGTAAGAGATGACTCATTTATTAAAATGTCTTTCTTGCTGTTGCCGTATTAGTTACTTGTTGCATCTCATGAAAAAGGACCAACAAGGACCAACAAGGAAATAGAAACCACCACTTACTTATAATTCCACATTCTGCCACCAGCAGCAAACTCTGTCTCAATTGAGACATCTAGTAATCAATATTTGAACTACGGCCTTATCTAAAATGTCATGGATGCATGGCTTGTGACTATCTCTATTGCAACGTCTCAATTATAAAAGAAATGGAAATGCTAACAGAAGTGTGAGAAGATAGAATAACATAAATTAATTAGTTAGAGAGTGCTTAATCAGAAATTTAATAGTGATGGATATAGTTAAAATCGGTTTATTTTATTTCAACTTTAGAATGCAACAAACCGCTTCTAGATTGCGCTGAATGGAAATACAAAGGCGCCTTTTTAAGACATTTTTCTGATCCCTGAAACTGCAAAGTTGAGCAAACATTTAACAGGCATTCCACAACTTCTATCTCTGTAATAATTTGAAAGTAAAGTTACATTTGTAGAAATGGAAATATGTTCGTATATTTCTCTTGTAATTTATGACGATAAATAAATAACTATACTTGTAGGTAATCAGTAATAATAAAATTGGTTAGATCACGTAATTGAGATTTTCATTAAATAAACCAAATGTATGATTCATTTTTCTAGATCACAGACTAAATATATTTTACAATTATGATATATCTGAATAACTGGGTGGGACGGGGGTTTATAAAAATATTGTATTATTACTGGTGGTTAACTATTAGCACCACACTAAGAAACATATTAGCACTACACTAAACTATGTTTTATCAAATTTTATCTAGGGAGCAGTGAAAAAAACCATTATCACAAAAATATACTGATTTTTTTGCTTTATTTTCATGTCACGGTTTACCCAAAACAATACTAATTTTGGATTCTTAGCTTGTAATTTGAACCCGTCTTTTGTTTCCTATACAGCTGTAACGGAGGCCGCTGGATGGTCAGATAAGAAACATTGGCTAATAATACCGCGTTACAGCAATGCTTGTTTCTACCGAGCGAAGTGTTCAGCGCTTAACGTGCTGACTTTGCATTCGGGAGGCCCGGGTTCGATTCCCGGACTGACCATCCTGACCGGGGTTTTTCGTGGTTTTCCTTGGTCACACAGGCGAATGCTGGGATGGTTCCTTTCACAGGCCACGACCGCGCGCGCCGTCCCATCCTTCTTCTGCCCTCAACGTTGAGTCTCATTTGCACATGTGTGGTGCATGAAGTCCGGGTAGGTCAGGGTCTAGACCGCGGGGCGGGTACTGGGAATCAGTCGTCTGGGGGAACGCATTTGAACTTAGCTTCTCTAGGATTAGCGCCGGGAAGGTAGAGGGAGGGGTACCGAAAACCGCTTTCCTTTCAGGGTAGACTTCGAGGGATATTCGGTCCACGCAGGTGAGCGAAAGATATATAAAGAAGAGAAGAAGCTACTCGTAGCAAATCCGATCCTATGTCTGGGATCAGTCTGGCGCTTGGGGCCAGCACTGACCACGTCCATCGACACACAACAAAACCATAACAAAGCGAATTCATAAAATAAAAAAATAGGTTAATGAAAAGTAGAATAGGTTAGGTTTTTAAACATTTTATTAAGGGAGGAATATTTAAAACATTACATTCATTTATTGGGATGGTTCATTTAAAATCTAGCTATTTATAATATATATTATAATATTGTAAATAAAAATAATCAAGTATAATATTGTATGAAAAAGAAAACTAGTGACGTGGCTGATTTTGCAACTAGAGAGATTTGCATCCTACATATTTTTCACAATAAACAGACTACCTCATTTTCTGTTACGACGGAATTGATGCTGTGGCTAGGACAATGATTTTTGTTGTTAATTTATCATATTACTCTTACTTTTAGTGTAATGTTAAATTTTCGTACATTCCTCATTCTCCCCTCTAAATAGCCCTCATTCAAATTGAAACCCAGTTATTTATTTTCAAGAGTTATGATTCCAGACGCGGGGTGCTGGGACGCTGGTTTCAATATCACTAATATTGTGTTTTTATGACCAAGTACATAATAGATCTGCACTTATAGATTGTACTTGTAGATCTTACTTGACCATCGTACATATAAATCTGCACTAGGGCGATTAGGTAGAGGAGACATTATGACTTCATCTTTATTTTACCGCTGACAGAGGGCGGTATTGGCAGTCTCATTGAAAGTCTACTGTTTCGTTAATAGGAGGTGCATCGGAGCTCCGAGAATCTGAGGTCAGCATCAGCGTTGCCAGGTCGGCGAGATTCCCGCTAAATGTAGGGGTTTTTGCGAAGTACTTCGCGGGAAAAATTTGTCCTTCGCGGGCAGCGGGAAAAACAGCGGATTTTATTGACAGTCGCGGAATATCGGCGGATTTATAAATTGAAGATTTTAGGCTTGATAAATTAAAAAAAATTAAAACTGAACAAGTTATTTATTTTCATAAGCAATTTTCCTTTTTAATTCTATATGTGTTTATTTTTGTTTGAAGTTATATTCTTAGCTTTCATGCTGCAACAATGTAAGAAAAATCTGTTTATGTTATGTCGGGCTCCTGGCGACGAAGTAAAGTTTCAAGTGGATTGAAATTTGATTCTTCAAAACAAAGCTGGACACTGAACAAAATGAATGTTATCATAATTGAGTTTATACTTGTATAGCAGCTATTATACCAGGATATTTGTATCAGTACCTCCAACTTTTATTCAGTTTACTAACTAATCGAATACTATGCCTTTATTTCCAACTATAATATTATTTCATGTTATCAAGTCTGTTAGAAAGAAATAGAATCTACTTCGGTTTAGTTAATCAGAATGACAACCGCTAGTAATTTTTCATAAGGTCGGTACTCTATACTACTGTCAGCCTGTTTCTAATATCATAAAGTGTTGAATAAACTCAAATTTTAACTTTCGTTGAAACTAAAAAGTTTATATAATTTTAATCTACTGTTCATTTAGTATAATTATATAACATAATGTATGTTTACACAATATTTTATATGCTACATTTGCACAAATTTAAAGTAAATTAATAAAATTGAATAAAATGTTACATATACAAATATTTTTGAGTTATTTCCTTATATTGATATTAAAAGTTTAGTTGTGATATGTTTCTTTATGTACCATTATTATTCGCGGTTCTTTAGCGGAAAATTGTTTGAATTTCGCGGAATTTTGGCGCGAATTTTTAAACGACATCTAGCGGGTTTTTAGCGGGAAATGGAATCAGTGTCAGCATTAACATTGTGTGAATTTTTCCCCTTGCCTTTTTCCGTTTCTATGGGATCGACGCTAATGGGAGCGGGCTAATTTTTTTAAATTTTCCGCAAACTTCATTTTTGTATTCATTTGTCGATGATTTTACGGCCGAATGCCCTTCCTGACGCCAACCACAGGGGGGACAAAACACATTGCACTTAGACAACACACAACATTGTGTGATTTATTGTAATTGAAAAATAATGAAAATATTTGGCAAAACAGGCAAAATGATACGATTAACGTAGGATAACGTAATGTTTACAAAGTATAAGATTATTTAGTCATGAATTTTAAAACATTTACTGCAATTTATATACTTTTCCGAGAATAAAACAATATGCTAAATAATATTATATTTACTGTCATAAAGAAGTTTGTATAATAACAGAATTTGTAAAAAGAATATTGTGAATGAGAAATAAACGAAGGAGTATGTGGTTCAGAGCTTCCTCTGAAACAGAAACAACTTTTTAGTGACGAAATAACTGACGTTCATTCATTCACTCATCTTGATTAACATTGTTACTTGATTTTTTTCAATAAACAACGGAGATATCTGAAACGGGGAAACACCTGATAGCAGAAGTGTAGTTTGGCAATGGATATCACGTTATAGAGGGCAAGAAACACTGACACTTTCAGCTATTTAACATACATTGAACTTACAGGACCAATGGCCACAGCTGTCGTCTTGCCGAGAAAAATAAAATAATCATTCTTTGTTGACCGTAAACATAGGAGAAATAATAAAACAAGAAGTAAAATTGTTGTGAGTTATTAATTTCATTGTTTTGGGGATTCTTGGGAAATACAACGATTCTATTCTGTAGTGCGGTCAGAGATATTTACGCATGAATAAATGTGTTTAACCTCACGTTGCATTCACAACACGTGTTTATAACTATAACTGTTTGTGTTTTAGTTGGAAATGAGGATGAGAATAAAAACGACATTTGACTCTAGTTGTAGCAGACGTAGTGCTACTGTAGGGCCAATATTTCATATGTGAATTTCTCGAAATTTCATTTTAAAATTTTAAAGTATTTTAATAAAATGTTCATAATAAATGTAAATGCTAATAAGTAAATTTCTCAATTTCTTTATTTTATATTTCTCTCCTGTTGTCCAAAGCGAATGTGAACAGAAGACCATTGTCATCACAGAACATGCATTTCTACCCTATTAACTGTGCGCTCGAATTTAAGAAATAAAATAAGTTATTTAAATAAACTTAAACAATGGTCTAATAGTGCCCATTTGATGCTCTGTATTAAAAGATATTGTTACTATTATGACATAACATTTATACTTTGTGCTTCGTATCCATATTTTCAAATAAGTTCACACTGCATAACATCTGCAGCCAATCACGTTCCGAGAACAGCTTCTGTCGGCCTAGCAGCAACGGTCATTCTTTTAGTTGATGGTGAGCCGTGGTGAGTCGTGTTTGGAGAAGAATGGTTACGGAAAATGTGGATTTTGGACTAGTGTGTCGTGGTTCCGGAATATCTGAAAGGTAAGCTTCTATTTTTATGAACGCTCGTTGGATTATGTGCGTCGGAATTTAAAAATCTGTATTTCGAGGAATTCCAATCGTGATATTCCGAAAATGTGTGAATTCGTATTAGTTGAATTCAGTTCAGATTTTTAAAACTGTATAAAAAGCAGGTGGATAAAGATTCTCTGAAAAAGAAATGTGGAATGCATGGAATCGTTACTCGTAGTGTAACACTTGAATGAATTTTGCCTTTCTTGGATCTTAAGACAAACGAGTGAACAACCTTTCGAATCTGGAGTAGAGAGAACTGGAATATTTTTTTAAAATCTTTAATTTACCAGCTCATCTAGGCTACAAATTTTTGGTTGTATCTTGTGCTCCTGTAGCTAGATGACCACGACGTCGTTAGGTCAGTCAAAAACGACAGATGGGATCCGCTATTTCAGGGCATTCTTTGCGTTCAGATGTGGCTGGTTGAACACACACAAACCGCAATAATCAAGAATTAAATATATATTGTAATTTCTTTGTTGAATTAGAAAACTGTCTTTTAATTTCTTGCGGTTTTTCGAAGTTAGGGTTGTCCTGAGGTTTGATACGGTATGCACAACAATAAGTTTCTGTAATTTAATATTATGGGCAAAGAAAATACTGAAATAAACTTGCGATGAATATTAGTTTGGGTGTATGCAAATTCGTGCTGAGAGAAAAATAAATTGCAATAGGATCCTTTTCAGGAAATGGCGTTAGAAGCAAAAATTAAATATTCTTTCATCAGTATACGAATTAATTTTGTATGGATTTTGTGTAACGAACGTAAAACCTTTTTTGTAAAGCATTTTTTCTAACGAACCGTACAAATACTTCGAAAATTCCCCGTTAGATACCTGATTTGAATCGTGTACGCTGAAGGCCAGAGCCTCGTCACAAACGTATTCACGCGCGTAGCGAAGAGTAGTGTCAAACAAAGATTAGATATATTAGACACTATTCAACTCCGTCTCCTACGTGTAGTGGTTCTAATGTTCTCGCGGAAGTGAATAAACAACTCGAGTGTCATTCCACGTCAAATCGAACGAATTCGATGAAACATTGACCTTGATGTTCGAGTTTTAGTACATGTATCTATTGTAATAACAAAAATTCAAGTTTTGTTATTTTTAAGTTGTATACCTTCAGTTTCTCGAAATTTTAAAAATAGAAAACAGCGCGCGCACCCGTCCTACATAAATGCTCATAAAGCCTTTAATAAAAAACTGAATTCAAACTAGCTTAATTTTATAGATAACTTTTATATTTTTACTAAAAATTAATTGCAAAACTTGTTTATTTTTCGTAGCATTTTCTTACATTTTTTATTTTTATGTTCGCAGTTTTAAAAACAAAAATCACTAAATTTTCTACCTTTATTGTAAGACTATAAAATTTCAGAATGGGATATGCATAAATACAGTTGTAATAAATGAACTTTCCAATCGAACATCCGTCATATGGAGGACAACGGCATCCAGGTTCGCGCCGCGCCGTGTGAAGTCAAATGTACTCAGTATATTTATTTTTAAAATGAGAACGTTAGGAATGAGTAGTTGAACTTGTAGAGGTAGTTTGAGTACATTAATATACATTTGACAAAAGATGATCAAATAGATCCACCAAAGTGTATTTTTGTATAATTAGTTTAACGTTTTCACACGGGGATTTCAATGTAGCATTCTTTTTTCTTGGCCGTAAATTATCAAAAACATAAAGTGAATACCACTAAATATTTTTCTGCTTGAATAATTTCTGTGGTGTCATAATGGAGTCCCGAAGTGGCTGCAGACTTGCTCGTGTAGCTAATCTTTCGGTGGTGCCGCCAATTTCATCACAAGGCTCTTTCCCGTGGGATGTAGCGGAGATATGTCATTCACAATTCATACCAAAATCCTCTTCGTGAAAATATAAATTAAGTTTTCCGGTTTTATCTTGCGCACTTCTACCATCTGAAAAGTGTTACTTTTCAGACACGACCTGTTTGAACTTATGTAAATTCAAATGTTTCTGGAAGATGTAAACTGCATTTGCGTCGTGCTTCAGATTTTCAGAAATTATTACACTTTCGAGTTTTAGACTTTATATTCGAGATATATAACAAAAGGGTGAAGAGTGACCTGGTTCTTATTCTAAAGTGTTCCTTATATTGATGTTTAAATGACAATGGATTAGGATATCACATGCTTCTTATACATATCAGTGATGTTTTAGATTGATTTTATTAAAATTAATCATGTATTGGGTGGTGGACATTACTAATGGTGTTTAGTCTAACATGAAATGTAAATTCTGCAGTCAACAAGGTTTACATTTGCTACACACACAGCGTGCTATAACAAATAAAATTGGATCTACCGGACAAGCGGCAGGTGTCACGTCCTGATGCGGCTCTAGTGGAACTGAACTCACGCAAAGTTGAATACTCATACTCGCAGACTCCTTGACAGGGCGCTCATCTAGATTTCGAAGAAGGGCCTCTTTGTTTTACGACTGGGAGGGCCATATTGATTCCCGCGCTTGGTCCGTAGGTAGTTTTAGATTTTCAGAGCCAGTTACCAATAACAAAACAAAGTAACACCAAAAGCTACAGGTGTAACAACCTGCATTCGTAGCCAGCTTTTAAATGCTTTAAGGTTATTCGGACTAACCCAGTTTCATTCCGAACTCCTGTACGTAGTAGTTTTAATATTGAAACATTCTCGTAGTACACTGTGGCTGCACAAGCTTTCAATTATTTTTAATTACGTAATTTATAAAAATACCAATTTGCAATTTTGCATATTTGAAGTTCATTAAGCTGAGAATATAATTTTATTTGAAAAATAAGGTTTAAAAATTATTTTCAAGTCGCATAAACAGCAGGTCATGAGCGATTGATACATTAATAAATTACGGTTACGCGAAATTTTATTTTTGCGAAATTTGTAAAATTATAATTTTTATAATGAAGATTTAGTGAATGATAGATAATAAAAATTAATGAAGTATGAATATTCTTATATAACTATTTGGTCTTTTTTTAGACTAATCTCGGTTCTGTACGATCAATGCAGCAGAAGAAACAAGCATTTTTTTGTTATTGCGCGCGCTTTTTCGGAAAATTTCTTTAATCACTATTCGAAAACGATTAAGTTAAATTCTAACAAAAAATTAAAGCCTCTTTTAGTTAACCCCAGAACATGAAGTTTCAATTTCAAACACGTAAGGTCAAAGGGTGTCAGAATTGTCGTGGAATGTCTGAGGGGCACAATAAGAAAAGAACTCACATTTCTAGACGTAAATATGTCTTAAATTTTGAGAACAAGGAAGATTTTGTGAAGAATCTGAAGAGATTTGGAATTATTTTTTTCGCGGAAAATGCTTGTTTAAAAGAATTGAATAGACCTTGATGAGCGTTCCTTGCTCTGCCTCATAGAAATATTTTGATTTCGCACAAGAACCGAGGCCGTGCGATAGGAGTGTTGGTGAGAATGCCTTCAGGACGTTTCTAAATTTGGGCTCGTCGAGAATTTTCTGCATCGGGTTGTTTGACTGGTGATGAGCAGCTACTTTTTACAAAATAGAGTATGATACCAAATTCAGTCATAAGATTTTGTGACTAGTCTTAATGGTAAATAATTGGTAGAACTTTGTCATTAATGACCAGTTCATGTCTAAACTTTGTGCCCTCTTTTGTCAGAAACGAAGGATCAGCTATGTCAATTCGGAATGCCCTTTGCCCTATGGTCTCTGGTCAGAAAATTAAAAAAAATAGCTTGTCAAGTCTTGAATCAGCACAACGTGCATTTCCAAAAAAAAACTTAATCTATGCCTCCAAGATCATTGCCCCAGTTTGCAATAAACACAACCTATTTTAGAACAGCAACTTAATTTGGATTGATCGGTCTACTCGAGCCCCCTTGAAGGAGCATATTAACATTTTTTAAAACTAACATATCTTATGAATGTCAAAACTGACATATTCAATTTTACTAAATTTGAAATTTATTTCATTCACTATTTGTATTTTCGAAATGTATGCGTATCTTCATTAGGAAATAGCTCTCGAAAAGAAGAAACTTTGAATACAGAAAATGAAGGAATCTAAAGGAAAACTAGTTAAATTTATGAAATTCACCCAATTTTTGAAGTTACTTTTAAAATCGGGAAGGGGGAGAGGAGATCAAAATGAATGTTCAATTCAGTTAAGAGTGCTTTCGTACATTATGGAAGTGTAGTTGTGACAAAGGGAATAGGTCAAACTAAACTTTGTAAACGTTTTGAAAGAACTCCGTAACCGAACTTTACGTAGCAATTTACGCTGCAAGGACGAGCAAAGTGTTACATTAAGAGTGAGAAGTTTCCAGCCGACGAGACGATAGCTGCCGAGGTTGGAATTTCGAACAAGGAATACAATTTTCATTAGCGAGGCATACGATAGTCGCCATTTTCATGGAAATTTTAGCTCTATCAAGGTGCTAGAGGTCTTGGTTAAGATTTAGTTAAAAACTGCGTCAGTTCACTGAGATAAAACAAAAGGCGAAAATAAGGGTTTTTCAGTAGCATTTTAGAAAAAACACGGAAGGCAACAGTTCAGTTAATTTCCATTAAATCAGATAAGATGCAAAAATGAATACAGTTAACATTATCAATAGTAACTCGGAAGTAAAATGAAGTTAAATGTGTAATGTTTGCAAACTTATTGGGCGCGGCATGTATTTATCAACTAATTTTGCTACATAAACATTACAATTTTGTTAATGTAACGTAGAATTTTTCGGTGTAAGAAAATATAGTGGCCAAAATACTCTAATACAGTGTTATTGATGAACAATTTGCAAAAGAGTCCCTGTTACGTTCGTACTGGCCTGCAGTGCGGTGAGCTCACGAAAAAACAAATAGAAAAGTTGTACGTTAGTTTTGAAACTCAAGTTTTCACAGAATACAGCTTGAATGTTAAATCTTAAAATCTGTTTATAGTAGGAAATTCGAAAGATGCTACTCCTACACTTTCACAAAAGATAAATATATCAATTTCAAATTAGTCAGCTTAGTTGATCTGAAGTGTAAGATTTTATTTTTAAAATGAGAAAATTTGCGACAATTTGAGGAATGAACGGAACTGAAGTTATTAGATGTAAATTTTTACTTTACTTTCCGTTATCTACTAACCATAGCAACCACTCGCCTTACAAATTGAAAATATAAGAACATTCTCTCTCTCGGAAAGGTCAATTATTCTAGACTGAAGAGATCTGTTCATTTTAATGCCGAGGTTAAACAATTGAACATTGCAAGAATGCATGTTTTTCATTTCCTTAGTGCATTTGCTATTAATAAATATTTTTATGATAGGAGTGATAAAAGTAACAGTTTGAGAGTTCGCAATGTTGTGACGAGAGGGCGATAGGTGGTGGCGATATTCGACAGCCTTTCAGCTGACTTTAATTTTCTTTTAATTGAAATACACAAATCACATAATGATGAAGTTCAGAAGTAGCTGATACGTGGACGGACATGACTTTTTATCTCAAAACTTGAGCATCGCCTAGTGGCTGTCTCAAAATCATTTTACTTCTTTTTTGTATTTTAATTGTTTAGTACACTGAAACTTTGAAATAACAAGACCTAATGTTACGTATATAATGAAGGCGGGAGGACTGAGGTCCATCGCTTTGATTTCATAGGGGTTTCGACAATTTTGATAAATTAAAAAATTGCTACAACTATTTATATAAATCTGCATTCAGTTAAACAAAATTCATTCATTCAAAAAACATTCAATTTCTTTTTACATCAAAACATTTTTTCGCTTCAATATTTGTATTGAATCACAAAACGTACTGAAGTTTGTCAATTAACATCAAAGATTCCTCAAAACATAATGTAAATAAATTTATCATTCAAAGACTTAAAATATTTCCAAACTAAATTGACTGTTCAGCCTAGCCATGCATTTTTAACTTACAACCAAAAACGCTGTAACAACTCGAATTATAAAAATTTCATAGGTCCAAAAGCAGATTATATAAAAGATTAAAAATTTTGGTGTATTCTAAAAATACTGCACTTCTCAAAGCTCATACGCAATTGTAATGTTTTATTGGGCGAAATGACTGTGTGTAGCGCGCGGGATTCGCAATCAGGAGGTCTGGGTTCGATCCTGGGCCTGCCATCCTGACCAGGGTTTTCCTGGTTTTACATGGTCATAAGGCGAATGCTGGGATGGCTTCAAAAGCCTACGAACAACTCCCACCTTCCAATACCCACCTCTACACCATCACAAATACTTCCCACAATCATCCTAATAATACTAATAACAATAATAATAATAATAATAATAATATCTTATCACCTCATAATTAACTATTCAAGGCTAACAACCTAGTCAAAATAAAGTGATGCGGCCGAAAGGCTGATCACCATAATTCCACACGTTGATCTCTCCGGGATAGAATACGACTGGACCTCGGAAGAGGGAAAGGTGTTGCGTGGTCAATAGTGGCTCATACGTGAGTAATAATAATAATAGTAATATACAATGTTAATAATAGTTTATTTACAAACAATAAACTATGTAACGTGTTTTAAACTTGTATTTGCATTGTTTTGGTATGCATTCTACTTAAAATTTCTTTCCAAATACTAGTATAGCGTGATAATTTAAATGTTTTTAATAAAATGAACTTCCATAATGTGAAGTACAGGGAAATAAATGTTTCAGTAACTATTACTATAAATAGAAGACATCTACACAAAAATAATGGTTGATATTGCTTTTCTACGTCAATTTTAAATTTTCAAACAAGAAAATCAATATTTTAAGGTTTTATTCTTGTTCTTACATCAATTGGGTAGAGGAAACGTAAAAAAGGTTTTTCAAGTATGACTTGCTAATGCTGTACAGAGCTGTGAAAAAGCTAATATTTTGTCGCATATATTTCTATGGGTGGTTGAATATATTGTGGGGTTTCGGTATGGATTTGAAATACATTCTATTCTAATACAACTGTTTGAATTTGTTTCAGGTGAATTCTGCAGTGTATACCCTCCTGATTGCGAGAGAAAACTTCTCTCGCCCGCACAATCCTACCGTGCAGTGTTCTGGAGTTGCACAAGAGAGCCATGGAGATAATCCTGTCTGCCCTGCTGTAAACGAGGAATTGTGGTTGCTGTGGGCCAGCCGCATTTGCGAGCTCCATTGGCTCGCACATACAGATCTTCAGTCAGAGTACAAGACTTCATGGTGAAACATTTCCTCGGCTACAAATGGCATTTGTCGGGAGATCCTTAAGAGAGTATGGTTGTAGCCTCGTTTTTTCGAGTTGGACAATTTGCTTACTTGCTTGATTGTTTTTGTGTATGGAGATGTGGATTCAATTTACGTATGCGGGTTGGTAGGTTAGAAGTGACGTGTATTGATATCATTTGGTTTAAGGGGATAATTTTGCTTGCATGTTCGCTTGTGTGTTTGGTTGAATGGAAAGGTAGTATTTTTTTGGTAGATGTAAAATGTTGATTAACATAGGTTGAATAAGTGAAGGTTATGTTGCGTCACAGAACGGTTGGTTTTGGCAAGGTTTTCGCGTGCTGTTTGTAGTTTGGTGGCAATAATGACCATTGTATTTAGAAACAAGTCGTGAAAAGGAAAAATAGTATGCAAGAATCAATGCCTCGAAATGTAAAAACTGCTTCAGCACGAATAGTAAATGCTGAAGTTGCGCAGATAGAATGGCAAGAAGGAAGCTGCACTGACAGAAAATGTCCTGCTGAGAATTACGCGTTTAAAATTTGATTTACCGTACGGTTACGCTGCCGATTCCGTCTGGTGTTCCCTACGGAGCTTCTCAAAGGGCAAATTACCATCGTGTTGCACTGCGTTTTGTGACACAGCCAAACCTAATTGATTTCGTGTGCGCCAACTACGTATTTTGGCATTGATGCCGTTAGTGCGGTAATGCTTTTTCGCGGGAGGTGGCGGTGTAACAGTCACTGAAACGAGACTGCCTGGTACAGGAGGCCGTATAGCTTGTATCTCCCCAAGCGGACACCGCACGTACTGGGACATCTGGCTTCGCACTGGTATTCGGACACTTATGGTAGTGCAATCCATGAAAGTGAACGTGACCATGTCCATGTATAGGAGAGGAAACAAAGGTAGGGGAGACTGTGCGCAGTCCATTGCTTGTTTATGACTGTACTACTCAGGAATTCATCTGCTATTGATCGGAGAAACTACAGAAAAACAGAGCAGAGCAGCCGGTCGCTAGCATTCTCTAGCGTTCTCTAGCATTCGCTAGCAAACAGCGGCTGCCGACCTAGCTGGTGTCGAAAATTCGTCACCCTCGGTACTCGAACCCTAGGACTTTCAAATCAGTCGCTACGTAGTCAACAAAGATGCTGACTCAGAGCAAACTCGGCCGGTGTCAGGTTCGAATTTACCCCTTGGATTTGCTCTTTGAACAGTATATATACAACTAATATACAAGCAACGTGGTTTGTGTCCTGCCAGTGTTGCTGTAACGTTGGCTGTTAAGTCTGCTCTGGTAATTCTGTCGTCTTTCACAATCAATCTCCTCTCCGTGATTTCCCTCCGCTTACACACGTGATTTTTTTCCCACGGTGTGGTGTATCCCATATCGCTCGACAACCGTTGGGCGGGGTGATTAGAAGCTCGCACGGGTCGACGTCCGGACAAATCAGTCGCGGAATGATGTTCGAATGATTTTCCTGACGTTGGTTTAGACCCGTGGAAATAGCAAATTTGACGGAGAAAAGCTGTTTACTAGAACAACCTACTGCAAAAGTTCTACTCGGGCAACGTAATAACGTTCCCGAGTGTAGAGTTAAACCTCAGGAAAACCAAATTGAAAAAACGTTTAAAGAAATGAAATTATGGTCCCAGCTGGTGGGTAGTTTCAGATTTCACGAGAAAATAAATATTTTACAGAAAATATTATATCCGAACGCAAGTAATTTATATTAAATACTGAGAAAAGCAATGCGCCGTAAGTTCAATGCTGTGATGCCGAGCAGCAGTTTCGTCAAAAAGAGAAGTTCTCCATAAGGGCTTACTTGCTCTGCAATGCAAGCCGTGCAGCGAGTGAACGGATGCTGCATGCCATTGCCTAGATCATCAAACGAGAAAGGTGCTAATGTGTTTTGAATGTAAATCATTAATGCTAAATTCAGTTTAACTTCGAATGGACAATCGGGTATGGTTGGTTTTGTATAGTACTGTTGGTGGACAAGTGTTTTAACTTTAAGACATACGGTTGGAACTTGACATTTTAGTTACAAGGTTGCTTGTTGCTCAGCTATGTGAAAATTTGACTTAAAAACATTAGTTTTCTTTCTTGCTTTCCTTAATAAGAAAGGTTATTCGGGTATATTAAAGGCAATCTGTATTTCCGCAAGTACCACCTCTTGCCTAAAAGCTCTTCTGATTCGCAAGGAAGGGGTCAACGATACACTTCCTCAAATGAGGCAGGTATAAAAAAAATGAGAATTTATGTATGACATAATAAGGAATGAAATTCCTAACAAAAAAATTTAAAATAAAACATTGTTTATTTTTAATTGTTTAAAAATTGTTTAAGAAATTTACTTTTTCAGAATTGCACCTCCAGCTCGTATTAATAAATCCCTGCAATGAATGTGGCCATTTTGGAGGTGAAGGACTGAACAATCCGAGACCCAAACACCAGAGCCAAAACTTGCTCAAAAGCAAGTGCAAGCACAAATGAAGTAAGTACCCGCAGTATCACACTGCACCCGGAGGTAAGGAAAATTTATTCCGAAAACTACTGTAAATTATGTTGGAAAGGAAAGGCGGGTACAATATGAGAATGAGGGAGTACAAAGTGTACAGCAAGGGTTATGTGCTTTTCGCAGAGAGGTATGTCACTGTCCGATGGTGCACCTGAGACAGCGTGAATAGAGTATTCGCAGATCAGATGAGGTTTAGTCACGTTAAGAGGATGGACGGATTGCGTTATATAGTAAGAGAGATGGCAGTTAAGCTTCTGGAAGGCTGTGTGTGTGTGTGTGTGTGTGTGTGTGTGTATGTCGGTGATTTTGTGATACCAGGGTGAGATGGTGGTGTATGTATATGTTGAGTGTGCGATGGCAGTGTGTTTAGATTAGATTTATTATTAATTCTGCAATTAAGTAGCATTACTTGGTGGTAGAATATTAAAATTACAAGAGTAGTTAATTTAGAAAAGAAAACAAAAAAACAATGAGAATAATAGTACAGAAGTTCACAGCGCAAACCTTACTCCAATTCATTTTATTTCACTTCACTACACTGCACTGCATTGCACTTCACAACACTTAACTGTTATGCATTTCTTTACCTCCGCTACACTGCACTGCACTGCACTGCACTGCACGAATATAAATAATAATACTACAACCACTACTAATAATAACAATTAGACAAATTACTTAATAGAAAATTCTACTTATTTAACAGTAGGAACTTAACAATAATACAATTACCTAAAATATAGATAAATAGCAAGAAAACTAATTTACTTTTAAATTTTCTCATGCTTTGAGGAAAGGGTTCAACGATTGTCGTAGGCAAACTGATTCAGTCTCTAATAGTTCTGTTTGTGAACGAAAATTTCCCAACGTCCGTTTTCTGCACTCTTGTCTTAATTTTGTGCCAGTGATCCGCTCTACCGAAGTCTGTAGGTTTTCCTAGATGACGATTAATTTCACCCCAAGCAGGTATGCTTTGTACATTGCACAGAATCGCAACTTAATCCGCCTTTTTTCGAGTGACTCCCATGAACCTCTATTTTTTGTACCCCTGAATGTGA
Source organism: Acheta domesticus (assembly GCA_031308135.1). NCBI lineage: Eukaryota > Metazoa > Arthropoda > Insecta > Orthoptera > Gryllidae > Acheta > Acheta domesticus. Next base: position 103,161,927 of record JAHLJT010009355.1, on the reverse strand, counting down.
ATTTTGATGCTCTGCGCTGGAGCCTTTCTAGATTACCTTGCTGCGATATTCTGTACGGGTCCCAACATACCGCGCCATATTCTAACATGGGTCGCACTAGTGACATATAAGCTAATTCCTTACTTCTCACCATACTATTCTTTAGAATCCGCATAACAAAATGTAAAGATCACCAGGTTTTTCCCCACAACGAAATTTATTTTATTTTCCCAGCTCAATTTGCTGTCTAATTGTATTCCTAAATATTTGCATGATGTAACTGTAGGTATGATATTGTTATTAAATTTGTACACTGTTAAACCATAACATCGACTCCTACCAAATGTGATGGTTTTGCTCTTCGAACTATTAATTTCCATGCCGTTTGTTCCTGCCCAAGAGTGTAATTTCTCCGTGTCTTGCTGCAAAATGTCTACGTCGTCTGATTTGATGACCCGATAGATGATACTCATCGGCGAAGAGTCTTGCATATGAAGCTAAATGTTTTGGCAAGTCATTCACAAACGCAAGAAACATGAGAGGCCCAACGACATTTCTTGTGGAATCCGCGACGCAACGCTTCCTATTCGAACATTTAGTTTGGCCGGGTGGTACATGTATGTATTGGGTGTGCTTAGGGTGGGCGGGTGATGCAGATATGTGTCGGGTGTGCGATGGAGGTGTATATAGGGAGGGAGGGTGGTGTATGTGTGTTGAGTGTGCGATGTGGGTGTGTATAGGGTGGGAGGGTGGTGATGTAAGTGTTGGGTGTGCGATGGGGTGTGTATAGGGGGGGAGGGTGGTGTATGTATGTGTTGGGTGTGCGATGGGGGTTGTAGGGCGGGCGGGTGGTGTATGCATGTGTTGGGTGTGCAATTGGGGTGTGTTGTAGGGTGGGCGGGTGGTATATGTATGTGTTGGGTGTGCGATGGGGTGTGTATAGGGTGGGAGGGTGGTGTATGTATGTGTTGGGTGTGCGATGGGTGTGTATAGGGTGGGAGGGTGGTGTATGTATGTGTTGGGTGTGCGATGGGGTGTGTATAGGGTGGAGGGGTGGTGTATGTATGTGTTGGGTGTGCGATGGGGGTGTGTTTAGGGTGGGCGGGTGGTGTATGTATGTTCGGTGTGGCGATGGGTGTGTGTTGTAGGGTGGGCGGGTGCTGTATGTTTGTGTTGGGTGTGCGATGGGGGGGTGTTGTAGGGTGGGCGGGTGCTGTATGTATCTGTTGGGTTGTGCGATGGGGGTGTGTTGTAGGGTGGGCGGGTGTGTATGTTTGTGTTGGGTGTGCGATGGGGGGTGATCGGTGTGCGATGGGTGTGTGTTTAGGGTGGGCGGGTGCTGTATGTTTGTGTTGGGTGTGCGATGGGGGGGGTGTTGTAGGGTGGGCGGGTGCTGTATGTATGTGTTTGGGTTTGCGATGGGGTGTGTGTTAGGGTGGGCGGGTGGTGTATGTATGTGTTGGGTGTGCGATGGGGGGGTGTTGTAGGGTGGGCGGGTGCTGTATGTATCTGTTGGTGTGCGATGGGGGTGTGTTGTAGGGTGGGCGGGTGCTGTATGTTTGTGTTGGGTGTGCGATGGGGGGGTGATCGGTGTGCGATGGGTGTGTGTTTAGGGTGGGCGGGTGCTGTATGTTTTGTTGGGT
>JAHLJT010009355.1:103023032-103159305 GCA_031308135.1 Acheta domesticus | reverse complement strand
TCTTATTAATGTTATTTTATTTGCCCTGATATGATAATATATTTTCTCAGTATTAAAACGTTATCTTGATTCTACTGTATTTTACTCATGGTGTTGACATACATCATGTACTTTCTTTCGTTTTGTATGGGGTTGTGCAATTAGGTACAAAATTAAAATTCCTTGAAGTCTATTGATTGAAAACCAATTATTGATTTTAATGGCAGCTCACTACAAATTATCAGCCTTTTCTCTTTCAAAATAACATTTATTATGATATTGTTAAATTTTATAATGAACTCGTCAATGATACGCTTCGACTTTTCCTATACAATTATTATAATGCCTTACGGTTCCGTTTTAAAATTCATGGAATTATAATATTAGCGCGCAATGATGACTCTCGGATGAATTCTAAATCTTCTGGCTTGATATATTCATTACATGTTCGTGTTAACCCTTACATCGTAATCTTACCTAATGTTAAGATGGTTTTTGCACACGTTTCCGGATTATTACACATTATTTGATAGTTTCATAACAAACAATAAATGCGAATAAATTATTCCGCGAGCGCAACTTTCCCTGGCTGTTCTTCAGATAAACACCTACTCGCGACTGTCTATATAAGCCCAAATTGTTAAATATCGTCCCCGTGTACGGATCTATCCTAACAAAACTCTCTTCAAACACGGGATTTCTATTTCGATATAATTTTCAAATTACGACCCAAATTAACATATCTTTTAAGTTCTTAGTTTCTGCAACACTGAGCGTGTCAAATCTATTTATATTAAATTGAATTGAACCCTCATTTTACGTGGCGAGACTCAGGCCATGAGGCCTGCTCTTCCGTCAGACCATGCAAATTTCGCTACGCTCCTGTCACCATCTAGCGGAGAAAGAGATTACTGGAGCGCCCCGATTTGAATTTAGCTCAGTGGCTTCATTTAGGCTTGAAGTTCTTTTACATGCAGTAAAGTACTAAAATAGGCCAAACCGGCTTACTTCCCCTCCGAAGGAAGGCATACGAAGGATTTTTTCGCCCTTAAAAATAGACTGCTTCGATCGGGTTTGAACCCGCGAACTTGAGTATTACAGCCCGATTCGATGTTACACCATCGCCGCCGCCCGTTACACCATAACCACTCCTAAATATAACATCCACTTACCTATTATTGAACTACTAAGCCCAATCTTAACTGAAAGAATACTTGTACCGCTTCCGTCGTTGCATTCCTTCTAGTCTTAAACTTAAAAGAAATTGTGGATCATTAAATTTTTTCTAAATTGCTTTAGAGACGCAGAAATTGTCATGTGATGTTCTTAAATTTGGGTTTCTTAAATTTTGTCAAAGATTTAATTAATCATTAATTACTATAATTAAACGAGGAAAATGGGAACTGCGGGTTTTTAAGGAAAGGCAAAGATGTGGCTTCCAATAGACCATCATAAAATGAAGGTTTACCTGTCGAGTTTTACTTATTGTATTCAATCACTACAACGTGTAGGCATCTCCCACTTCTCGTTGTAAGTCTAAACAATTGTAAATCAAAGCTGAATTGTGGATTTCGTCCTTCCCACTCAAAGCACTACCTAATTTGTGTCCCGCGTTACAGTTAGTATTGTCTAAAGATAGTTGAGAAAAATTCCTAGTTTAGTACTTCTTGCTCAGCGGAAGAGCGCAGCCGCAACGCGCCATGACGGTATCGCGTGCAGCGATCGTGATTTTTTTCTCTGGTCGCCGCGGAAGCGTTCATCTCTAAAACCAATATTACTCCCGCGGTGGCGAGGATAGCGGAGCACAACTGCCAGGAGCGGCAGGGGAGCTACAGCGGGGCGGCAGCGAGCAGGCGAGGCACAAATGCTCTGCAGTGAGGAGTAATCGGGCTTTTGGAAGGAAAAAAATAACTTTTTTCCCGACGCACGATACGTTATTTTTTCTTACAAAGTACCTTCGTAAGGGCAAGAAAGTAAAAAATATTATAGTGTCAAAATGCAAGAACGGCCCTTAATATTTAATAGTAGAATAGTGGGTTTGATTGTCGGTAAATTCGCGCAAAAAATCGTGACATTATGACCACAAAACCGTTCACTTTAGAAAACGTGTATCCTGATTATTTGTTATTGCTGGTATTTATCATCCCCATTAGGAATGGAGCAGCATATACCTCGGACCGGTTCAAATGGTTGTCCAACGAAATATTCACGCAATCGTCTGAATTGCGAAGAGAAAATTCGCCACGGTTGGTTCCATCTCATCAGTCATCTTCTTACGGATGGACTTAGAACCCTTGCTAGAATTTAGGGTCTTCCTTATCTTCTTTCACATACCCGCACACAAGCACTGCACAAAGATTAAACTTCTCTTCATTAAAGCCAACGCATTAACAATTACCTGTAGTAGCAGATTGTGCGAGTTTCTCTGCAGCCAACTGTCTGAGTTCACGCGAACAACGCAGGCGATTGTTTAACAAGACGCTTCTATCGCATGAAATAGCTGAACAGCAGCTCCCGGCCTCGTAGAAGCTACGTGAAATTCGAAATTCCAAAAATTAACAATGTCTCATAAACCTTGCAGTCACAAAATAACCCCACTTGAGGGTGATGGTTTTCTTTTAGTTATTATTAAGGGTAGTTACATCAATATATTATTTTTTCATTCATTTTGAATATTTATATTTTATATGCAATAAAAATATTAATTTTTTAGTAACAGTTTAATGCAGTGCATATAAATAATGCACCACTTTGGTACTCCAAAGAATATTTCAGCGTTTGATTTGAAGAGTAATTGTAAATTGTTTTGATAGAAACTAATATTGTTCCTACGTAACTTACTCTACTGAAAAGAGAGAAAAAACATTTGGAATTGTATTTGTTAAAATGCCTATTACATATCATAAACATAAAATGACAATTGATACAAATTAATTAGGCAGTGTTATTCAAAGACGTTTTTTATAAATTAATGAACAGGGCGGACAATAGGGAAAAGCACAAAATTTCTTCTTATATGTAAAGAGTTTGAATAAATGTTTAATGAGAAGCTTTATGAGAAGTTTTAAATTGTATGGGTATTCCCCCTAAGCATTTTCCGCTTTAATTAAGCTCAATGTTAGCTGATTTTTTGCGTGATTTTTCTACACATCTTCGTAAAAGTGTTAAGCTTTTGCTCATGGGTGGATCGAGACGAACCGCACAAAGAATAGTCATTTAGAATCTTCTCTATAATTGGTCTCTTCGCTTCTTGGCTGCTGATTTTGGTGTATATGCGTCGTGTAAGACCGGTGGCTTATCTGTGTATTGTGATGAATTACGCCAGTGAGGACAATGCACGTTTTGGTTATAATTGTGCTCTTTGGCTTATTGGCTGCTGATGTTGATTGCCAAAGGTTCAACTATGGCCACTGGCTTACCGTTGGATTGCAGCGAATGTTCACCATTGACAAAAACTCCATGCATTTCACGACGTAATTTGGCTGCAACGTTCGCTGGCTGGTCCTATTGACGGTGACTGGCTATGATGACTCCGTCACCTCCTCTGGTCTGGATCCAACCCTGCGTCGCCCGCAGCCCCGTCGTCTGGATAAACGCCGTCCCCGCCACCCTGCGCGCCACGTCGAGCAACAGGCCGCCGAGCGCCATAGGCGCCATGCTGTCGCTGCACCATCGAGTTGAGGAAGTGGTCGGCGACTATTCCACCGATGAGCCCGATAGCAATGGATCCTCCGAGGAGGACGCACCTGCGCACGGCGTTAATAATTGCTTTGACAAGGAGTTCCCTTTTAATAGCAGTGGCGTAGCGTCAGGGGACGCTGAGATGCTGAGCATCCCCGTATATAAGAACCTTAAATACTGTATTGATAATCTTACAAGTGGTCTGTTGAGCGAAACACGTTTTGTAGTAATTTTACATTGATTTCCTATGATTGAATTCGGCGGGCTGTTGAAGCTGGCCTCTGATTGCTTGGAAGCTAAAATACTTCAGCGTCTGCCGCCAGATTGCGACGAGCAATGACGCATGCGCAGATGGGCGAGGTTCCCCTCTCCCCTCTTCACCCCTGGCCCAGAGAAACCCGACTGCTTTACGCTAGCTACTGCGGAAAGAAGCTCGTTTGTGCACGATGAGCGCAGCACACTTCAGGCGTTCAGTAAATTATCTTTCTCTCTCTCACTCGGGAGTCCCCGCTTGGTCATGGGTACAAACTGTAGAAATACTGCCTGACTACTATTTCTTAATTAATATCCAAGAAATTGTATTATCTCTTAAATAGATTACATATTATTAAGTCTGCAATGTATAAATTAACAAATGGTCTTATTGCCATTCGCGTATAAGAATTAAAGCTGAGCCATTGTATAATTTGCTTTCAAGACATCGGCAGCCCTGACTGCTGTGAGGATTTTGTGGGAAGCGCCTACACCGTCGTAAGCAATCGAGATCGTGGAAGTAGTCCCAGTGTATCTGCCTTGTGTTGCGTTCGCCTGTTAGATGAAGTAGTTGATAGTGACATTTTGTCTGTTATTGTTGAGCATCCCCAAACGTGTGAGTCACGCTACGCCACTGTTTAATAGGAGGTCGCTGTGATCTGACATTTGTGAACGAAGTGGATAGGATTGTACAGGTACTTAAGTTTTTTTTGTTCAAGAATTTATTTACAAATTTAACAAAATCAGTTACAGAGAACCTATTCACATCAGTTGTTAAAAATAAAAATTGTAAAATAGTGTTATGAGACGTTGCTATGATCTGCTTGTTAGCAAATTGTGGAAGGATTATCTTTAGATTATATTTGTGTATTTATTTCTTTAACATAAAAATATTGAAATAGTAAATTATTAGTACTCCCAACTGAAAACATAGGCACTGTAAATCGTACATTCAATTTTAAATATTTAAACTTAAGATGAAATAAGTTTGACGTGATAAAATCAAACGTATGTATTTAACATTGCAAAGAAAAATAGAACAAAATTGGATGCGATATGAATGTCGGAATGTATTGCTATGACATATTTACCTTGAAAATTCTATTTTTAAAATTTTACTCCAGACTAGCTATGTACCTTGTTGTAGTAATCATTTAATGTAAATTCAAAAGAACTTTTTCAGTAAATAAAAATTTATTTTATAATTCTACTCACATAATAGGATTTTAAAACCTACCTTTTAGAGAAATTTAAATCTGGAGTGCATTAAACATTTTGTTCCTCAGTTAGGATCTTCAAAAAGTTTTAGAATGTTAGTCACAAGAACTATATTAATATATGTAAGTAACAGTTTAAAATGTATTTAACTTTTTTCATAAACACTAGATTTCAAGAAATATTAATAATTCTTACTGTAAAAAGAATTTTGCAAAAACATGGTGGAAGACGCATTAAAGATTTTTGTAATACTCTCGTTTGCGGTCGCACAATGTGAAATATTTCACTAACTCACTACATTCAAAGTTATGTATAGTGAAATACGAAAGTTAGAACTTACCACCGCAAAATATCCCCCAGAATATTCATGACTCAGAAGTAAATCCCTAAATGCAACTACGTGTCCGCCATGGTTATCTTTTATTGTTAATTTCTTGATTGTTTATTTGAATAGTTACAGAGTTATTGTTTCGTAAAACAATGTGGTTTTATGATATTCAATTACCTACAGTTTATTCTGATAAACTATTTACTTTCCATTTCACATTTTATCTGCTGTATTGTATAAATGAAAGTTAATTATTTTAAATTCAAAAATGTTTTGTGAAAATATGCGGTACTAGTAAAGTTAAAATGAAGTGCAATGCGCACATTTAACCGTTACCAGTGTTCACATTCCTGTACCTAACACCCGTAAGAATGTATTTCCAGTTTTATGCTTCTCCGGAGTTTCATTTCACGGCGAGTTTCGTTCAAAATTGGACTTCCCTATTCCCAATTTCACTGTTTTGCAACTGACGCGTGAGATTGGAAAAGGGGAGGCTTGGAAAGAGAAAATTGCTTCCTGTTGGTGTCATCGCTAGACGATGTCAGAGGGAACGAGTAGCGATATTGTGAAGCTTGAATCGATACAATATTTTATGTCAATTCCAAAAACATAAAGTACGATACCTCGATATTATTGAAACTCTGGTGACGTCGCTTCCCGCACAATCTAAAAGCAAAAATGAAATAATATGAGAAAATGAGGCATATCTTGTAACATTAGAATACTTTTCGTATTTTTTAAAAATAAGTTATACATTTGTATCAATTCAATAATTTATTCCTCTACTTAGTCTTACAACTTAATCAACTTTCTATGAAAAAAGTAATAACCAAGAATTGGTATGAAACGATCGTTGGGAGTAAATTACGTTTAAAATGTTAATATAATTAGCAGTAATCTATTTTTTTCAGTTCTCCTACTGCACTGTTGGTATCAATATCACTAAATTAAATCACGATATATTGGAATAAATCCCAATACCGCTAGTACCGAAAATAAAAATGTGTACTTAAAGTACTGGAAGAAATATAAAGACTCGAAGCACAAGTTACTGTTTGAAAGTTAACTGTAATATAATTTATATCATTTCAATAATTATTTACTTTCGCATATTTGCATTGCAAAGAGTAAAATTTCAAATCTTAGTAATACGTCACTAGTGCGTAAATGCAGACAAGGTTTTTCTATTTCTAATTCTTCAAGTAAACTAAAAGATCTCCACCAGTTCCTCCCCCATAATTTCAGCCGCTTGTCACCACCTCAATCACCATTTCCATTTCCATCAATTGGTAGCCATAATTTCAGCCGCCTCCTGCCCCCTGTTCTACCACCACGTCGCTAGTAGTTCGTACTCCAACATAACCAGTTCAGGCTCTCCAACTGCTTTTACATTTTTCACCTTGCCTGAGCCACCTTTTCCTTATGTGCGCCTGTGTCTCCATTTTCGCCTCCTCCACCACCTTTTGCCTCACATACAGTGTCATCTTCACCATCTTCCTCTGCCTCCTCCACATCCACAACCTCCTCCGTTTCCAACGCTATCAAAACCTCCACCGCTTTTTCCTTTGCTTTCTTCGCAGGTTTGTTTTCCTACTTCACAGCCTCCTTTGCGTCCTTCGCAACCTTATTTGCGTCCATTGCATCCTCCTTTGCCGCCTCCACAGCCTCCTTTGCCTCCTTCACAGCCTCCTTTGCCTCCTTCACAGTCTCCTTTGCCTCCTTCAGTCTCCTTTGCCTCCTTCAGTCTCCTTTGCCTCCTTCACAGCCTCCTTTGCCTCCTTCACAGCCTCCTTTGCCTCCTTCACAGCCTCATTTGCCTCCTTCACAGCCTCCTTTGTCTCCACAGCTTCTTGTGCCTCCTTCTCAGCCTCCTTTGCAGCCTCCTCCGTGTCCTCCTTTTCCCCCACATGCATCCTTTAGCCTTGTTTGCAGCCGCCTGTGCTGCTGCCGCCAGCTCTTTTTGCGGGGCGGAATCCGCGCGGCTAAGAGCACCTGTCTGCAGCGCACGGGCGCTTCTCGCCATGTTTTGCCGTATTTGCATAATGAGCTCCCGCTGCAAAATCGCCACTCCTGCCGACGTCTGCTCGAGCACACTGACGGTGCAACGCTCACACACACGAGCGAGGGAGAGGGAGGACGTTGAGTGCATCGTACAATAAACTGAGTTAATTTTGGAAGAGTGGATAGCGGAAATGGCAATGCTTTTTTAAGTAAAAGAAAACAAGTCTGAACGTTGAAATGGACGGAACAGTTATTAAAATGAAAGTAGCATAAGCTCAGCAAAATACTTTGCAGGAAATTCAAAACGGTAAGTGCAGTGACGCGCAAATATGACTATTTATGCTTTGTGTACATTGAAGTACGGTTCTTGAAACTTTTCACGGGGAACGTACATCGCACAAACCTAATTAACAAACAATTACTACCAATTCCAGGCAGTGTGTGTTAACACCCAATAATATCGCTTAATACACCTCTAACTGAATCTAACAATGATAGTTCATGCGTGTGTTCCCCGAAAAACTATGTATGTTGTGGAACATGTAAAATCTCTTCTGAAAAATTAAATTACATCTATATTGTCTCCCATAAACTAATAAGTATTCAGCAAATAACATAGAATTAATTTGTGTGTAACACAAAAATAATATTTTATTACTTAGCAGTATTCGAACGAAGAATACAAATGTAATATATGCAATGTCTTGAATAAAATATATTAAGTTGTTTAATGTCATTCGGTATTAAGTCTCGAAGACTAAGAGTTTATACAGTCGGAGACAATACAATTATTAGTCACTGTGAAACTAGTTTAACATCTTTCTGAAAATGTAATAAAAATGTTTTATATTTATCATGATCTGTTCACGCATACTCTAGAGAAATATGGCAAAGAAATCTTCATGGACACGTGTCAGACAATTGATATTGTGTATATATACTTACAAATCTTTGGAATTAAAAATACTCTTGGCACATACAAAACTCATTATATTTTCTATAATAACAAACAACACTCATATTTTCGTGAAGAGGAAATGTCGGATATTTCAATAGATCAATTACAACTCATAAAATTAAATAATGGACCAATGAACGGCAGATAAGATTTTCTTAAATCAATTTATGATTTTATACAAATTTAGTGTTTATACTATAAAATTGGTTAATAACAGCAAGTAAGATGTTTTGCAATTTTTTAAATGTTAGAGGTTTTAATGAAAACCGGGATTAAACCATTCATAAAAATGCAATTTCTTCTATGTGAGAAAAAAATCAGAGACAAATTTTTCAGAACTGTTTTAGAGAACATGTTGAAAAAGTCTTTGGACAGAGAAATGGAGGTTTCTTGTAAAGCGCTCCAGAAATGAAAATATCTTCATAATTCTGTAACGGCAGAACTAGATCTTATTCTTGATGTATTTTCCAAGTTTCAGCTCAAAGCGTCCAATGTAACAGAATTGTGCGCGAGACATCGATCCATATATAAAAATCGATTTTCGGATACTAAATTGCGTATATTACCTCTCCATATCAACAAGTCTTAACCTTCTTTTTGACCTCACTAATAGTCCTTAATTCTGGCGTGTGTGCGAAGATGTAGGTAAAAAGAACCTGAAATACAGATTTTATTGCCGATATTCACATAATATTGTTGAGGTGATTCCAATACTTTACCTCCCTATACTTTACTAAAGGGGAAAAAATAAAAATAAAATATCAACTCAAGAATATTTTCAAAGTAAAAATAGTACAAGATATTGTGACGTCATGAGATGAGGAAGAACACAGACACGGAGTTTGCTGTACATATTTATTTACAATAATTTATTACAGTATGTACCCTCGCCGCCACATAGAATGGGCAACGGCATATTCTGAAGTCCCAATCCTTCTGCACATTCTGGCAGCACTGTACGGAGGATAACGCCATCTGGTTCTTTCATAGTTAACTATTACAAAATAACATTCTCTACCAACTGCCATCGCCTGAGAAGCTGATAGGGCAGATTTCCCCCAGGTTTCACCCAATCATCATCTCTAGTATGAACGTTCCCTATGGATAGGTGTGTTCATCCTAAGGGTTGAGAGTATTGGCGCAGAAGGCACAGGGGGGCGGGGTAGTCTCGTTGAGTCCGAGAGGAAGCCATTCGATCGCATACAAGAAATATATCAATAAAGTTAATATCATACATTACAACATAAAATATTCACCGCATGCAATAGAACTAGTGGATTTGAAAAAGTTTATGCATTGCTTTTTTCTCATAATACAGATTTACTTGCGAAAATTCAATTTAGTAATATTATCCCCTCTTTTAATGCAAAACAACTTACGTATGTAAACGAATATTCCGAAACCGAGTCGAAGAAATGAAGTGTGCATAGGCGGCTCCAGGATCGATAAAATATTTGTGAGTGGGAATTTTTGGCGAAGTAATAATGTTCAAATATCAGTGTTTACGAAATTCAACATTTTAGCAATAATTAAACTAGCTATTTAGTTTTTTTAGCTGTTTAGTTAATTTTGCATTTCTCGTTAAATTTGTTTTTTGCACTATTCACTTCAGAAACAATTAGAGGATCGTCGTGGGTCGTATAGCACACATTTCGAAATTGTTTATAACATTGTTAATTGTTGCAAAATTGTTAATTCGCAGTTTTTAGTTCTGGGACATCAGGGGACCCTTCTAACATCAGAATTTCAAAAATTGGAAATTGTTTATAAATTTGCAAAATTTGCAAAAAAAATTTATTGTCTTTTCTAAACTGCCTTTAAACGAGATGCAAAATTCTGCAATCCGATCGGTGCTATCGCCTTTCGTTTTCGAGATATGCAATTGTTTATAAAATAGCTCGCTGCAATGACTCGCTTAGTTTCTCCGCTGTATACGTCTAAATATAGGAAGGGGATGGGAGCGGATGGGCCGCCTTAACGCTCTCATATATTGTGGTGGAAATGGTTGCTGGTTAGGTATTGATAACTTTCTAACATTCCATTTTATTCTAAATACGGCAGTGAAACTTCTGTTTGTAGATTTGAGTTGGTGTACGTAATATTATCTTATTAACAAATTATTTTGCAAATTGAATGTCGAAGCTTTTGCATGCGAATATGAACAGAATATATAATGCGTATTTTTGTATTTTCTATATTCGTTATTTACCAAAATATATATCGTTATTTTTATTGGCTAGCGTGGAAAATATTACAATGAAATTAATTTTAAAGATACTACTCAGGTAATACAGGTCGGCTGTCGACCAATCCTGGACTCTGGAGTAAGAGGCGAGTCCGTCATTGGTTTTGGTAACCTACCAGAGTTGCTTCTTCCTCAAGACTGTCCCCTCTCTCTACTCCTTTTAAAGCGAAATTGGCGGGGCTTGATATAAAAGCCAATCATACCTTTCCTTTCCTCCAGTAGAATTCTTTTCTCCGTCAATTTTGGGAGGCAAATTATTGACATATAAAATCGCGTATAAAATTGTGACCAATAATTTAAATTAAATATTGAAGCAAACAATAAATTTCCGAAGACATGAAGGCATACAGCTTCTCTTTTTTTCCCGTTCCGAAAATGTTAATATATTCTTATATTATTTACTAGTTATGTTGATCGTCTGTTAATAAATTCTGTTGATGTTCAGTATCTTATGTTTCAAGAGAACCAGTAGAGTTATTTAATAAGTAATTATTATGTTGTATTTTGTCTTACTGTCAGTAATTTGTCTTAATACATAAGTTACTGAAAATCAACCGAATTTAATACATTCTTGTTACATCGCTCACAATTTCATTCCAATCAATAGGTATATTGCTTTCTTCAGCAAGTGTTTTTACAACATAGTGCAAATTATTCTTCATTATTTGCGGTAGCTCTGGAAATGTTATATCTGAATAGCAAGAAAGAGCATATTTTAAATGTTACATGGCGGTACCGACGCAATGCAATACATATGCCGATACAATATCATATTGGCATGTTTGCTAATAGAACTTTCTAATCATGGCAATGGAAATTAAATATGTGGACTTTTAATTTCAACAAGGGAGAAATTTTGCAGAGACAAGTATGTAGTATGCGAAAAAGTAAAAATACCGTTGTAGTACAGTATTGGCATGTGCTAATTTACATAAATTACTAATTAAACGAATAAGAACTTACGTAGGTAAATGAGTAAATATCAATGAAGTGCAGTTTTGCAATTGAATCTTACGTTTTTAAAATTAAGTTTTCGCATATTAATAATCCTCATAGCATTCGCATCTTTCTTTTTCCATTCAACCATGACATTCCTATGCTTTTGCACAATGCCTCGGAACCCAAGAGCGTTGTTCGAGGTCATAGCTTATCGAGTTAAAATCATGAAAACTTGAGTTCTTAGAAATGTTCCCCAAATACGTAAATGCCAAGAAGGTCATCTTATGGAAACACACACAATCTGAATATATTCAGCAGAGTTAGTCATTTCAACAACGAAGCCACTTGAAAAGCACTCATTTACACAAACGTTAAAATTTCAACAACAAAGCCTTTTATTATCTTATAATTAGGGAACAGATTTTCATGTAAATACATATTTTCACATTTTCAAGATACCTGCATTCAGTAATATTTTATAGAGATAAGACATTTTGGGTGAATTAGAACAATTTTTATTTTACTTAATTTTAAAAACTTTGGTCTAATTTCATGTTTTTACATATTTTAGCTATTACTACATATTTCCTAACAATTTAATAAATTTATACCTTGAAACGGAATATTTCAGATGTAAGTTTGCAATATCACGGCAAATTATCTTTCTCAGAAAGAAGTCCAATGCGCTTCAGTGACTACCGGACCGTCTTCATGAATTGTCAAATTTACTCCCCCTCTACTTCTTGAAAACCGGGTACGTGTGTCAAGGATGAACGGATGTATCTGAAGCAGAAGTAATTTCATTCACGTGCTTGCTGATGATTAATACATCCCATTCGTAACTCGATCAAAAACTAACAAATATTTTTATATATTATTGTATTATCGCGAGGTTGGAGTAGGCTGGAGGGTACTCACATGTCACAACTAACTTCTGGATCCATCACGGACACTACATTACTTCTATTCAGATGAGCACCAACTCCTCATCAACATTAGATTAGATTTATTATTAACTAGATGACCCGGTGAACTTCGTAATACCTACATCTACCAAGTATACAGAGTGGCCCATTTAACTTGAGAAATCCAAATAATTCGAAAAATATGCAACGTTCAAAAAAATGTCAAAGGTAAAAAATTAATATCTATAAGGGGGACATCTGTCAGACCTAAAATCAAACTTCTCCACTCGTCTCCTGAGTGTGAGGCGGGAAGCCAACTTTGGAATTTTACATGAGGACCCCCTCTCTTTATATTGCAGATTCGGATTCTACACAAAAAAATACATAAGTTTGGTTTAAAACATTTTTGATCGAGGAAGACGATTTGTATTCATGTATGGCCAGCGGCTTCAAATCGCTTGCTCTGATTTAATTATGTTTAATCAAATTCTTTAATGAAAAATGGTTGTTTCTATTTAAGATTTACATTCAGGCAATTAATGTTCCCAACTATACTTAAAGAGAAAAGTTTGCAACTATTTCACTTAAACTTATTTCGAAAAAAACATACTTGCAAAAAATCAAATAGCAATGATAATCTTAACATTATCCATGTAGTATTATATTTAGATATCTAAAAGTCTAATGAATGTAATTACATGGAAATGAAATGCACCTATTTGATCCACTCTTATATTTCATTTCCATTTCAATCAGTAATTGTTATTTCATAACAAATATTGAAGTGAGTTATACAACCCTCATAAAATTACCAAAATTTTTAACACAAATATTGAAAGAATAAGAACAAATGCATTATATAAAACACTTTATATTTTGCCTTGTGGTTACTATAATACAATTTTGTAAACACTTTAACTCTCAAATCCTTAGATAATTCAGCCTTACTTTCCGTAATATGAAAATTTCGAGCAAGTCGAGGTTTTATTGGAACTCTGTTCGACTCTGTGCTTGTAATTGTGTGTCGAAATATTGTCCCCTCTATATTGAAAAACTAGCGGTGGGCATACTTTCTCGAGTTCTTTTTACGAATTAGGCAATATAAAATTCAAGTTAAATCCGAGCGAAAATTTCGCTTATTCCAACTGGATTGCACGTTGTCGCAACAATGACGTATCACCTCTTAATTAACAATCGCCACATTAATCCAAAGCTTACTTTTGGGAGTGTTTCGAAATCCGCTAAATCACTCTTCGGACTGTGATTTGAGCTTGGGAGCATAGGTTTTGAGATTCCATTAGTATACAGTCGAGCTGGTGATATTCAAGATTTCCCTCTAACTATGGGACACCCCTATAACTTCCAAACGGTTCCCGGTATCGCAATAGTTTTCGCTCAACAATGCGTAATCATGGGGCAAGTGATGTGGTGTAGAAATATTGTTTGAACTATTTTTAGTTTTCGAGAAATTTAATCATCTTTGATTATTTAAATTGAGCCTATGTTTTTCTCACTAGAAATAGATCGATCATAAAAAGAGTAATGCAATGATGTAATACATGTTAATATTACGATAGTATTTTGTGCAAAAATGTGTACTATCTGTCATGAGATTTTAAATTAGACTTGCAATTTTTCCTGCTGCAGCAATCAGAGCTGTCGCTTGTAGGGAAGTTGACCTTCGCGGCCTCTCCCCTCTCCCCCTTAAGTGCTGGCGTCACGAAGGAAACTTTCCCCAAAGGGGACAGTTGCAAGAGTTACTACAGGAAATCATGTACACTTAATTTAAAACCACATGCCAGAAAGTATAATTTTGTACGTCAAATACTATCAAAACATTAACATATGTTACTTCATTGCATTCGTCTATTTATGATCTATCTATTGCTAGTGAGAAAAATACATGCTACTATTTAAAAAATCAAAGATAATTAAATTTATCGAAAACTAAAAATATTTTGAACAATATCTCTACGTCACAGTATTTGCATTATGATTCCGCATTGTTGAACGAAAACTGCATTTCTATCTCGGGAATCGTTTAGACGTTATGGGGGTGGCCCATAGTTGACGGGACGCCCTGTATGCCAAACTTCGCAAGTTTTAGATCATTTTCGTAGTTATATGAAAAGAAACTAGAGTTGCTGTCTATTTTTTTAATTCATATTTTCTCAATTTTTCAGTCCCTTTAAAATATAACTGAAATGTGACATTAACAACATTACAGAAGTTAAACCTAATCCAATATGAATATTTTCGATAAAATATTTGGAGCCGTTTTGGGGGAAATATCGTTTGAGGCTTTCTGCAACTCTGCACTTTTGATCTAGTTTTTACAGACACTTTTTGAGTTTTCATGAAAATTCATTAAAAATCATTTGAAGCACATCTATTTACAAATGCAGTATTGTATAACAATGTAAATATTAATCACCAGATAAAAAAATACTTTTCTAGATATTTGGCAAAATGACATTTGTGTCTTCTTACACAGTGCATTAAGTAGGCCTATTATACGCACAAAAATTTTACTGAAAATGTTTGGAACCCGTTCCATCCAATCTTGCTTTTAATATTTTCTAATATTGTCCATATTCCAAGTAAATAAGGGAAAACAAGCAACATTTTCAAACAATTAACAGGATAAATTTTTAGAAACTAAATACGGAGAAGAAATTTCATTTGAAGGAAAAATCTCAATCTTGAATATTCAAGTTTTAATAAGATGCCGAAAAATATTCAATTCTTTGTAATTTTTCGAAATTCAGAGTAAACAGTGAAATTCATATTTATATCTTTATAAATGTATTTCTTCTATGTAGCGTTTTTCTTCTCTGAAATGATTCAAAGTTCTAATATTCTTTATAGCAAGGAAAAAAAAAATTCATTCGTGTGTCGACAAGAAAATGTAATATTTCCTGTTGAAAATATCTTGGCATGAGGGGTTAATGGCGATGGACGCACAACCCTACAGATTGCGCTAGATTTTTCAAAGCTACGTTCTCTAGACCCAACTATTTAGATTACATTTATTTTATCGGAGATCGTATATATTTTCACGTCCATTGAGAGGTAAATAGTTGAAAAACTTCTGTGATTCCTGCCCATTGAAATTTAATTGACATTAATTTTTTGTATAAGTAATATTGCTTTCCAGTTTCGCGGATAAGAAATGTATTGTTATAAGAAACGCTTTAAAACACGGAATGGATGGCTCAGTGTCACAGAGATACTATTCCAGACCTCGGGGATTAGCGGGTTCAAATCCCAGTCTGCGTAGGTATTTTTATCCATTATTACCAAAAATTCCACCAACTTACAAACTATTTATTCAAACTAAATTCATTACAAAATTAAATTTCTCGAAAAAGAGTATTGAAGGTGGAAATTTTCCTGGATATTGATTATGCTATTGGAGTTAATTACAATGTTATATTATTATTTAACAATTTCAGATGTATGTAGAAATATATTTTATATTTTCTGTCTTTAACACACAACAAAGATAATACAGATTTTGAGAAAAAAATTAATAGTATTTTTTTCATTCCAAAACACTATTCCTGGCAAACGTTAACGCAAAAAATGACTGATTCTGGCGACAATATTAGTGATGTCTTCGTGCTTACTACGAATATTATAGTTCATAAACGAGTTGAATAAATGCATCTCTTTTGTTGAGAGAGATTATCGATTTTCTCTCACACACCTCAAGCTACTACCGTCTTGCCAATTCCGCTTGGAATAACTTTCGACTCCAGGTGAAATGAGATAAGGGGCTAGGCAGCGTTGCCAAAAAAAATAAATATTTTCACTCACGGCTAAGAAAATTGAACAACTTCCTATTAATTCTTTCACATACCTCAGAATAACCAAGCCACGCAAGAACTAGCTATCTCACTAGTGGATGTGAGACCTGTCTCTTTCAGAGGCGTAAAATACTGCATTTTACAAGTAGAAACAACCCTCAGATTAAAACAGCAACTCGCAATTCTCGTATTCGTTAGTCTCTTGATACGTTTGGTCTGAGTTAGCTTTTCGATTTTTCCCATCCTCTTTACAGCAACTATCTATAGGCGCCTGTAATACATTTTTACTTTCTCATACTTATTTCGTGACAAGAGAAAGTGTTGTATCGTGTACTGGAGAATTTTCGACAGAACAACTCTTATTGCCAGGTCCTGGTAAAGAATAAGTGGGTAAATCGTGTACGTATACAAGAATATAGCAAATTACTTCCTCTAACACGATGTGAAATAAGAATCCATGTTTTTTGGGATCTTGATACAGAAAAATGGATTGACGGCAAAACATCTCTTTGTCTGTTCCTCCGTTCCTCCATTTACGGTCAACGCTAGCGCCTAAACCGTTCTGCCGATTTTCTCCGAATTAATATTCCTCGATCGATTTAAAAGAAGTCAAGGCCCTCTGAGTTTTAAATGGACATTTTGATTTTGTGGTTTTTTTTTCATGAGCCTCAATATTTTCATGATTTTCTCAAAAATGGCTTCAAAAATTTTGATTAAGTTTGGCCTCGGATAGCGTAAAGAACGCTTACGGGAATGGTGAAGGTCACATTTTCGTTGAAATAACTAATTTTTCGAAAAATAAGACGTCCAAAATTGCTTTCGGCGCCTTCCTACAACTACAATATTGAAGTTAGAGATTTTTTTATGAACAGTGTTCTTTAAAGATACATTTGAAATTAAGGTCATGTACTACAATTTATCAATAATATGAGCGTTTTTGCGTAATTTGTGCGAAATATAGACAGTTTTTACATTTTTTCCTTGAAAAAGCTGTTCCAATTTTTATTTTTCCGCATCCATACCTATATACGGAGTAATATACGTAGTATAGGGAAATTTATGTAATGCTGCGAAAAAAATTGCGAATTTTCGGCAGAAATATTCATTGCTCTCATTGATAACGAAAAAGTGTATAAAACCAGTTGCTAAAATCCCCTAACACGCGGTGTACTCAGAATACCGGTTTTGTAGGTCTTTGATATCGAGAAAGCAACTGAAAGCAAAACGGCCGTCTGTCGGTCCGTCCGGAAGCCTAAACCATGCGTACCATTTCTTCCAGATTGAAGAAACCCCTGTTCATCTGGCTCTAGTCGAAGCTTTTAGATTTTGAAAAGCTTTCTAAAACAATTTGAGTATACTTTACATGAAGCCCTCCGGACAATTTCAAACTTTTCTTAAAAACGGCTCCTAATTTTTGCTTTAAATGTCTTGTAAGAATAAAGTAAAATACAGTTATTAAGGTGGCTTAGGTCCGATTTCCACGGTTAACTCTGAATTTGCGAAGATTGCACAAGTTTGGATTTTTTTCGGCATCTTCCTCCAATTACAAAATTGAAGATAGAGATTTTTCCTTCAAATAAAATTCGTTCTCCAAAGTGAGTTCTTTCTTTAAAGTCAGGTACATTTGTCTGAACCGTTAAGTAGTTTTTGCGTAATATTGGGTGCAAAATGTGCCATTTTGTGCAAATAGGATAGTGCTAAATGTACTCCATGAGATGACATAAATGCCATATTACTCTATTCTTTTGTTTTTTCAAAAATTACAAAAATGTAATTTTGTTGACTTGTCTATCACGTCGTTAATATTCACATTAGCGACAATTTGTTCACATTATCATGTTTATGAGTATATGTGATTTAAATAGTGTCGTATAAATTTTCTAGAAAACTCAACCGTTTTCTGTGAAAACTAGCTCAAAATTCCTCATTTCCGGAAAATGAGGAATTGAAGTTTGAAAATCGAAGATGGTGTATTTTGGAAAATAAATTTTGAAAATGTTTCATAATTTTTACAATCATGACGTTACAAATGTACCTGAAACGCAATAAAATGTGTAATTTCTATTCTTTTCCACTTAAAAGAACTTCAAGGAATCTGAAAAATATGCAAACAAAATTTATGTAAATAATCTTAACATTACGTTTTATCTAGTTCATGTCGTCTGCAGAGGAAGATCGTATTTTCATGAAAAACGGTTTTGTAATGATTACATGCAAAATACCGAAAAGAAAAAATATAAGATTGTATTTGTTCATAATTTTACCACAAAACAAAAGTTAAAAAGTGTTTTTAGGTAATTTGAAAATTGTCGGGAATTTTGTTGGTCGAATATAAAAAGAATGACCCTATTGTATTTTTGAGTTAAAGTGATTTAATCCTTCGACTAACGAGGTATTTTGCATACGTCGAATACCAAAGGGGGTAACAGAGTTACCCCAGGGAAAATTCAATTGAGTTTTAATATTTTTACCGTAAATGCTGTAATATTGTTTTGGTTTTGCAGATTAAACATTATTTTGATACATTAATAAAGTATTTAGAGATTTTAACGATATATATTTTACATGCAGGACCTCGTCCACAACGAAGAGGTCTCGAATGCCAAATGATGTCCATTTAGAGCACATTGCACTATTTGTATTGTCTCTTTCACTTAATACTCTCCTGAACTGATGAATACGTCATCATTCATGTTTTCCTCGTCTTCACCACAATAATATCGTCCACTTCATCTATAACCTATACATTTTCTTCATCACGCTCACAAAACAATCTATACTTCACGATCTTCTTCACACAAATTGCCTGGATTGTGAATCATTAATAACTTTTCAAAATTTTCAAGACTGTAATTCTTCGACATGTTCACATACACGTATTAATGCACCAGTTCTTCAATAACACTTCGTAGGAATGTCCACAAAACCATCTCCCTTCTCCCACTCATAATATAACCTCAAACCACGTTATTAAATCCCGAACGTCCAATACCAACGGGTCTAAGGTAGTAACTCCAGCTTGACTAAGAGAAAAGAAACGCAGGTTTTTCCAAAATGATAGTTTAAATAAATATGTAAAAAACTACACAAGATATCAAAATGTAAAAAATTATAAGATGAGAAGAAATAATAAAATATGCGTTGGGGTAACTCAGTTACCTCCCTCAGTATCAGAAGGGTTAAATGACTTCAAATAAAGTTTTTCGAAAACATAAAAGATTCCTATGAAAAAGAGCTTCAAATTTCGCATTTACAGTAGCGGAAAAAACGCCATTCTCTTAAAAATGGCTCCAAATTTTTTAAGGAAAATTGCCATATAAGAGGAGTTTTCACTGTTCTTTAATATTCTCAAAATAATATTTCCGTTTTACTATTAAGAAACTGGAAAAATTTTAAAAAAAATGTTTAAAAAAAGTAATTTTGGTTGGTTGATAATTTTGGTAGCTGGCAAAAGTATATACCAAGTTCGAATAGCTAGCCGAGACCAAAGGAAATAAACTAATAAGGGAATGTCTGTGCCATTTTGTAGCACCACTAGTTCTCTTTAAATTTTCTCCTCGACAGAAAAAAAGTCCCATTTCCGGCGAACTCTGTATTTTCGAAAATTGTTTAATCTTAATATTTCAAAACTACAAATGTGAAGGTAGAATTCTTACCTTAAACAGAATCCGTTCTAAAAATTCAGCTCTTTAAAAACGGCCATTTGTTTTTTCTTTAAAAACGGAAAATTGTTTGAGAAAAAGAGTAGTTTTTGCGTAATTTATGCTTAAAATTTAAGTACTTTATAAGAAAACATTTTCTCAAAAAATGCCCTGAAAACATTTTCTTAAACTTATTTTCACCAATAGAACATTAAAATATTAAAAGAATGGCGTGGATATCATTTTTGTCGAAGTCTCAGAATGTTCGATAACTGGTAACTTCTGAAATGATGTGAGAAAGTACGTGCTGTTCTAGAACTACTAGTTTTTTGTTGACTCCCAATTATTCGCTTTCTTATCGATAAAACTGAAATACGACTTTAAGAATATCATAGAGGGCAGAACCTTCTTTTATACATTTGGAGAAATTGTTGAAAAACTGTCGCTTACGTGTTGTTACGAAAATGAAAAATTTTTAGTTCATTTTCACGAGATAGAGTTTTGAATTTTAGAGAACCTGCAGTTGAAATCATTTGAAGCAATTACACTCACAAATGCAATTATTGATTAAAAACGCCCGTAATGTAAATATTACTGACATGAGAGATGTATCGAAAACTTACATTTGTTGCAAACAATTTCTTGAAAAAACAAATAATACATCAAAATAAAGTTTATTTCATTTTGTTCAGTGAATTTAGCGCTATCCATAGAGTATGTGAAAGAACAAAAATATGATTTCGTTTTCAGAAAATCTTAGTTTTAATATTTTTTAATTTTGCTCATATTTCAATAAACATTACGCGAAAACAACAAATATTTTCAGATAAGTTTACGTAATATTTTATCAAGAACTTACTGTCAAGAACTAATTTCATCTCAAGGAAAAATCGCTTCAACTATATCATCCATAATATATAAAGAATTATTTTCAATTAGCAGGGCCTCGAGTCGGGGCAGATCGATAATGGTATGTTTTTTGCCAAAAATTGTACGAATAGTGTGGTCACAGACTGACAAACGGACCGTCAGACGGACGTTTCGAAATAAAACACTCTGTTCGTATCAGAGAATTCCTAAACCTGTACTGCCGGTGAAATGAGATCATCCAGTGGCATTACGATCCTGTAGACAGTCTTGTGTGGCGCGAACCAAGGATCGTCACAAAGATATCTTATGTTTTAGTTTTGGTTCTACAAAGAATATCCTATGTAGTTATTACTTCTCTGCGGTGTTGGATTAATCCATTCCCGTTCCAGAGTATAATTTTATTTGTTAGCTTCATTTCTGCATTTTGGATATTAATGTAGTGATCCTGTTTGTTCGAATTGCTGTTTTATAATGTTTTCTTATCTTTGGAAGGAATTTTCAATTACATTGCGCATGTCTATTTGTGATGGGTAGTAAGTTAGATTATATGGGGGAGGGTTCTAACGGATTACTGGATATGTAAGCAGATGGGCAATAAATGGTATTTTTCTGTGAATGGGGAGGGTTCCTTAATTTTGAGGAATTTTCTGAGTTGAAAAAATGTATTATTTGAATGAAGTGAGAAAGGAGGGGAGGAAACTCTGGAACGAGGACTCTTTAGTGATTTTTTAACAGTGGGGATATTTCTTTCTTTTCTCTGTTTCGTTTATTTATATAATTTTGGTGTATTTGACAACATTTCTAATTGGGTATCGTCCTGTGTGTTTTCGTGAACTCAGAACGCATTTAGCCGGCTGTTTTTTATCTTTCCGATGCTCAATTGTTAAATATTAAAAGCCGCATTTTACGCATCTATTTGCGTTGCCTTAGAGTTTGTTCTCGTAAGACCGTATTTTGGGCACGGATGGCATTGAACTGGTGTTTTCTTTTTACACGGTGGTTCAAATTTGAGATTGCATTCTAAAATTTGTCAATTTCTTAAATTCCTTTGTTGTTTTTGTGTGGTTCTAAGTCTATAATGTGCAGAGAGAGAGAGAGAGAGGTTTCATGATTACCCAATATCGCACTTTATATACGTTACGAACAAGGTGGCCCTAAGATTCACGTTCATGTTTTATTTCTTCTTTGTTCACTGATGAGTAAATACAATAAAGTATGACACGGAATGCCCTTCTTTACTTTGAAATGCGTGGTATTCCGCTTCTTTTTCGTTCAGTACTTTAGTTATATTTCTGTATGCTTCAGTGCTGTGAATGGTATTATATTTACTTCGTTTCTATACATTTTATATGTGAGTTTCTTTACATTCACGTGTTAGTTTAGAACGTCCATTCATTTTCGTATATTCATATCATTTAGCACGAATATTGATGACAGTTTAATTGTTGACTTTTGTTTCATTTTTCGTTTACTCTTCATAGCGTCAAATTCAGGTAACTACATTTTGTTCATTAAACCCCAAAATATCCAAGCAGTCCTTTGAAATTCAATAAAACGGTACAATTCAGTTGCTAATAATACCAACTTTAATTATTTTCTACAAACGATTAAATGGAGATGTGAACATGACTCTGGCCGAAGGGATAAAAGTAAATGACTGACGATGACTGACAACATTAAAAAAAGAATTTCAAGGAGGATTATATCAAGCGTTCAATACCCGCACAAGAGCTTGTAGACGTGTCACCAAGGCGCAACAAAAGTTGAAAAGAAACTTATTGATCCTAACACGCAACACTCACCATGCTGGATACTCGGATTGACTTAAAAATTTTTCCAGCTTGTTCAGAGCCTTTCAAAACCCCTACATACAAATTTGTACGTGCTATGAACCGCAACATTGCAAGTAGTGTTTTTAAGTGCAAGTAGTGGACTTAAAAATTTTTCCAGCTTGTTCAGAGCCTTTCAAAACCCCTACATACAAATTTGTACGTGCTATGAACCGCGAACATTGCAAGTAGTGTTTTTGCGATAATTAGTATTGGGACCTTTCTTGACTAAAGTCGCTAAACCGACCGTGGAAGGGCGGAAATCGCTGCTCGCCGCTGGTTCTGCGGCCGTTACTCACACACCGCGCCTCCACTTTCGGAGTGTCGGCAAGGTCTCAGTTACTTGGAGGGCAGGCGGAGTGACAAAAACGGGTGTTTACTTTGTAGGTTCTGATGGAGGAGTAGGACGAGAAAACATACATGAGTAATTCGAATGCGATAATTAAATGCATACTGGCATTATTTACAGGATGTAAAGATTACAATGTGGTTTAATTAATCAGGCAATACTTATTAAATAATAAATACGTAAATAAATAAATGCATAACAAATCAGTAAACAATTAAAAATAAATAATGAACAGATACAATAAAGAAAAGATGATACACAGCGAGCAGATCAAAGGGTACTGGAGGAAGAAGAAGGACAAAGGAAGAAGTAATGAAATTGGTGCGTGGTCCCTTGATGAGCCAAACGAAAGAAGAAGAAAGAAAAGATAAATACGAATTCTTAAACGAACGCGCTTGGAAATCTGATACCAGCTGATAGACACCGCGTAACGTTCCTATCGCTGCCGAAGCAACGGCTCGTCCGCTGCGGGAAGCGCGAAGGTCACGAAAGATCCTGACACAAAATGCCTATAAAACACTATTTATAATATTCCACAGCACTTCAAAATTTGCGCATATAGGTTTTGCATGGTGTTCTATCAGCTGGTGAAATTTCATGTCAATCCGAGCATCCAGCACTGTGAGTGTTGCGTGTAAGAATGGTTATAATTTTTTTAAATGATAATGATAATGTTTGCTTTTCAGAGACACGGGACGCATTTAAAGAACACAATATATTAAAAAATTGGGGATATTATTACTATTATAAGGAAGTGGGTTCGTCGTTGAAATGACTGATTCATTCATATGCTCAGAGAATTTGTGCGTTTTAATGAGATGACCTTCTTGGCATTTACGTATTTAGAGAACATTTGTGAGAACTCAAGTACCCGTGATTTGGACTCGATAATCAAATATAAGCATTCTGAAGGTAGTTTCAAATAGCATTGTGCTGTCACGTTCGGGTGCAAAATGTGCCGCTAAATGCACGTTACGTTTGCAAAACGGCTTGAAGGGTAGATTTGTGAGGGAACTGCGAAAAGATTGAATCCCCCCACAAAATGGGGGTTATGACATGCGAATTTCTTATAAACAATTACATATCTCAAAAACGAAAGGCGATGGCGCCGACTGGATTGCGGAATTTTGCATCTTGTTTGAAGGCACTTTAGAAAAGAATAATTTTTTTTGCAAATTTTGCAAATTTATTAACAATTTCCAATTTTTGAAATTCTGAAGTTAGAAGGGTCCCCTGATGTCCCATAACTTAAAACTGCGAATCAACAATTTTGCAACAATTAACAATGTTATAAACAATTTCGAAATGTGCACTAAGCAACGCGACAGTGTCCTCAAATTGTCTCTGACGTGAATATTGCAAAATAACAATTTTGACAAGCGATGCAAAATTATTACTAAATATCAAGTTTAATTGTTGCTAAAATGTTAAATTTCGTAAACACTGGTATTTGAGCATTATTACTTCGCCAAAACTTCCCACTCACAAACATTTTATCGATCCTGGAGCCGCCTCCGTCCACTTCATTTTTTCGTCTCGGTTTCGTAATATTCGTTCTCATACTTCAATTGTTTTGCATTAAAAGAGGGGATGATATTACTAAATTGAATTTTCGCAAGTAAATCTGTATTATGAGAAAAAAGCAATGCATAAACTTTTTCAAATCCACTAGTTCTATTGCATGTGCTGAATATTTTATGTTGTAATGTATGATATTAACTTTATTGATATATTTCTTGTATGCGATCGAATGGCTTCCACTCGGACGCCACGCGAGTACCCCGCCCCCTGTGCCTTCTGCGCCAATACTCTCAACCCTTAGGATGAACACACCTATCCATAGGGAACGTTCATACTAGAGATGATGATTGGGTGAAACCTGGGGGAAATCTGCCCTATCAGCTTCTCAGGCGATGGCAGTTGGTAGAGAATGTTATTTTGTAATAGTTAACTATGAAAGAACCAGATGGCGTTATCCTCCGTACAGTGCTGCCAGAATGTGCAGAAGGATTGGGACTTCAGAATATGCCGTTGCCCATTCTATGTGGCGGCGAGGGTACACTCCTAAGGAACGCTGCTCTCCACAGCACACCGACTCCTGAGACGAGCCGCCTCGTATCTGCCAAGAGAACCCCAGCTCGCTACCCTAGCGCCGCCCCTGGTCTCTTGCCCCGTGGCGAAAAGCCACGCCTCGCAAGACGCTGCTCGCGATTACCTCCGCACATCGCTACGGTCAACCTCGACTGCCATGGAAACGTATTCCACCCACCTTCCTTGCGAGGCATCACATGACCGACCTCCCACGCACAAAGCGTCATTTCCTCTCGAGATTTGGGCCGGCTGCAGATGGAGCCTGCCGTCCATCTGCAGACGATTTCTGTCGTCACACATCACTTGTGCGAACGGACAGCCGCCTTCTCAGACACGCCCCCAGCTGAGAGACCCCGGGGGTCCATCCGCCCCTGCGCGGCACGAGAAGACCAACCCCCCCCCCTTGCATAGCTTGTGCGGTCGGTTGCGCCCAGTGCTATGACGCTACAATATTTAAAAACAATTGTAATAATAGCCATTATTTTCCTTTATAATCATCTCATTCCATTCTGTCAACAGAGAATTCACAATTACGAAAGAACATCCTGTAAGTTTCATTCCCACCCGTCGAGAGTCCTCCTTCGCAACCCGACCGGAACCTAAAGCCCGTGCACGAGGCCCGTAGATCACCCCCTGACAATCGCAGAGTCCGCGGCGCATCGCGTCCGCCTATCTGAGGCGCGCCGTGGGGCTCGTGTGTGGAGATTCGTTATTCGTAATGGACGCGCCGTATCAGATACGGCCTTTCCCGCGCTCTGCATCCGAGACCCACCGGGCGCGATCTCGTTTGGGATAAGCGCGTGGTCGGTCGGCCGGGCGGACAACGCTCGGCCCCGGGTCGCTAGGCGAGAGCGACCCGGCGCGGCGGAGAGGCGATCCAGAGGACGGCGTGACGACTGTAAAGGAGCCCACGCACGCGGCACGTGACTGTTTTACGTTACATGGCTGCGCGCCACACGTATAACTGGATTTTTATTTTTATTTCACCAGATCAGTGGAACAGCTTCTTTACAGGTGATTCTTCCTGTTCTTCTCCTTCAGGTATATTGGCACTGCCTGTTACGACTCCATTCCATCTAGTCACCCCGTCTCTTCTTCGGGCGGCCAGGATTTCTTCTTCCTTGTGGACGGTAAAGTAGAATTATTTTCGGCAGGCGGTTGTCTTGTATCCTTTCAATGTGCTGTGTCCAGGAATTTCGGTAATAGTTAATTTTCTCATGAAGATTACATACTCCAAGTTCTTTACGAATTTCCAAGTTCTTTACGAATTTCCAAGTTCTTTTTCTTGTACACCAGCACGTGGTAGTCTTGTGCTATCTTTTTTGGTCATTGTCCAGTTTTCACTTCCATATAAACATGTTGGAATACTTAATACCTTATAGAATTTAATCATAGTTTCCTTTCTGACACTCTTTTTCAGGGCTATATCTTCGACCCCGATGCTATTAGGTTTCGATGACTAGGGTGCCATTCATTTCTTAATCTTCACTTTACTTTCATTCTTTTCTTGTCCCTCTTATCTTCTTTCCTTTCTCCTTCAGCCTTTCATTTTCACTCACACTGATGGGTTTGACAAGGATGGGAGTCCGTTTTTATCTCCCTAGAGGAAGGAAACCCCTGAAGATAAATCAAGCTCTCTCAGAATCTTTGATGTTGCAGCCCTACCACTGGTCAAACCTGCATATGGGTCAGTAACCCTGACAGGTAAATCAATTACAGGTGAGTCTTAGTTTATATTTATATAATACAATGGATGGATGCAGAACTTTGGCCCGAAGGTACGAGTAACTGCAATTGAGCGCACGATACCTCTAATTCTGAGCGAGGACTTCCCCTCTGGGCACCTCTATGATGGCTATTATTAATGTTATGAAATTGAAGGTAACGCGATTGAAGGATGTAAGGGAGTGAGAGGTGAGGTAACTATTTCTTTAGGTTATGGGGGCCTGAACAGATATTTTAGGAGACGGGATTTGATTCTTGCGTGAGCAACGCTGATTTTAACGAGGTTAAAATGAATGGTGCAACGGGTAGTTTGGAAGTAAGTAAATAATTTGGACAGAAAGTAAACGTAACTAGTAATTATTTCAATGTTCAGTTATCTATGGAGTTTTCGAATTATTTTATTTAGCATACATATAACAATGCGAGAGGTTGCGCAATTATAGCCGAAGTTTCGAAGACAGAAATTCAACATGGGCAAGAATATAAGTATTAAGCATTTCCTTGCCCATCAACAATGAGCATTAGTTCCGTAAGTGTAGTTCCCCGCCCTCATTATGCTACACGCTTAAATCGATTCGTTGCAATTATTTATTTAATTCAAATTTTACGTTGATTTGAGTTCAATTGCATTTAATTTAACTGTGCGTATTTTCGACATCCAAGAGACAGCGCACTTGAAAAAAATCGTAGTGACTAAGATGGAAACGTAATTTGTTTAACGTTTTGTAAATAAAATTTAAGTAGTGTGTATGGAATTTAATTGTCTGTTGAATACAACAAGATCAATATATCCTCTCTTGAAAATTGTATAAGAGACGCTAACCTATACTTGCAAGATAAAAGAAGCTTAAAATCTTCGAGGAGTCACGAGAAGTGTGGGAGTGCTGGCGGGCACGGCACAGCCGGCCGTTCAGGCGATGCCTCTCCGCTTTCGACGCAGCTGCCGCCACAGTCGCAGCCGCCCCTTCCATTAGCCTTTAGACCCAGGGTTGGGAGTCACTAACATAATGATTAACGGTTATTGAGCGAATTCGTCATGGTTCGCTCGAGGGAATTTATCGGCATGCATTTATATTTAAGTCTTCACTTTTTTCCTGATTTGCGATAAGATAATTAGTTAAAACCTTTAACGTTATTTGCATTAACAGCTATTAAAATATTATTTAGAAGCATTAGTTCGGCAAAATTCTCGTCTCAGAAATACTCTTATCAGTTATAAATTCGTACATTTAAGTGATAGTCTACATGAGTTTTTACACACTACTGACATCTCCACATCATCACAATAATGAGAGCTTCATTTTATCGTCCCTGAAATTTTAATAAGACAGAGAAGTACATTTTTTTAAACAAATTGAATAAGATATGCAAATCGCTTATTCATGACTAAACCAAATTGTTCAGAAACTGATTACTAGTTAAAACATTACATACTACCAAAACTGGTAAAGGAAACTACTAAAAGTAGTGTAATTAGATCCTTCAATATTATTTCATTGCACAGGAAGCTCGTCAGTTTCCTGACGCGTCAAGTTTCACTGGCAGGTTTTCGGAATCTTGAATTTCAAATCGTTTGCATCTGGCGATGTGTCGGACTGAACAATTGATTCGTAACTCCTACGTGATGACATCTGCTGATCTAAAGAAAAAAAAGTCAGCTAATAGACATGAACCTGGGAGAAATCAGGATTATTTTTTGGTGAAATCAGGTATATTATTTTTGAGAACGATAAGTAGTAGCTCTCTTTCGAATGTAAGAGTTTTAAAGTGTAGGCAATATGTGGCAATCAAATTATTTTTTTAAGTTTAGCTTGTACAGCTTTTATGATGTACATAGAGGTATCAGATTCGATTTTTCTATGTAACTTACAGATACATTTACTTTATATACTGTATTTACTTTTTCAGGGAGTTGCAATAGTGCGGTACTGTATTGTACATTTTGGGAACCACACAGTAATACACAAAACCATCTGTATTACTAATTTCCGATGCGTATAAATTTAAAGAAAGTTATGTAGCCTTAGACAATGTGAGAGGAGTCTACCGTTTTGTTAGATACCTAGGAAATCGGAAAACAATCACAAATGAGGAAGCAGTTTGGATTTTGGCTGAAAAATATAAAAAGTATATCACGTTTTTTCGCCTTTTCTTATACTGCGCGTACTCATACTACGTACGAACTGTCATTTTCAGTGCGCCACTGCCATAAAGATGTATCCTTACATCCTTAGTCTATGCCACTGCTTACGACGTAGGTGACACTTGAAAACAAAGTTCCAAGGAAGAGGCCACCCGCCAATGGATATTTGCTATTTACGTATTGGGCAATGGAACAGTATTTTTTATATTCTTGGTGTGTAAAGAACTGTTGTATTGAATATATATATATATATATATATATATATATATATATATATATATATACGTACGCTTATATACACATACATGCATAAGACATTATACATAATACATATTATACATGCTGAATATAAATACGTTATTGCAGAATTCTTGAAAACTTTTTATTTTCTTCTTACACGATACAGAGGAAGTTATGTAATGCTACACAACTAAACGACGATTCTTCGGCAGAAAAACTCTTATCACAGGGCCCTGTTAACGAAAAAGTGGATAAATCCAGTTAAATTTGAAAAAAAAAACTGTAACACGTGACCTAAAAATCGAATGACGGGAAAACTTCCATCCCTCTGTGTGTGAACAACACTAGCGGCTTAACCGTTCCGCCGATTTTCTCCAAAATTGATATTCCCCAATCTGGCTGATGACGCGTTCCATTGAATCTTAAACATATATTTTAATTTCTTGGGGGTGATTTATATTAATCCCCTAACACATTTTCCGATTTTTTTTAAAAAAATGGCTTCATCGTTTTTGATTAAATTTTCTTGATGGATGGTGTGAAGGACGTTTAAGAGAATGGTACAGGTTACATATTCGTTTAAAACACTGGTTTCTCGAGAATTGCAAAAGTTCACATATTTTTCGGAGTCTTCTTACAACTTAAAGATTGAAGATACATATTTGTTTCTCAATGAAAACTTTTCCTTAAAGATAGATTTTGAAATAAGGTCGTCAACAAATTTTCGAAAATGTCAGTACTTTTCGCGCAGTTTTGCATGAAAATACGTGCAGTTTTAGCACCACCAGTTTGTTAAAATTTTTGAAACGTTATATGAGAGTATTTTATTTGTCGTTTTTGAGCAGTGTGCGTGCCACGTTTTGGAAAACCATTTTGTCTGGTTTAGTTCAGAAGCATTTTTTCTACTGCAGGCCACTGGTTATTAATATGCCTTGAAAACTTTCAAAAGATATAATTTAATTTCAAATTGCCAATGCTGACTGACGGGCCTAACAGTTGAAAAGTTATATTAAATGGCGGCGGTCCTTCAGGAGGCGCCACTGTCTGTATCCAGAGACTTCCAGCGCCAACTGCCCCCCCCCGGGGCGTTGGCGTGGGCGCGGGGCCGCGCGGGCGTGACCTGCACGCCGAGCGCCACCTGGCGGCGGGGCGTCCGTCCGGGCGAATCGCGCGCCAACTTCGCCCTAATGGGATTCCGAGCGGACTTTTCGCGAAGCGTGCCTCGCGGGGCCTCACACGGCGGGAGGCCGGGTGTGGGGCGCGGGGAAACGGGACGGAACGGCTGTGGGTCAGAATGGGGACAGGTGGGTTGGGAAAGCGAGAGTGGGAGTGAGCGACGTACGAGATGAAAATAGATGTGATGGCGCGGGCAGAAAACTGTGGGTTGTTGAGACAGTTTGATTAATTGATTATTTCGTGTTTCCGTGTTTGGGTTAATTGCTATAAACATGTTCTCGTTAGTGTAGTGCATGTTTTATCACGAGTGGTGGTGGTTATGGGGGGGGTGGTGGTGGTGGTGGACTTCCTGCGCTGATTGGTGAGATCCGGCATCGGGTTGCGGGTTTTTTCCCAACAGCGAATCACTGTTCCACCTAGGACAAGCTCTGATTTATTGACATGCAGTAGAGTAGTGCATGCAAAAGAAAGTGTTAGTAAGGGATGTGGATAGGATGAGGAAGAGGAAGGAAATATTGCGTACGGCCCGTGTTCCGTTTGGTTTGGCATTCGCCTGGTGCTGTTAGGAGAAACAACGGAAAACTACCGATCAGAGCAACCGGTCGCTAGAATTCTCTTCCAATTTCGAGTTATGTATCTATGTAGCTAGTGTCGAAAATCCTGCCACCGTTGGGACTCGAACCATCGCACCTCCCGATCAAAGACACTGCAGTGACATCATTTGATACCATGAGGCACATACGCCAGTTAGTTGGGAGGGAGTGGGACGAGAATTACGAGGTGATTCGGTGAAGTTCGAGGTCAGGCAATGTGGAGCTGTTGTAGGTCTGGCGGTTGCAAGAGAGACGGGGTGGTTGCACGCAGGACTATAGTTGCACGCGAGACGTGGCGATTGCAAGATAAACGGATCTGTTGCAAGCGGTAAGGAGCAGTTGCAGGTTGGTAGAGACGATTCCAGGAGAAAGGGTTTGGATCCAGGTTCAACTTGAAAATTCGAGGTCAGGAATGGAATGGATACATGCGTTTGTTTACAAAATGTCAGCACTGAGAGGAAGTACAGTTGGGTCAGAACATATAGGTGGTGCCGGGGAGAGTTCCTACGCCGCAAGAAGTGGACGCTGGTTGATGAGAGGAGTGGAAAGAATGTAATGAACCTTGAAAGGAACGACCGAGCTGGACGAGAGTGAGGGAGAAGAGCCAGACAGGAGGGGGCTTGTCCAAGAGGAGGTGAGGCAAGATCGGGGGCGGCGAGGTCATGGAGGAGAGGTCGAGAGGGTCTTGATGGGCAGGGCAAGCGGGGTGTGGCGTGGCCGTGGGAGACGGGTGGAATGGGATGGGGCGTGATAGGAGGGGTTGGGGGGCGGGGCGTGGTGTGGCGGGGCCGTGGGAAACGGGTGGGGTGGGGCGGGCAAGGCATGGCATGGTATGGCAGGGTCAGGCGAGACGAATGGAGTTGTGCAGAACCAGCCGGGGCGACAGGTCGGGCAGGGACGCGACGAGGGGCGGATGGAACGGGATGGGGCGTGGTGGACGGGGCGTGGCTTGGTGGGCGGGGCGGGCAGGGTGTGGCGGGCGGTGGGAGACGGGTGGGTTAGGATGGGGAGTGGTGGGCATGATCAGTTTGACGGGCGGGCGGGAAAAGGCAGGGCCGGGGGAGACGAATGGGGTGGGGCTGGGCTGGCTCCGGTCGGTCGGCGACGCGACAAGGGGCGGGTGGAACGGGATGGGGCGTGCTGGGCGGGGCGGGGCGTGGTGGAGGGGCGGGCGGGGTGTGGCGGGGCGTGGCGTGGTGGGCGGGGTGGGCGGGGTGTGACGGGCCGTGAGAGACGGAGAGCGTTGGGATGGGGGCGTGGTGGGCATGGTGGGTTTGACGGGCGTGGCTGCCCGGAAGAGGCAGGGCCGTGGGAGACCAATGGGGCGGGGCAGGGCTGGCTCCGGTCGGGCGGCGACGCGACGAGGGGCGGGTGGAAGGAGATGGGCCGCGGCGCGAATCCCGATGTGACCCCCGCGCGTCGACCGGGAATCGCGCCCCGTGCGCGGAATCCTTAACGAAGCCCGCGGGCGGAGGAGCGCCGGACGGAAAGTGTAGTGAAAAGTTTGCCGATCTAGCTGCGCCAAATCCCAGGGAAAAGGTCGCCATGAATTCAATAAAAGTGGCATTGTCAAATAAAACCCTCTGAGGGACTTCGCTTACGCGACGCAAAATGATTCTACAATATTTACCTTTCATATTTAATAAGATTATCTTGTGTTCTTGACAAAAGTGTGTTGGAAATTGAATTAATGCAAATCGGCTACATGTCTTGACAGTAGAATGCCAATGCTATCCTTGAAACCGGAAAACACCTATTGAGGTGTCAAAGCCGGACCACAGAGTAAATTGCAATATAATTGAAAGAACATTTATTATATTTTAAAAATAACGTATTTAACAATATATTACGATCGTTTTCTGAAAGTGTGTGTTAACACTTTTTTTCAGTTTCCGACGTATGGGATACGTCACATATATTTTGAATATTTTCTGTGCTTGGTGTCCTTTCCGCGGGACACAAATGGGGACTTCTTTTGTTAAAGAATTAGATCAACATCATGAGTATTGCTCCGATTGAACAACTGTTCTATTCATCGAGATAAACTAAAATAAACTTTTAGCGCGATTAGTGGCAAGCCTGGACGAATGAGATCGTTCGAAGTTTCCACGAAGCGATTACTCATGGCGGCGATTTCGAATTTAACCTTCAATTTGCGTTGAAAGACGAAACTACCATTAAGGGTCTAGAAAGCATTTTTTTTTATTTAATAGGTAATTATTCCATATATAAATTACAAAACTTGATACAATGTGGTTAGGCCGAAGGCTTTTAAGCCATTACAATACCTACATCCTATCACGTTCTAACCTTTTGAATTCTGGTACTCACTCCAAATGATTTCTCCATCGCATCAAATCCATGGAAAAGAGATCATAAGGTACTGCTGAGGAAAAACACCCTGAAAGGGGAAAATCCTGCCAGTCACAAGCCGAGTATATGCTCAAGCTTTCATACGGAAAGACCTAAAAGATGAAACACCAACTCCTTGCCTAAACAAAAATATTGGAAGAAAAACCTCGCTCAAGTCTATTGTACTCCCAGTGGTATTTGGTAAATACGAAGGCTTCTTTATAACAAGGCTTTATAATTCAATCTGCATGTTCTGAGTTATTATTGGCGGTATTATGTTTACAAGCTATATGTAACAGTAATATAACACTTACATGAATGTTATATGAGGTGCAGTCAGGAAGGCCAGAAAACGATGAGCTAATTTTAAACGAGGGACTTTTTTTTCGAACTCCAATGGCCTATAAAAAAAGCAAGTGCAAAGAAAAAATGAATTTATTACCAAAAGTTATGTAAACACATGGTTACTTGCCTACATAATCGTCGTGAAGATTCAGGTAGATTCAGGTAGATTATCTGTGAGCATTGGCTTCTTCGAACATTGCCGCCACAGATGTGAGCTAAGCCTAAACTTTGCTATGAAGCTCCACACTGGTCATTCCTCCAAGCCATTTCTTTAATTTCAGGAAGAGATGGATATCACTTGCCGTTAAGTCAGGCTATACGCCGAATGATCAATCACGACACATCAGCTTACGAGTATGATGTTTGGTTACAGCAAGTACTGTGAGGGTCGGGGTTGTCATGAATGAAAGCATCTCCAGAAGCTAGCATTCCTCATTCCGTCTGAAATTTTACACCGTAGACTAGGCTCATTCTTTGGTGAATTTCTGCTGCACTATTTCCTTCTTGAATGAAGCGAATAACACTACCCAACTCGCATTTGGCGGGAGCGACAATCGTGTCAGCCTTCACATGCTTCAGTTCAGTTGAAATCGGCGGTATGGCGTTGATATTGCATAGGTGATGGTAAAGAAGAGCGACAATTGCCCACTGCATATGTCCTAAATCCTCCTAACTTGTTTAGCAGTTTAAGGACTTCTAATAATTTAATATATCATAATCACATTCATATATAAATCACGTTCTCCTAAGTATGTGATTGACACTTATGGGGTGCCGTTATATTTTCAAGAAGACATTTCAATGTACAACTTGTTAGTTGTGTCTGGCAGAGTGAGTGGCTGATGCACTTAAGTGATAATGTTTCTTGACAGTGCAGGTTGAAAAGCTCAACGAGCTCAAGGTATTCGATCGTAAAACTCCTCCTTTCATCGAATCGCGATGCACAGTCATGGCGACTGACAAACCAGTCGGATGCCGTGAAGTTGTTGCGAGGCGATCGACGAGCCTCAAAGGAAGGTTTCGTCGTATTCTGAAGCGAATGACCGGCTGGGATGGAGCAGGGTATCACTTGATGTCACTGCAGTGCATCTGAGCGGGAAGTCCTCCGGTTCGATTGATTGATTGATTGCTAGTTATTCGGGCGCCTCAACTACTGAGATCATTAGTCCCGTAAGTGTAGTGCATCGTTTTTCACGAAATATGGCGGTGATCTTCCCCAGCTGGATGGCGAGACCCGGCGCCCGCCTACCGTCGATAGCAGGGTTTCCTCAAACAAGTATCTCCCACCAGCAGGGCACCACACCAGCTCTTCGCAACAAGACAAGCTCTTAGCAACTCAACCGGTCTCTCGGAATGTGTGGTAGTGTAGTGCATGTTGGTGTAAACATGTGTAAGGGGTGAGGATAGGACAAGGAAGAGGAAGGAAAACCCGCGCGGTCCGTGGCCCGTTTTTTAGGCTACTGCTCCAGCATTCGCCAGGTATTGATCGGAGGAACCACGGAAAACTACCAATCAGAGCAGCCCGCCGTCACTTCTCCTCCGGACAGCGAGTGAATTCGACGTAGCTGACGAGCTAATTTCGGAAATTCTGGCACGGTCGGGACTCGAATCTAGAACCTCCGGTCAGAGGCACTGCAATGACATCAATTGATGCACTGACCCACCTCTCCCGGTCTCCGGTTCGAGCCCCGACGCTGGGAAGATAAGCCAGATAGTGGGACAGGACTAACTAGATAGCAAGGTAGTACTCAGCCGCTGCCTGGAGGAGAATGTAGCGGCCAGCTACTTATTGGTAGTTTTTCGCGTTATTTTCGATCAATACCAGGCGAATGACGGAGCAGTACAAATGAGCAACAGGTTGCGCGTGATCTTTCCTTCCTCTTCCTTGTCCTACTGTCGCATGAAAGAAATTATGTAGTATTGTGTGTTCATAACAACTGTGAAGGCTCTGGGAATGTCTCTATTAGCACAGATCAATGTGAAATCGATTGTTTGACTGCTGCCGTGCTAAATGAATTGAAGACCTTGGAGCAATAACATGGTATGCCACATTTCTGATGGAATTGAGATAGTAATGTTTTTGATGCCATCGATGTATCTAGATGTTGATTTTTTATATTAAATTATTCGTCGCAAGATGGCAATGTAACTCATAAATGAGAATTCTTTATCCCAATGTGTAGAATGCAACGTCTAAACCTTTACTCTCCGTTTTCTCAAAACGTACGCATTGTCGCATTACATGTTATTGCCCCGAAGTCTTCAAGTTAACCAGTTTTGAGAAGCGCTCACACACAAAGACAGCCGCTCTCCATGGGATAAATGCCCGAAAATGCCGTAGGGAATTGGAGGAACCTTTTGGGAATAATGTTATTTCCAACAGTAGTTGGTACAGTCACGGTTGGACAGTCGCGGAAATAGTTTATCTGCGCGGTCGCAGAGCAACCAGTAATCAGCAACGTACGTGACGACCTGTGAGTGTGCGGGCAGACGTGCCATGAACGGTAATCGACCATCTGCTTAGCCGCCCCTTTAGAATCGGTACGTAATTCTTTTGTGAACTCGTTTACGCCAAAGTGCTTTGAAACTTGAAACCAATATTGTCATTTCAAATACCTTAAACATAAGAAACACAATTTTGTTATGTCGGTTATTCCCATGCACTTAGTACGTGTCATGACCATTCATGTCTATATTTAACATTTTTCACCCGTACTCGAATTCTCACAAAAAAGAGATAGTTGCCATGACGTATGTCCCAACCCTCGTACTATTTTTACTCCGCAAACTATTAGGATTTCATTAGTATTACGACAATTTTTGCCATTGAAGCGGAACTACTTCATATGCTCTCTTTCAAGAGCACGTGCAAATGTATTATCGCAATGCAAATGTATTTGCCGGCTCATATGGCCTAGTTATAGTTATACAAACGGGTGTATATTTTACTATATCCCGGTGTTTAATTTCTGAGAATATCAAATGTTGCATATGTCATTTCTGAAGTAAGTTGAGGTTCCGAAAATGCGAATGAAGGACAAATAATAATAAAATACGGTAAAAATAATAGTAATAATGATAACAATAACCTATTTACAGTAATATTGGGATAAGACTAAGTCAGCAAAAGTTTCCTGAAAATTTAACACAACTTAAACTACCAAAAAACGTTCTGAACATCCGGCAGATCGCAGTTCTGCTGTATTAGCACATACCATAAGAAAATGTATGCCGTAAATCTACTAATATGATTTTCTGCGACCCAACCTTTTTCCAACAGATCTCAGATGATCTCAGATCCGGAGAAGGCGATATACCAACATAAATAGCTAAGAAAACGATTATGGAAAAGGAAAATAGTAATAGTAATAATAATAATAAAAATAATGATAAATAATAAAATCGCTTTATTTGGAACAGCCCACATTTTGCGTAAAGTATTGTAGAGGCACCGACAGTCCCTAGATCTACTCCTTAGGTAGCTGGTTGCAACCTGAAGTAGATTTTATATTCAGCCGACACATAACATCTTTAGTCGTGATTTAGAGGAATAGTAATAATAATAATAATAATAATAATAATAATAATAATAATAATAATAATCTGCCTAAACTTTGAAGATCATTGTACATGTATCATATATTATGTTTCAATTCTAAATTGCATTGAAATTTCCATTTTAAGATAATTTTATTTTAAATAAAGTCAGTTAATAAAAATTAACGTTATATAAAGTAAATACTATTTCCAGAAGCGTAATTCAGTTTTTTAAGAAATCAAAATAATCAATGGTATATAATAAAGTATCTCTAATGCACTTACAATGATATTTTGAGTAATTAAAAAATATAATATTGTTTCCTTAATGTGATTTGACGTGTCGTAAATTTCAATTCCTTCCTCATGTATATTGCTAGATTGAATTAAAAGGCAACAATCCAAATTATATCAAATATTAATCAAAATGACTTCTGAATCTTCAATTAAGACACAATTTAAGGCAAAATAAATTATTAAGTAGCTTGCACTCTGACAGACATAGACCTCACGGAAACTGGTCTACACCTGATTATGACAGCACATCGACCTTCTAAACAAACGCTGTAAAAAAG
The DNA here is from genome assembly GCA_031308135.1 of Acheta domesticus. NCBI lineage: Eukaryota > Metazoa > Arthropoda > Insecta > Orthoptera > Gryllidae > Acheta > Acheta domesticus. Next base: position 103,121,524 of record JAHLJT010009355.1, on the reverse strand, counting down.
AGAACACAGACCCCCATTCATTGAATCGCATGAACGACTCCACAGAACTACCGACTGCAGTGCCGGGAAGGACAATCACGTCCGGCCCGACAATCTCAACGGAACTGGTTGTGCTTCCGCCAGGGGCATTCGCTCGGAGGACTGAATAGGCCTCATGAATCCACTTGCTTCCTTAAGGCTGAGCACAACGCCGTCCTCGTAATGGCGAGAAGGAGGACACGGTGGCTGCGGAAACGGGAAAGGTGACAACAGCCGTTCAGTTTGTGATAATGGATTTATACCTTAGAATGTGTATCTATGAATATGGCTCGTGGTTCGGCAGTGTCATGCAGGGTTAAATCAGATTAAGGAAAAGAATCAAACTTTGCGAAGTACATTGTATGTAGTCAAATTTGCGCAGCGTGAAGTAAATGTATCTAATTGGAAGGTGAAAATAAATAATTTGAATACACGGATAATTATCTTTTTTTACAACACTAACACAACTAGGGAAATATGAAAGGACAAATATGAATCTTGAGTTATGACTGTTCTTTTGTAATGTTTTGTAATATTTACAATTAACAGAAGTTCTAAGCAATATTTTTGTAATGATTATTCTGTCATCCATCAATTAAGCTCTCATTTCCACCGCCAGCGAAAACACTAAACGCATTTATCTCAAAACTTCATTTTGCAAGTGAGCAGACTTTCGCAAAATAAAATAATTCTTCATTTACATCATCATCACAATACCTCCATTGTATAAACACTAAACAACGAATTTTACTTCATTGAAATTTGGCGTTTGAGAAAAGAAAATTATCTGAATGGAAAGGTATGAAATACAATGGCAATACAATTTTATTTAAATTATTTATACGACAATAAGACGTATGTTTAGAAATACTCGTACGGTACTTAGTTAATCGTCTAATGATTATTTGATATTGATTAAAAAGGAATCTGAAATTTGCGAAAAACACAATTTTATGAAATTTCAGAACAGAGTGGTCAGTAATAACAGTAAATTCTTAATCGTTAATTGCAGGAAATATATGTATTTTCATGTGATTCGAAAAAAGCTTTTTGGACATTTTCATTATTCAAATCTCCCGATATTTTATTTAGAAAATAGAAAAAGATTGTTGGATATTAATCGTAATAAATAGAAATTTGTATTGTCTTGGACACCAGCCGATGAGTTAATACTTTTGTGACTCCGTAATGCCATTGAGGAACAGAGAGATATAAAAAAAGTGAACATCGGCAACTTGGTCGTGAGTTCAGAGCAGGAAAAGGATCCTCGTTTTTTTATGGAAAATGTTCTTATACTATTTTATCATAATTGTGAAAGCACGTGTCCTTGGGTTCAAGTACTAAAGGGAAGGAATGCTAAATCGAATACTCACTCAAACTCTTGTCGTTGAAAACCCAAGACACGATTCGGAAATTTGAAACCGCTGAACAAGAAGAAAATGATACGTTTACTGTCTAGTCACTAAGGAAACAAAGAAAAGAAAGCGTATTTCCTTCTTAGTGTAAAAAAGTGTGTAATTAGTGTATTTATCCTTTTTCACTCATGTAATCTTAGGTTTATTCAGTTTATATATGGATGCTGATTAGCGACTGGCAATAGTCTGGCAAAGTAGAAAGCAGACTGGCATGACAGTCACATGACGTATTAGTGCAACTTAATAATTATATCATAAATAACATCATAGTGAGTCTTTTTTACTAACTCTTTTCGTCATCAAGGTAGTGTTTCAAAGCTCACCTGATTTAGGGAGCATATTGGTCGCTTCCATTCCCCACATGTAGGCCGGCGTCATAAGCTGCATAGGCTTCGATTGTGCCGTGGCGGCCGGAGGCGGTCCAGATTACCGGATGTGCTACGCAGTGGGGGGGGGAAGGGAGGGGGCAAGGAGCTGTGACCCAGGACCACGCAGCAGCTGGCGGGCACACTCCTCTAATGCCTTCTCCTCAGCCACTTCCTCCTAATCTGTCACCTCCACCGCTTCCACCAACTCAGTGGCCGACGCGGTCTCCCTTTCCATCGTCTCCGCCTTCTTTGTGAAGCGGTTCAACCACAGGCCGGTCAAACTCCACGCACCGATTGTAATATTTTCGCCATCCATTGCGAGAACAAGGATGCAGGTAGCAGGCTCGGTGGCCGATATCGCTAAGCCAGTAGTGACGTAGCGATCTCGGCCCGAAGGAGTAGCGGGTTCGAGTCCCTCCTCGGGCGTAGTTGTGTGTGTACGTCCTTTACCCCTATCTTCAACATATCGTTTCAACTTCATAGATACCATAACGTTAAAATCCAATAGTGATTGCTAATGACCTAGACGTGGATGCGACCTTCAATTCTCCCCCTATAAAAAGGATGCCAGTACCTGCGGCGAGAATTTTACAACCTGCGTATAGCACGCTCGAGTTGGATTGCTCTATGACCGCGTTACTGTAATTGCCGTAATTTCTTTCGCCTCCTCAGGAAGTTGTCTCTGCCTCGGTCGCTTCCTCCGTCATCTTTGTTTGCGTCGTCCCTTTACCTCGTTTGTCATTTCTTCATCGCCTCCGACATTTGATCAGTCTTCATCTCAGCCGCTGTCTCCTCAGCGACGCATCCTCCCTCAAACGAGCTGACGTTGCTTCCGTCTGCTTCTCCTTTACCACTTCCCTCCTAACCGTATCCTTTGCTACATTCATGTTCTTTTCCATTGCAGTTGCCCTTTTTCTGCTACAAAATTTGCCTGCTCATCGGCGCCAATACCTTATTCATTTGACCAGTCTTTCGCTTCGTCGCCATGACTCCTTTTCCATCACTTGGGTCGTATTTACTTCTTTCACCTCCTCCTCCTCTCCGATCTCATCATATCCTCGACCACAGTTTTTCCTTTCCGTCGTTGACGCCCTCCTTCACCTCCTTCCCCGTCTCTGCATCCGTTATTCGAGCGGTCTTTGCCTCTATCTTTCCCCCTCCTCTTTCGCCCCCTCCCCCGCCAGGTAGGCGTCTCGACGGCAGCTGCGGGCTGACGGCACCTTCCCCTCCCTCGGAGATGTGTTTACCGTCTGTGACTGGGAGCGACTCGCGGGCCTGCTTGGGTTTCTTGTGGGAACGCGCGTTGGGGTCTCCAGGTAGACTGGCTTCGGAGAGGAGAGGGGCGCCAGCGGCAGGTGTGCCACGAAGAGGTTGCAGAGGCGGCGGCGGCTCCGGAGATGGAGACTAATGGTAATGGTTCTTGTAACGATGAATTGGATTGGATTGAATTTGCCTGTACTTCAATTGTCCCACCGCGTACCACCTCGCAAAGGACTTTTTTGTGAAGCTTAAATGATTACACATTTTCGCGATAACATAATGGAGAGTAAGCCTAACTAGGGGTTGATTTGTCACAATGAGGGCTGCTCTCTGGAAAAATGCTGAAATATGCCGGTAAGGGTTATCTCTTTAAATTTATACCTTAAAATCCAATATCGTGTTCATATTTTGCCAGAGTTCGTTGAAACACAATTGTACTGGACTAAAATCTCTGCATTCCAGATAAAATATTTTGTAGTCTACACTCCGTAACATGAACTGTAAGTACACGAATTGTGTATAATAATAACGATGAAGATCATATTGGTACCCACTATATTTAAAGATGTATTAAATGTGCGTGTACAATTTCACATTAAATGTGTGTGTCGTATTATTGGAATATAAAATACTCTTGAAATACACTTGGGCTGTCAAAAAACTCGTTTCTTCAGAAACGATGTCAGAGAAGAACAACAAGTTATATCCGTTTCTTTACGTACGTTAAGAAAATGTGGAATTTGATGATGATGCAATTGACGACGGTATTAGTATAACAGGTTATCCAGAATTTTCACCCTTGTCAACTCATTGGAATGACAATGTTTCAAGTAACATTTCAGTCGTTTTAAGTAAATTGCTGTAAAAGTTTCATCCCTGTACTGTTCAAACAATATCCATTACGTTAGTGATTTTTATGTTATTTGTAACATTGCAGCACAAGAATATTTCACTTGTAGCAGAAGTTAGATATAACCTTATCAAACTAAATCATTTTCTTCTATTTTGTCAGTTGAATCCTTGCCATTTCAGAGAATCGTTGTGTGCTATGGGTCTCAGATTTTGCGGTAGTGTTGCCGTCGAAACCAAAAACTACCATGAGGTAGGGTATTGATTAACTGTTAGATTTGAGTTATAAAGCATAAAGTAATTTAATTTACCTATCTACAAATATGTACTGTAGAAACCACCTGCTTAGAACATAGGACAGGGTTACAGGAAATTAGAACTCCTCTATATTAGCTTTTTGTCGGAATTTACCTTACTTTCAGGGACCTCTGTACATGTAACTTATCACACATAGGATGTTTTTGGAAGTTTGGAGATGATGGCGTAGCAAAAGTCATACTTCATGAGTATATTTACCCAATATACACTATTAATAAAATCAACACGTGTGTTCTAACTGTGCTATCACGACCCGCCCAGACACTTAGTAATCAACACGATAATAGCTGCCAATAACATGAAATATCACGGTTATCTAATCATTTTTCTCTTGTGGAATAGTCTCTATGAAATTTTCTCTAAGGAATGGTGGAGTAAATAGTGAGGTTTTGAAATTGTATTTCAATGAAAGCAATTTTTCACTTAGGCAAAATTAGAAAATAGAACACTAATTGTCGCATATACATGACGATTGAAACAAATTGAAAATAAAAAAATATTTTAAAAATTGTGTTTTTCTTTGTATTCAGTGCATTCTAAAAGGTTTTTTACTATATGCTTTTCTTGTTTTAAATCGCTATAGATGATGTGATTAGTTGTTAAACACTCGTCAAAGAAGTTTTTTTTGAGAACTTGTCCTTGACTTTCAGACATTCCCTAGCCTTGAGAAAATGTCTTTATTGCTTAAAAACTTATTTGTGTAATATTAATGCGGTGCTGGAGAAAGAGATTTAAGTTTGAATTCAATGTTTATGATGTATGCAAAATAAAAAACGATACTCGATAACAGCAAAACCTTATCTCCCCTGGTCTTGGCGGCAGGTTCAAATTGCTTTGAATCCAGAGCATCTCACTCAGGTGAGCCACCTTCATCGTCGAAATGTACGGCATCCCATACGTATCGGATCTGCATAATTGCGTACGTAATAAGGGGATAACAAACAATGATCTGAGAAGAAGTTTGCACGTTGTATTTGGTATTCAAAAAAGTTTCATTACTTGAGCAGGTCATGACATACTTGACATACATCGAACAATATTGGATTCGGTTGGTAATCCACATTATTATCTTTATAACATACTACATGGCAATATTTCAAATAAATTTCCAATTGTTCATTTACCCACTGTCACATATTAATGTAATCTGTTCCGGTACGTTGATGCGCAGCAAAAACAGTACGTATGTAAGTATAAGTTCAAATTTTCATAAGTAAAAGTTATTTTTCCAATAAAAATACACGAATATATAAGTAATGTTCAAGTAAAATAATAAATAGTTATTATATAATTTATGAAATATGAGATGCTTTAAAAATTGCACGGGGAATACGTATTTTTAAGCTCAAATGTGAAGCTCGTGCCCTTCAGGCCAACTCCTTAAATCCGTCTTTGAAACAAAGAAAAATAACATGCGCTACGATGTCTGAAGGTAATAACTGATGCTACTGCATTGTTCCTGAGTGAGAGATCCTAAGGTTCGAGTACTTGCAGTGAAGGATTTTAACACTAGTTAGATCGAACAGTCACAATCTGGAGGGAAGAATTCTAGCGGCCCAGCATATATCGATAGTTTTCCGATCAATAACAGGCGAATGCTTCAGCAGAATCTTAACACACGGGCAACGGGCAGCGAGATTTCTCCTTCCCTACCAGTTTTTTCTTACCTCATACCCACAATTATACTTAACATGAACCACACTACCACACATGTTGGGAGACCAGTCGGGAGCTTAAGGTGTGTCCCGATGCAGGAACTCTCTGGAAGGGAAAACCTCGTAAACATACACGCAGATATAGGATGTCACGTTTCAGCGCGGAAGGAACACCGCCACCTCCCAGCATATATATCACGCAGTTAGAGCAATGAACACAGCAGCTGAATCGACCAGTAGCACAACATAATCGGTCAATCAAAAGAAAGAAAATGTACAGTTGTGACCGAGATCAATTTGTCCAGTTCATTCCGTCCAATGATGGAAAGGCATCGCCCCGGAGGCATGCGTGCGGGTGAGAGAGCCAGGGTCCGGCGCCCGTGAGGGGCGGCGACCGCGCTGGCCACGGAGATGGATGGAGGTGCTGGACGGCGCGCGCCCGACGATAATGAAGCTGGAGGACGGGGGGCGAGGGAGGGGGAGAGGAGAGGTCGGCGCGCGCGTGCCAAGGAGGAACTTGACACACTCCTTTCCCCCCCCCCCCCCACCGCCGTCCAAACAATACCGATCGGCACAGTCCGCCTCCATCGCCACCTTCATCCGTTCCTCCCATTCCGCCCTGCATTGGCTCCACCACCTCTTCCCCCTGACGCTGCCACCGCTAAGATCTTCGCTGCCACTGCCCCTACCTCCTCCACCTCCCTCCCCTGACGCCGCCACCATTAAGAGCTTCACTGCCACTGCCCCTACCTCCTCCACCTCCTCCCCTGACGCCGCCACCCACTCAGAGCTTCACTGTCACTGCCCCCTACCTCCTACATCTCCTCCCCTGACGCCGCCACCGCTAAGAGCTTCTCTGCCACTGCCCCTACCTCCTCCCCTGACGCCGCCACCGCTATGAGCTTCACTCCCACTGCGTCTACTGCCTCCTCCGTCACCCTCCACCTCCTCCGACTCCGCACTCCCACTACATCCTTCGCCTCCACAGTATGCGCTTCAATCTCACCACATCATCCGCCTCCACCGTTGCCATCAGCTTTACTCCCACCGCCACTGCCTCTACCGCCTCCACAGTCATCTCCGCATCTTCTATTCCCGCAATCGCTACCCCTGCTTCTCCTCCTTCTTCTCCACCTCCACCACTGCAGCGATGAGATTCACTTCCACACCATCTCTTCCATCGAGTCTGACGCCTCCATCGCCTCCTCTACCTCCTCCGTCTCCACCACCTTCACCTCTGCCACCAGGTACCATCGCCATCACCATTGCCACCGTCACTGCCTCTCAGGCCACACGACCATTCGCCGGCCGCTGAACTCCGAAAAGAGATACCTGGACCGGATTAACGATTTGAACGACCTTAAGCTCCCGGAATTCTTAATGCTCACGTATTTTATTTGGCAAAAAACGTTTTGTCACCTTACCGATTAGAACCAAACTTTATTCTTTTGCGCTTAAAGAGTTTCGCTCGTACTCAAGGCGAAATGCGAAACTCCTTCTTAACAATAAGTCTCGGGCTTCTTATCACATCCTGCGCCAAATCTCATCATTAGAGCTGGCCAGTCTGATTCTGCATTCCCAAATCACCCATCCCTGACAATCTAGAACGAACAGAGTAATTGTGTACCCTCGCAATAACAACTAATACTAATAATAATACTATAGTAATAATTAATTGAATTAATATAACAATAGAAAATAGTTTATTATTATTAGTTATTATCGAATTTATTATTATTATGATTATTATCCGAGATTTGGAGAAAAAAATCATGTCTACTGTAGATGTTGCTGCTACCTTGTGATCAAAACGTCGTAACTAAGGAGGCAGAGAAACGTCAGATGGTCCTCGATAGTTAACGGAACTCTGGGATTTATTCCTCAAAATTTGTGTAAGAACTGGATAAACTTCCAGGTCATTCAAAAGACTGAAAGTGCAAGAAATTGCTTTATTTGGAACAGCTCACATTTTGCTGCAAAGTATTGTAGAGGTACCGTCAGTCCCTAGATCTACTCCTTAGGTAGCTGGTTGCAACATGGAGTAGATTTTATACTCACCCGACTCATAACATCGTTTAGTCGTGATGTAGAGGGAAACATTAATAGTAATAATAATAATAATAATAATAATAATAATAATAATAATAATAATAAACACAATAATAATAATATTAATAATGAGAACAAGAAGAACGAGGAGGAGGAAGACAATATCTGTTCGTATTTTTCTCTCAAGCAAGTGGTGAAAAGCAAGTGAGTGTCCGTTGCCGCCACTAATTTCTTGTACAAGGTTTCTGTGTTCAAATTCACGCACGTAACATGAATGAAGAATAATTATCTACATGAAATATATAATGTAATGCATTCTTAATAGTCCTTCTGTCCTTCCAAGGTTGCACTCCAGGAAATGTCCTTGTCTCTGTAAACACACCCAAAACAGGGTACTACACTATTACCAACACTTATATAACATGCTTACTGACCACAAAACCAACCATTTGTTTGAGTTCATCTCTTGCAAATCTATTTTCACATCTTACTACTAGTGAGAAAAGTCTGAGCGTATATTCTTAAGCAGACATCTAATAAAATAATTAATATCTTTATATTAATATCTTTATAATATTACAAATATAATAAAGATACAAACGAGTGATATGGATGAATTTGTGAATAAAATATCAGTAAATAATACTAGGATATGTGTCAGAACTTACAAGTTTTATATCACTTTCGTTTCCCTACATTATGGGTCATTTTAACGTCTTATACTTGTTAAGTCTAATTTTGATGCAGTATTCAACAAGGAATTAACGGAATTAAATGGTTTGCATTTGTTCCATTTGCGATTATAAATCTAGGACGACACATATTAGTAGAGTAGCATTTGATAATTCGGCAAAAAGTTGTTACTCTAGTAGTAAATGAGGGATGTGTACATGTGTCAACTAGTAACTATTTAATCGTGAAGAATGCCCTATTGCGGAAAAGAGCCGTGATGAAAGGCAGATAGATCTGTTAGATGAAATGCGTTCTGATCATGACTATGCATGACACGTGCCAATGAATATGCGGTGAGACGACAGGTATACAAAAGACATTGATGATAGAAATAACGAGTAAGTGCTAGTTTTGAAATATAGTAGAAAACGTTAATGGACATCAGTAATGACATTAAATGCTGCGTAGGAAACAAGCAAAATAACAATACCTATTTTAGATCATGGTCCTCTCAAATGCGACTGTAAGCATAAACTTACCCAACAATTTTGCTCCAACATTATTACAAGTGAGACGAATGGCTATTGCGTCCAAGCCAAAGTAGTGGAAATGGTGTGGATGCTTTCCGAGATAGCGAGTGATGAATTTTAGTGTAAATATTGAACGCAAATCAATGTCAACCCAAATGAAAGATGTATTGAAAACCGAACTCACCAAATGCGATCGTGTTTGTCTCATGTAGTGACCGTGACTACATGATTGCGAACAAACCTAAAGGCGGCTCAGTACATTCGGCATTCGCCGAGCAGCGAGCGTTTGCGTCACCCAATTGCGAGCAGTGCACATGTAACTGCCACGGCGAATGTTCGCTTCCTTTGATGTGTCCAAAAGACCGGCACGCGTGGAATAGGGCGAGCACCGACTGTTCAAAGCTCGACATATACCAAGCGCACCCATCCACATTTCCCGCATGTCGGAGAGTGGTCGCCCGTGGTCGCTCGCTACTCGCCGAATACCGAATGTACGCCTTAACCACAGCGCCCGAACGTGGCAACACGTGTGACGAATGGCGTTGTAGTGGCGAACGCGGGCGCGGCGGGCAGCGTGGAAGCGTCCGGTGGAGGAATGCGTGGCCAGCGAGCAGCTGCACGCCTGGCCGGTCCAGAGCGCCTGCACCTGCCGCCGCCGCCGCCGCCGCCGCCACCGCCACCGCCACCGCCTCCAAGGCTGGCCCGGCGCCGCCGCCCGATTGCTGCTGCAGGCGTCCTTCCTGCTCCGACGGCTTCTTCTGGCACTCCCAGTGCCACGCTCCCTCATTTCGATAGACAAAAGTCATTATCGATCTGGGTAACCGATGTCGCTAAAACTGAAGAACTGAGGCTGCATCAAATCGAATCCCACCTCGAGTATTGATATTTGTGTACGGATTCATAGAAAGAGCCATACATGTTTTACTGAAATGCTGGCAATTGTGAATTAACTAAACTTCTAAGACCGCGGCCATTTACAGAAAAACATTATGGATGTTGATATCACCTTTTGCTTTTTTTTAGAACATCAAACCGTTTCAAATAACGGCTTTGGTTTGAAACGTTTCCAAACATTTTTTCTGTCTTTTTTTGAAACATTTGTGTATGTTATGCATTTGCACATTTCTACTCATAATAAAGTGCTTGACAAAAATTTTCTACAGGAATTCTTGAGCATACTTTTGAACGGTTAAAAAGAATTCGTTCTTTTCATTCTATGGTTTCAGAGGACACAAAAAATCTCTTACGTTTTAGATGGTTTGGAAAATCCGTCAAAACCTACTCATCTCTTGTTTACACCAGTACAAATGTGTGCTCACAATTTCAAAACCTTCTAAAGCGTATATTTTTTATGTAGTTAGCTGTTGTTACTCGACGGGGGTAATGTATTAAAAAATGCTAAAACACACACACAAGCTCTCACAGAGACAACACAAACATCGTCACTAGTGACACGCGATCTAGTCTTTAACAGACGCGATACTACGCTACCAGTCCAGCTACAATTTTCCTGTCCTTTGGCTCGGCATCCACTACGGGGCTTGGCCGACCCGCGACCAGCCACAATTACTCAGGTTTAAAGATCACCGGCAGTGAAAAATAAATTTGTTTTCCCATGTTCACTTTTTCCCCCACATGTGACGTATTTGAAATTTAGTGATTATCAGGCATCTGTTTGACCAAGTTATATTTCGATTGTGAAATAACCTGACTTCCCAGGAAGAAACGAAGGTCGTTTTCGAATTTGGCGCACCCGAAAACGTAAGAATTAGATAAAATTAGGAAAACCCTGGCTGACGTTGTTCTGCCCTTCATTTCCCTCTTTTCCCTCCCAACTCCCTTTCTCACTGTCTCTCTCTCTCCCTCTCTCTCCCTCCTTCCCTCACCCTGTTCCTGTCTGTGTGTTTCTATCTCTGCCGCTCTCTGTCCCTCTCATTTACATTTACTTGCAGATTCTGGGCAGGTGAGGTAATATCGGGAAGCGCCGAAATATCGGAATGTAGTGGAGTTACAACAGAATTAACAACACATAAACCTTCTGGGTGAAAAACACGTAGAAGTGCCAACTTTCATGGAGATTGGACCACCGGTGTCGGAGTTTAGCTCTTATGTATATACCAACATCCAGTTGTGTGTGTGTACATATATATATATACAATATACATATATATACATCTCTCTCTCTCTCTCTATATATATATATATATATATATATATATATATACATATATATATATATAGAGAGAGAGAGGTGTCGGAGTTTAGCTCATATGTATATACCAATATATATATATATATATATATATATATATATATATATAGAGAGAGAGAGAGAGAGAGAGAGAGATTGATTGATTGATTGATTACGAAAAAAGATTTTAGGTTCCAGACCTGTCATTTAGTTGATTGGTATTTGTTCTTAATTTGGTTTCCCCGAAACAGCATCGTGTTCTATGCAGAGACTTTCGCCCAAGAAGTAGGACTGAAAGGCTCACTGTGCTGGCGCGTGTTCCAACTCGTCGCGACGGCCGCTGCCGCGAGGAATGCGTTAGGGCTTCTGGGGCCCCGGGGATGAATCGGGAGGCGACGGACTCGACCGCTGACTGGTCATTAGTGAAAGGCGCGGCAGCGCGATCTCATTAAGCTAATGTCGCGATTTTTACTTTTCCTCGAGTCCCGCATACGAGTCCTGAAGGGTTCGATGGAATAAATAATCGAGACTGGCTGAGAGACTCGTAGTTGATTGATTATTTCGTGTTTCCGGGCACGTTAACCGCTTTCGTAATTTGTCCCGTTAGTGTAGTACATTTTATTTTCATGTCAGGTGGCGGTGAGATCCGACGATTGGTAAGATCCGGCAAAGACCTGGATGGCAACTTACGGGGTTTTCCCTATGTAGGTATTTCCCGCCAGCGGAGCTCCGGCCAAACTGCGACAAGCTCCAAGCGTTCGACTGGTCTTCCGACATGTATAGTAGTGTATTGCATCCAAGACCGTGTAAGTTAGGGGCGAAAAAAAGGACAAGGAAGAGGAAAGAAAGATCGGTCCGTGAGTCATTTGCTATTGTACTGCTGCGGCATTTGCTTGGTGTCGATCAGAGAGGGTGGTGTTGATCACCGATGATGCCCACCGATGGCAAAACTACTTATCAGAGCAGCCGACCGCTACAATTCTCTGCCGACAGCGGCTGAATTCGACCTAACTAACAAGCCATTGTCAAAAATATTGCCACTAACGGAACTCGAACCCTGGCACCTCCCGGTACAGAAGCACTGGCGTGGCGACACAGATTGCTCACCTCGGATATACCGGGGTTCAAATCCCTGACTATTCATGTTGACTTTGTAATGTTCAAAGCGGGCTTGTGATAGTTTTTTCAGGGTTCGCCCGTTTTACCTGCCTCTCATTCTACTATTGCTCCGTCATTCAAATTTCGTTATCACTATCACCTATTCATCAAAACAATTCACACCAGCAATGACCAAACGTTTCTAAGAACTTAGAAACTGAGGATAAAGAAAGAAAATCACAGGGTAATACGTCATATTTGGTACCTTATTCGCACGGCTGCTCTCACTTTTTAACAATACAATTTATATGTATATTACGATTGATTGAGTGATTGATTATTTCCTAAAGCGTCAACCTCTATGGCCATTAGTCCCTTAGGTTCAACGCATGTTTTTATCACGGAAACTGGAAGTGTTTATTCTCTGCTGGATGGTGAGATTTGGCACCGACCTTCACATTGGTTGGCAGGGTTTGCCCATCCAGGAACATCCCACCAGCAAGGCACCGCCCAACCGGGGCGAGCTCTAAGCCCCCGACTCGTCTTCCGACATGTGTGGCAGGTTTTTTTTATTATTATTAATTTTATTTTACATTTAAAGACAGTACAACGTTCAGCCGTGAGGCTCTTCAGTTGATTGGCCGAGCAACTTTGCGTCAGAAAATTGTGAAGGGGGTAACTGTTTGTTACCTCCCTGATAGTGATTACATGTGTTGTACCTTAAACCAAGGTTATTGCGAGGGAATTATGTTAGAACAATGACAGTATTAACAAGAAAATACGATGGGAGGGACAGGTAATTGCTAGAAATGTTCTTGCCTTATCTACTGTCAGAGAGATATTGAAGGAAAATATGGAATGGGAGTCTGTTTCTTAGGCAGAGAGGAGTGGCAGTGTAGTGCATGGAATTGTAAGTATGTCTAAGTAAGGGGTGAGAAAACGACAAAAAAGGAAAGACGCATGTTATGAAATCAGTTCGTAGTCCTCACATTAACCCATTGCCCTTCAGAAGGATGAATGCCCTACCAAATCGTAAGGTCCGGTCACATAATCACGGGGCCATAGAATTGCAGGATTTCCGGATTTTTATTGTCAGATAACTACTTTGTAGGTATACAAATACTGTGTACTACGTATATGATTCGATCGTTTTGGAATAAATACTAATTTGAAAATTTATCTGTAAGTAAAATATGTCTGTATATTGGCATTCCAAGAGTATGGACTTTGAAAATGCGTCAGAATTTATTGATGAAACATTATGAATTTGTGTCCGAATCATCTTTATTATGATTTTCAGTAAATATTTTAGTACATCGGAGCCCTGCTTAGTTACTGGAAATGTTTCTTTTTGGGATATTGTATTACCTAAATTTGTTTCAAATTTACCCCAATTACGTTTTTGTTCCAAATTTACACCAGTTACATTTCTCATCATATATTTTAGCACATGCTGGCCTTGCATACTTTTCCTTACGTATTTCTTGTTGGATTATTTGATATGTCATTTTCATGACAATTATTTTTCGTTGTTCCAGATTTTCATTTCCTTCATTAACATTTTCTAGATTAACTTAGTATCTATATATTTTCTACTATCTTCCTTCATCCCTATCCTACGTCAGAAATCCGTTTTCTTTATTTTGCTATTCAACATTCAATATCCCACTCTTTGCTTTGTGTTGATCTACTTCCTTGTAATCCATTAATGAACACTTCATATTGCATTAGTTTCTTCCTTTGACATTTTCTTCTTATCAGTAATTACTTCTTTCTTCTTTCACTACCACTTTGGAGCATCATTGACTTAAAGGAATTAGGAAAGGGCATTTCATTAAAAACTTGAAAAATGTGTGGATTCAATATTTAAAATAATTTCAACTGACGTATTAAATTCACATGTATAATTTAAATTCTTACTATTTAATTTATATTTAAACTATCGTAAGAAAGGGACGTTGAAGAAACGTGGCGGCAATTTCGATTTTTATGTAGTCTGTTATAAAACATTAGCTGCTATATTCATTGCCCTTGGTATCGTGACACTTCTCACTAACCTGACCACTTTCCCTGTCTTCCTTCCGAACTAGTTAGACGCGTCTGTTATCTCAGAAGCAACAAGAGCCAGAATTCGATTCAGTGGTTGGAGTCGTTAACATCATTGCAAATCTCTGGTGTGGCTGGTCGATGCGAGGAAAACAAGTATCATATTGGGAAACAGTTCTTTATTTTAAAACCAATAAAAACTAATTTAATTAAAACTCGAAACACGTCAAATAATAAAAAAAACATGTACTATGTACTTGGCACAACGTCCCGTGAACGGGCTCAGGCCTACAGGCGACGTCCCTAGCCTCGCGGCCATGAGTTAAGAGGGTACGTGTGGTTAGCACGGAGACACCCCACGCCATGTTCCGGTCTTCTAAACCTAAGAAGTGAATTTTCTCATCATCACACAGCAACATATACTGGAATATTGCAAGAAAAACGCACACTATAGTCTTGCCTCGACCGGGAATCGAAGCGCTACGGGCTACGGATTGGAAAGCGAGCACCCTGACCAAGAGCTGCCACGAGGCCTTAATAAAAACAATGAATAAAATACTACACATAGTAATCATATAACCTGTGTATGTGTCCTTGTATCGGTCTGTCTTACTCTTCAGCTAGACCTCTATTTGTCCACCATTCGGGGCAAAAAAGTGTTTAGGACGAGTGTCATTTATTGCGCCTTAGTCTACTGGGCGGGGAACTGTTGTACCCAGAACATTCAGTGACAGATCTATTAAATCGTGTTTTTGGGAGTCTCAAGCGAATAAAATGTGTTGTGACTGGCTTTAAGGCACTTACAGAAGTAATAAACAGCTTAATCGATTGCCCTCTTCAAGACGAATCGATTCATCTTTACTTCTTTTGAGACTCAACCATCTTCTCGGCTCAGTTCGAAAGATTACTGAATGAAATTATGGTAATGAAGGCTAATATCATTTTGGTCGTCACGATGACTTTGATAATAACATTTCCGAAATGGATGGCCTCTTTGAAATGACCCTGAGAAGAATCTACTTAATTAAAAGCAAACTTCATAAGGGATATCTATTTGTCACTATAATCACAAATTTCGTCTTATTCCCTTTAATGTATATTTGAATTTAGGAATAAAATAAACAGTCTAGTTTCAATGAAAATAAATTACCAGAGCTCTCCAAAATAATCTAAGAATGTTTGGAATTGTTTGCGAGTTATTCCTGGACATTTATTCATCTCGATACAAGAAGTATTTCAAGTTAACATAATTTTTTAAGTACAATAGAAATACCTCTAATGCAGTACAATAAAAATACTTCTATTTTTTCTCATTGAAAATCCGTGTCCTAAAGCCCGGCAACTTGATTAAAAAGAAATGCATTGTAATAAACATGTTTACACACGATCCACGCATTTAAGGAACGTTGGCATAAATGCGTTCCAACTGGTTGAATCTGTCATATAGAACGAGGGTGCAAACATTTTCCAAACAAAAAAGGTCATTCAAAACATTCTCTACATTATTTCCCAAAAAGAACAAGCAAACATTTTCGTTCTCGGCAAAGAACCTTCACGTTCCAGTCCGCCTCACACCCTTTGCATGTCCTCAGGAGAAAATACACAAGCGCATCTGCTCGTTCCGTCGTCATAACAGCTTTCCACCAAAAAACTTTATTACTCGTGTAACGTATCTTTTAATCTTTAACAATGTCGAAATTAATATCAGGCGAGAAAAACGAGGAGGGGACGGACAGCCTTTCTACCACAGTGCGTCGGTTCGTGACTGCAGTGCGAAGCAGGGGACGAAACGGTTAAAGGGAAGGAGAGGGTTGTAATGACCACGTAGCACAAATAATTTGCGTATTTACTCGAACAAACTGCCGGAGACGGACGGGATATTGTTTGGGATTTCACTTGAGTGTCCGAAGTTTTTTGCGGTTGCGTCCGGCAGACGGGTCGGGGCGACTGACTGCAGTGGAAGTGGTGATGGTGGTGGTGGTGGTGGTGGGAAAGATTAAGAAGGGGTGGAGACGGATGACTCAGTGAGAATGGTGGGGTTGTAGAGAGGCTGAGAACAAGGGAATCGGAGAGGGAAGGGGAAGTGATAACGGAGGTGGTGATGACGGTGGCTGTGGAAGTGATGGTGTGGTGGAGAAGTGGATGAAATGGAAGCGATGGAGAGGGGTTGAAGAGGAGGATGAAGGGGGTCTAGGTAATGGGGAAAGTGGAAAATGAAATGGGTGGGGGCGGGGGCGGAGACGCAGAGGGTGATGAAGTGGATAGACGAGGTGGCAGCAGACGAGAATGTGAGAGGAAGAGGGGGAGGGGAGTATGAAGGGGTGGAGGCAGTACGTTCTCTGGGAATGAAGTGGCGGCGGAGACCTTGAGAGCAGGGGGAATGGAGAGGAAGGAGGAAACGACAACGAAGGTGGTGATGGCTTTGGGAGTGATAGAGTGGTGGGGAAGTGGAGGAAACGGAGGCGGCGGAGGAAGTGCTAGTTGGAATGGCTGTAGATGTAGCGGAGTGTTGAGATCTTCTGAGGCGTTTGGCGAGCACAGCTTCTGGAAAACAGTAGAATCATGTGGATATCATATGTGGAATGCGAGTATTTAATTATGTAGAATTTGTTTAGTAGAATGACGCGAGGGAAGTAAGTCGAAATAAACAGTATAAAAGCCCTCTACTCTTCAAAGCCTTGTCTTTTATCGGTTGTGAGCACCTACGCTGTTTATGGCTCTTCTTTTAAGGGCGTACAAGTAAACCGTTGGATTAGATACACTATTAAGAAGAATACATCTACCCATAACGGGAGTGGGGTCGTCTCGGCTCGTAGCTTACCAGCTTTCCGTGTTTAGTACCTGAGTCATTACACATCACTCACATGCGTAGGGTCAAGCCCCTCCTCAATATCTCTCGACTAAATGAACTGCCGTAGCTGAACTGGGGTCATCTAGTTAAGTCTCTGGTGCACGTATCTCCAACCCATCTCCTTTCTGTGCCCTCTTTGGGCACTACGTTGTGATACCGAGGAAGGGGAAATTTTAGTGGGCATTTTTAGTTCCCTGCCAGAACTTTCTGTGGAATCCTTTGTGGTACTTTTTCAATCCGCCTTCTGGGGAATGAACGCCATTTATTGATGTAAACATTTGTTGTTAATTTTGTTGCTTTTAATGATATTTAATATTAATCGCGTAGGAGGAAGGTGCGATTGACATTAAAATGCGCAAGCGTGTCAAATTGGCGATTGATTTCTTATGCTAGCTTGATATTGCTAGCTGCCTGAACACGTACAACATTTTAAATCACCATATATTATACAATGCATACCGCATGTTACATTTATCCTTTTGCTTTACCTGTTTGGCAAAAAAATACTCGCAGGCGACGGTGTTGACAGGGTGAAATGGACGGAGAAGCCAGATGAAACGAAGAAGGTGATTGCGGATTGGTGGAGGAGGTGAAAGCTGTGGATGAGATGCGTTGGTTAGGTAACGGAAGGGAGACGTAGGGGAGACGCTGGACGCAGTGTGAGTTATGAGAGTGGTGGGGACAGTAGGAGTGGTGGAGTTGGTGGGGCTTCAGTATCAGTGGAAGCCATAGGCGATTTCCGTGGAAGCTGTGGAGGAGGAGGTGGCAGCTGACATTTCGAAGTAAAGGTGAAGGGCGGTTGAAAAGTCCAATAAGATGTTAGTCCTTTTTGGCGAAATGTTTTTTAAAAATCGGGCCAGTGGTACAAGTGTAGTACACGAAATGAAATGTGGAAAAATATAACTAAAATGTGTTACACCATTCTCTCTTATATCTTTGCAATCGCCCTTCTTGCGCGACTAATTTTGAACTCGTTTTATAATGATAGAATGCTTAAAAAAGTTTATGCTCACATATTACGTTTGCTTACCTGCGGTACACCAGATTTCGATACTTACGATCAATAGATTCAGGCAGAAAGATGCCAAGAACGGATCACCAACAATCGCTTACTACAACAGCATTTAACGAAAACATATATTACTAACGTCACTTGCCCCTTTGCAACCATACTATCTGCAACCTTACGTCGTGTATAAAAAATATCTCGCGAATCTCACTCGAAAGATATTTTTTGCTATGTTTAACCCTTCACTCGGCGTTTAGAGAGGCTTATTAGAAAATAACATGTCTCAACTCTGGTTTCGTGGGATGTAACGTACCAACTTCATAAACAAAAACTTTTCAGATATCCAATGTCAGCTTCTGCTAAACGGGTCATTCCTGATAGGTTTGTCTTCATTAAGGTGTGATTCAGCAACTTCTAGCACCTGAGATATTTTTTGTACTGTTTAATATATCGAAATGCGGATTGTCATTCGATAGGTGACGTGGGGTGAGTTAGGTGATTAGTACACGATTAATTAAGCACTTACTTGGTTTTCAACTGCTTCACTACAGTGTATTTTAGACAACTTATCTTCTCCAATTGGGACATTACTTTTTCCTTCGTTAGATTGTTGTAAAATTGACTGAATTGTTGTAAAATTCGAGGAAATAATTCAATTGTGTATGTAGCTTTATTTGAACAAGTACCTGACAATATTTTACGTGATGATTTACGCTTCGTCGCGCAGCATAGGACAGGCAGCGGAAATTCTATAGTCCAGTTTGAAGAGAAAAAAGTTCCCCACCCAAAAAGCTCGCAGCGCTTTTGGACGGAACCTTGGATTCTTGTGACACAAACATCTCTCTAGCATTTTTCAGTAGATTATCCGAGGTAATTAGGACTGCAACTACCTCGGTTACAAAAATTATGGGTCAACCGAGTTAATTATAAAAATCAAAATTCATGATATAAATGAGTAAATACGTTTACTACAGTTACAGAGAGGCACTTGCTATAAAATAAGTCAATGACAACAACCACCTCATTTTTTTATTCATATATGTCGAACAAATCCGATAATTATAGAATTCACACTCCTATAATCGTCCAGAATCTCCCAGCAAATATGTCCCGCTATAGCTACCTCGACGGCAACTAATATTCACAGTGTTGTGGTCCATTTTCAATGGATTGATCTTTTTTTTTTTTGCTTTATTCCTGATGCCTCGGATAACAAGGGGCCTCAATTTTGTGTAACTCACATAATCAGGAGTTTACTATGCTGTAAAACGCCTTTTGGAAAATAGTAAAAACAGTCCTCTCGTTAAAAATCCTAAAAACAGTTCTCACGTCGCAAGCGTGTGTGTGGGACCTCCGAGCTGAGACCTTGGCGCGTGTCGGCCGACCCGAGTTCAAACGCCGCGTGCATTCATGTCGCCCCCGCCGCCCCTGCCACCCCCCCTCGCCCCGCGCCCCGCCCTCCCGCCGCCCCCGCCGCCCCGCCGCCCCCCGCCGCCCCCGCCGCCCCCGCCGCCCCCGCCGCCCCCGCCGCCCCCGCCGCCCCCGGCGCCCCCGCCGCCCCCGCCGCCCCCGCCGCCCCCGCCGCCCCCCGCCGCCCCGCCGCCCGCCGCGCCCCCGCCGCCCCCGCCGCCCCCCCGCCGCCCCCGCCGCCCCCGCCGCCCCCGCCCGCCCCCGCCCGCCCCGCCGCCCCCGCCGCCCCGCCGCCCCCGCCGCCCCCGCCGCCCCCGCCGCCCCCGCCCGCCCCCGCCGCCCCCGCCGCCCCCGCCGCACCCGCCGCCCCCCCCGCCGCCCCCGCCGCCCCCGCCCCCCGGCCGCCCCCGCCGCCCCCGCCCGCCCCCGCCGCCCCCGCCGCCCCCGCCGCCCCCGCCGCCCCCGCCGCCCCGCCGCCCCCGCCGGCCCCCGCCGCCCCCGCCGCCCCCGCCCGCCCCCGCCGCCCCCGCCGCCCCGCCGCCCCCCGCCGCCCCCGCCGCCCCCGCCGCCCCCGCCGCCCCCGCCGCCCCCGCCGCCCCCGCCGCCCCCCGCCGCCCCCGCCGCCCCGCCGCCCCCGCCGCCCCCGCCGCCCCCGCCGCCCCGCCGCCCCCGCCCGCCCCCGCCGCCCCCCGCCCGCCCCCGCCGCCCCCGCCGCCCCGCCGCCCCCGCCGCCCCCCGCCGCCCCCGCCGCCCCCGCCGCCCCCCGCCGCCCCCCCGCCCCGCCCCCGCCGCCCCCGCCGCCCCCGCCGCCCCGCCGCCCCCGCCGCCGCCCCGCCGCCCCCGCCGCCCCCGCCGCCCCCGCCGCCCCCGCCGCCCCGCCGCCCCCGCCGCCCCCGCCGCCCCCGCCCCCCGCCGCCCCCGCCGCCCCCGCCGCCCCCGCCGCCCCCGCCGTCCTCCCGCCGCCCGCCGCCCCGCCACCCCCGCCGCCCCGCCGTCCCCGTCGCCCACACCGCCCACCGCCCCCGCTGCAGAAAGCGCAAAACTTCGCGCAACCGGCGCCGCCACTCCTGCCCCGCCACCGGAGACAGACGCGTTTGCGGCGCGCCGCGCCACTGCGCATGGGCACTCCCGTGAGAGCGCAAGCTGCCCGCGCTACCACAATCCCACCCACCCCGCCGCTTCCATTGCCGACACTTATACGCGAACGTTTAACGCGATATTTGTGAGTTATACGATTTATAGACCTAGGAAAACGGCCAAAGCGAAATCTAATGTTTAGGCTTGCTATCTATAAGTTAGTTGTAAGGTTAACTTTAGCTAGTTTATGAGTACCCCCACTTTTGTAATATCCAGTCACCCGTTGCTTCTATTGCTTACGTTTACTTTAACATTTAGTTCGACATTTAAAAGTTAAACATTTTTTAAACCTACGGAAATTGCGAAAGCTCTCTCTTCAGTAAATAAGTTAGTTAAGAAACAATACCTATAAGTTAGCAGTAAGACTGGCTATTGCTAAATTACAAGTACTGTCCTCTCACTTCAGCCGTAATAGCCAAACAGAGCTGCGGCGATTGCGAAGATCGTACTGCCGCAAAAAGAAAATAAATTACTGCAGGGATACTGATGGGGTAATATTGAAAAAAAAAACTTCCAATTTCTCTTCTGGGTCACTATCTGCGCTGTTGTCGTCCTCATCGCCGTCTTCGTCTCCACCACTCTGGACTGGCGGCGCATTCGTCTTCTAGCGCTTGGCCATGGGTTCGATCGCTTCGTTCCATTTGTGGTGGACAAAGCGAGGTTCGGCAAATTTTCTCGGGGTTCTCTCGTTTTGCCTGCGTCTCTTGGGTGCATTATTATTTACCTTATCATTTTTAACGCTATCATCTAATCACTAACTCCACTCGTTGCCATCAAATCTCAGTGTTGAAGAGCTTCTAAACAAAACACCATTTTCCACTCACATCCAATACCACTTACATCCTTCGTCTCTGCACCCGTCCTTCATTCGACCTCCTCCACTATGGTCTGTCTTCGTCGCGACCTCGCTTCTACCACAGACTAGGGATGTATACATCTTTACTCTATGCTTCTACTGACGCTGCTCCGTCTAGTGCTGCATTTGCCTCCGTTCGTCTCCTTGGCAACCATCTTTATCGCTGAGTTCGTCTCTACTCCACCTCCGGCGCCAACGTCCCTTTGCCTTTTACTCTGACGCTGCCTTTGCTTTCGCCGCCACAATCCCACCTCAGTGATCACTATTACCACCACCACGGTCCTCGGCACAATTACCCCAACTATTTTCAGCACCTTTACCACCATCACTATCCAACACCGTCACCCCAACTATCATCACAATCGTCACCATTACCAGAACCTCCATTACCAACCCCATCACACTCACTACCGGCATCATCCCCACCTCCATCACCCTGAGTACTGTCGCCGTCTCCATAACCACCGTCACCTCCGGGCCCATCGTCCCACCTCCTGCGTCTCGCCTCACCGCCACCTCCATGTCCACTTCCACCTCCACGTCGACCGCCGCCGCGCCGAGGGCCACATGTCGCCGGGGCGGGGGCCCGATGCTTATCTGTCGGTGGACGGGCAGGCGGGCCCGCGCGGCGTGCCAGCCGGCGCCTCCCGCCAGGGCCAAGTTCACGGCTGCCCCGGCGGCGGCGCTGGCCTTCACCCGCCTCGCGACCGCCGACGGCGCGGCGCTGCGCGGCGTGGCGGCGGCCACCCGGCGCCGGCAATCACCCGACTGCATCCCGCGGTCAATTCTCCTGCTTTTCATCGGGATTAGTGTTTGTGGTGGAAGGGGAAGGGGGAAGCAAGGAACATAATATTTTTTAATCATTGAAATAATAATAATAATAATAATAATAATAATAATAATAGTAATAATAATATGATTAGCCTATACAATCCCATGTAGGGCTAAGGCCTCCTGATTTCAAGAAAATGAATGAGACTCATCGATGTTTTTAAACGTCGATTTTTCCAGCAGAAACATCGATATTATAATATGTTTTGCTTTCGATGTTTTTTTAGAACTATATATTTGTGCAGAAAGATCGATGTTTCCAAAAAAAAGTTATCATGGTAAAAATAAAATTTCCAGTATCCATTTTATTTGTAGATTGCTCGCAATCAACAGTCATTGACAATTGTCACTATTGTCGATCCCCACGCGGCACGAAACCGTTTGCTGTTCGCAAACTCTCTCCAGTGTTGTTACTGTTTTTTATTATGTTGTACATCGTTATGTTGTAATATCGTTAAACTGCAATTTGAGCCTTGACTACCTAGAACTTTGATTAGAAAATAAAATCACAGACAAATTTAAGGCAGAATATGCTTGAAACTAATATTGATGTGTTATCTATTACAGTCAGAACCAGGACATTTTACTTCAAAATATTTCATCGTATTTAAAACATCGATATTTTAAACATCGGCATCGAAAACCTTTTGCTGATGTCTCAAAGTATCGATGCCTCGATGTTTTTGCTAAACTTTGCCATTCACTAGCCGGGAATCGCCCGACTGCATTCCGCGGTCAGTTCTCCTGCTTTTCATCGGGATGAGTGTTCGATGGTTACTCGTTGACCGAAAGGGGGGGTGAAACAAGTAGCATAGTTATTTTTAATCGTTCAAGCTTAATGAGACTCGCACGTAGTTGCTTTAATTTTATCAGCCGAACAAAATTATTAAAATGTGAATCCTCAGATGGAGGGCATGCAGTAGACCTTCACTCACCTCGACTTTCGACGGCGCGGCGACTACTTGGCGCCAGGAATCGCCCGACTGCATCTCGCAGCCAGTATTCCCTCACCCTCGCTATCCAGCTAAATCCCTTTCACTTTTCGTTACCTGAGAAGGCGTGGCATTATTGCTATCCTGTTTCGTTCGTCCAGTGTTTCGGAAGGGGTAAACATTTTAGTTAAGTTTGCATTCATAAGTAGAGCTAACAGATGTTCTTGTAACAGTCCTGAGAAAACCTGGAACACAGGTGAACTTGCCAGAATGTTCCGAATTGTGGATGTTAAGTCAGCGAGGTGAGAATATGCTGATGATAAATGATTTCATGTTTTGTTTCCATTAACGGTGGTTTTCAAAGTTGGCAGTGCTCTGAAAGGACATGAAAATGTTTCTTGAAAACAGACAGAAGAGGATAAATTATATTCGATCAATGTGATTCTGAACAGACCAAGGGAAACGTAGAAATCAATCCTCATACTTAGGAGGAAAAACAGAACAATCTGTCGGTATACGCCCGTATCATATTTTACGGTGTGCTGGACTTATCTAACTTCGCTAACTTCATTACATTAATACTACGTTCCTGCTACAAATTAGAAGTTGCATTTCTTCTACTAAACCAGTGATGTCAAGGTCCCCTGGCGACAGTGGTAGGCTTCATGGCTCCTTGGCATATCACGAGCCTTCTCAGCAAAACTAGCGTCGGGAAAGGAAGTATCAGTAGTAACCCCGCCGTTTTCCAACTTGGTGAAATCGCAAGTTAGAGAGAGAATATGCGCAGAAAAATAAAAGTAAAAATATAAATAAAAAATAACAACATACTTTCTTAAATGTATTTAACTAAATCCTGTCTTATCGTGTTTCATGTGTAAAGTGCAAAAACGTTCATTGACTTTGACTATCTAATGGTCTCTTGAACGAGGTGATCAACTGTGTGGAGGAATGGTTTCGTCGTGCTACCCCTGCCACGGGTTGCCGCTGGTGGTGTCGACCTTGACATCACTGTTCTAAACTGTGCTCGCTTAAGTACCATCATGAACATCATTGAAGTAGGAACACCAGGAACTATAGGTGACTACATGTTTCGACTGAGCTCTACAAAATTCAACGTAGTCCCCGTTACGCAAAGAGGAAAAGCACAAATGGAGTTTTTCTGAAAGACGATATATATGGAGATCGTTGGATAGCCTTGGAGATCGAGAGCAACAGCATTTATGAAGTATGTACCATTAACGTGATATTGCGTTAAGCGAAATCTTTTCTCTTTTGAGAGTGCATTGAAAGCCAAAAGGAAGTTATTCACAGAAGATAATTTGAAATTGTACATGGTTAAATGGTTTAAATTAACTTTAAAATAACTTAAAAGTCATAAACTTTCTTGAAAAGTCATGAAAAACTCTCCGGAGTGATCGGAGATGGCTGCCTTTGTTGTGTCGTGCATTATATCTCTTTAACTCACTTTGATGTTAATAACATGAAACATACATTACTTAATTAAATTAAAACCATTCCGTAACGCTTAATCAGTGATTCAACGTATTGTATAAATGTATTATCAATATTATTACAAAATTATTTTTAGAGGCTTCTGAGCGAATAACATTCGGAGCATCCACACAAAACAGTTATCGTGTCTCCTCTTCCCTCAGACACCAGTTCACTCAGCATCTGGCTTACCGCGACATGTGGATCGAATTGGCACTTTACGCTACAACAGCTTGCCAACGCAATGAATCCAGGTTTGACCAAGAAGCAAAGGGCTGGGGTGTCCAATAAGCCGTGGCGACAGCTACGGATTCGAAATTTTGACCTCGCGAAAAATAAAGAGAATAAGAACTCATACCGAATATAAAATATTTCGTACATTGATATTTTAGCTGGTCTGGCAAATAAAAAGGAAGAACTGTAATGAGTGCCTTTTATCTACTTATTTCGTAATATAATAGTCACGAATTAACCATATAAGAAAACTTACTAGACTTTAAGTCCTTACCAGAAGTTCAGTAATTCAGAAGTACCAGTAATTTCAAAAGTTCTGAGTATAACGTAATTAAATGTAAACGTTCGACGGAAAACTGTATTTCAAATTATTACTAGTATAATCGTATGTTATATTTGTGATGCTAAAAAGCAAAATCGAAAGCAGAAAGGCAGATAAAAGTGAACATTATGAGAAAGCGTAACTTCCTCCATTCTATTTTTATGATGCTGAAGAACGACAACATGAAATTTATATTAAGAACACCTGTTGCAGAAAAATGCTTACTTATTTTATGACTAAACATGACATAAACACAATAAACGCTACGCATTTTGATTCAAACATTTATTACTGCCTTCACCCTCTTCCGGCTAATCATCTGGAAAACGATTCATAATCTGGCAAAATGTGAGAAAGGGGTTCTTTACGATAATGATTATAAAATACATCTAATAAACGTCACTATTTCAAGGAAAGATAAACCGAAAGCACCTGCCAGGAAGGCAGATGCCGTCTGTCCGAAGTTCAAACACCTGCGGGTTAGTGAGAAAACGTTACCAGGAACCATCGGCCGTTACGCTGTCTTCGTATAACTATGTGGAGCTGGTCACGATAAACTGATATGATTCAAATCATCTTTACTTCACGCCTCAGTTCACTCCGTAAGGACCTGTTAATGTGTCTTAAGATCAGAGGAAGTGATGTGAAGGATGAAATGTATAGTTTGCTGTAGACGTGAAGTACACTTACCCAGGTACCTTATTACTTTGATGTATGTATTCATATGTGAATTACAAGTGAGAAATGCATACAGCGAAGATGTAAATCAATGGAAGCTGATTATTGTGGAGTGGTCGTTTTTAATGTCCTTACAACAGATAATTCCTTGTCTAACACAAAAAGACGCGATGTAATGATATTATGTCGTATTTTTACTTTTCTAAAACACTTTATATAAATCATTCTGATTTTTGTCGTTGCTATTAAGGCAAAGTCTCTTGATATTGAAGGAAACTAATTCTAGAAAACATTTCAACTCACTATAAACAATGTCACTTTCTAATTACCTCTTTTGGAGTATAGTTCATTATATAATTTTAACATTACATGCTACGGTACACATTTAGGTATTTTTAACACTTTCAGTATATATAACATATTGAACATTCTGTTATATTTAGGATAAAATTGCTATCAAATACGCTTGCCATTACTACAACTATCTTTTAATTTACCTCGTTATTTTTTGGATGGTTTTCTTCATATTTGCACTGAACAATTGGTTTGCAATTTATATACAGCAGACAGATATTTGTACAATTAAATCATACGTATCGCTTTGAAGTCAATGTTACATTTTTATGCGACATATTTAGCTTTTCCTAAATATTGAAGAAACAGTCTTCTTTAAAATGAACCAATAATGATTATTACACACTTCCTCTCATTTTCTGATGCTTACCTTGAGAAGTATTCAGGTATCTCAAACTTATAATTACGAGTACATCCATTACACGTGTGTTGATATGGATATCTGTTAGTTGATTCTTTCGCTCAAATTATTTTCTTCGAAATATTACGACAGTGGTTTTAAGGTGGTAGCAGTAGAGTTTTAGAAACACAGTGTGAGGTCTCCTCAAGGTTAAATATTTCAATCTCATTCTCACTTAAGTTTATAAGGTTAGCTGATGGCTGGTGTAATTAATAAACTATTACTAGAAATTGGTAGTAGCAAAAAATACGAACATTAACTTTTTGCAAATAATTTTGAGATTGCGGTAATTGATTTTTGATTATTAAATTCCTTTGATCACATCTGGATCCTCGTTTAAACAGAAGACGTAATATTTAAAATCATTAATCGAAGTTGGAGCCAGTTGAAAGTTGGTGAACTGCTTTGGTAGTTTTCTTTATTGTTATTGTCAGCCATTCCCATCGATTTGGCTTTGCAAATTGCATGTTGAACTGAAAGAGTGGGGTTAATGGCTTGAATCATTACTTAAAAGGAATCCAATTCCAGCATATAGATTACTGATATCTCCTGGTTGCTTGCGCTCATTTATTCTACTCACATGTTGCAAACATATAAGCCTTTAGATGGTGGCTTTGGCGCACATATGTCACACAATGAGGTAACTTCAAACCCCTGACCTGTAATGTATATCACTCAAGGCTATTAATTGTTTTTGGGATGAATAACTTGAAAAATAAAAGAGTATTATTTTTAAAATACTATTTATTACCGTAATGTAATTGTTTTTATGTAAATATAGAGAAAAAGAGTGAAGGACTGGGAGAAAAAGAGAGATTTATTGAAGATCAAAGACAGTCTAATGTGAGACCTCTAACATAAGTTACTAATTCTCACTAATTTTTCTCGTATATTTCTCAGCGAATTAAGAGTTGGCGCAAACTACATTATCAACGTAAGGGTACAAAACGTTCATTTGTACATATCAAATTATTATTTATTCTGCGTGTATTTCCTTCTTTTCATTCCTCCATCTTCTCAATAAAAACAAAATTTTCTGATTAATAAGGTTTCCTAGTGTGCAACGTATTTTCATTGACACATTAGTCTTGAAATACATAACGACAATATTTTATGAACTTCAGTATAGCAAGTTAACTCAAATATTGTAGTGAACATTTTTTAATATTTGCAGTACAATCGTGTATTGTATCTGCTTTCCTCGACTGAGCAACGGCCGAAAACCTGCGATCGAGAGAATATGCTGGGTGACAGCCTCACAGAAAAGAAACAAAACTGTTTTTTTTTCATATTTAACTGACCAAATTGCTGTCATTCGTAAACTGTCTGCAAAGGAAACAAAAAATAAATACATTCCTGAAAATCTTAAACAAATGGAATAACGAAGAAAACTAGTTAGAAATAAAAGTATGGCCTTATCTGTACATTAGATTGTAAATGTGTCTTAAAGTTAGATTGAAAATCGTTCATAAACAGTCTGGTTCTTATTTTTTATGTAATAAATGACACTAAAAGGTATGTATCGTACACACCTCATGTACTCACTAATACTCGTACGTTTTCCTCCAGTAAAACGTAATGTTGCAGATCTCATTCTCTCTTTCTTTTTCTCCCTCTTTCTCCCTCTTTCTCTCGCTTTTTCTCTCCCTCCTCTCTCTCGTCTCTCTTACTCTCTCTCTTTTCTCTCTCTTTCTCTCTCTCTTCACACAGACACACACGCTTACATAGCATTCTGCCTCAAAACCAAGTTGTGAAACTTAAAGCGCCTCAAGTTTAGAAATGAAATGGTTTAAAATTGGAATTTCAGAGCCACTTTGGCACACTCCTGCTTCAATTGTCTCTCGCTACCAGCTCTCCGTCTATCAGCTCCGCGCGCTCCCTGTCGCTCGCCCCCGTCTCCCCCCCACTCAGTCCTGCGTGCTAATTGCGCGCGAGGGGGCCGACCGCCGCGAGCGCTCGGCAATCTCGGGAATTAAACCGCCATTACGGCGACACACGCGGCGGCACACGGGGCGTGTTTTCCGCGGCACGCCACTCGCGAATTATCAGATGGCGCGATACGAGCGCAGCGCCGGGGCGGCTCTCCGGGGCGGCTCCGGGGCGGACCTGCGGCTTCGATAGTGCAACGGTTAGCCTATCGCGCTGATACATCCAAGTTTGCGGGTTCAAACCCGTGAATTTTTAAGGGCGAAAAAATACTTCGTACGCCTTTCTTCAAAGGGGGAAGTAAATCCGGCTGTTCCAGTGTTGTAGATTTACTGCATGTCAAATGTCAAGTCCAAAAGAAGCCTTCAAAGCTAAGCTTCTGCAAGGGCGGACTTGAGGCTTCGGTGATATAACGGGTAGCGTATCGGGCTGTTATACCCAAGTTTGCACCCCATCTAAAATATCCTCAAGCCTAAAAGAAGCCTCTGAGGTAAATTCAAATTGCCTGTTTAGTCGTCCAAGTGATACCTTGTTTCTCCGCTAGATGTTGAAAGGAGCGTAGCAAAATTTGCGTGGTCAGACGGAAGAGCATACCTCGTGGCCTGAATCTCGTCATGTAAAAATAAAGCTTCATTGAATTGAATTGACCTTCCTGCGGGACAGGCAGCCGGAAGAAGAAAACCATCTAGAGAACCCACTAAGAGGAATAAAGCACCTAGAGGAGTAAACCGACAACAGTCGTGAAGTTCGGTGCCGGATCCCACCATCCAGCAGGGAAGGAATCACTGCCATCCCCCGAGTAAAACACTCACTACTAACGAGGGAAAATGACCGTAGGAGTTGTCGAGCCGGGAAAATCAATCAATCCAATCCATCCGTTCTCGTTTAGAGGGAGGGCCAGGTCCGGGAGAGGGTACGGTGTTGGACTTCCTGTAGCCAACTGTACTCACAACAGCGTAACGCGCACATACCTTTGCGATAAAGACAACCACGAACTCACATTCCAAAGAAAATCAGGAGCCGATGGGTTTCGATCGTGGGAGTTTCATCCACTCCCCTGTGGCCATAGACGGTCGTGTTTGCTCAGGGTGGGTGAAACGAAACATGTAAAATTGGTACGTATCCCGATACAGCGTTACTCACTTAGATTTAAATGTAATGAACCGGAGCAGCAATATGCACACAAAAAATGAATAGCAAGAAGAATGAAGAGAATTAAGGAGGTGCAAAGAGCACCAAAAAAGACGTGGAGAAATAAGTAGTAGGAAGGAGAATCTTGAAGTCGGAAGGAAGAAAGTTGTTGACGATGAACAAGAAGAAGGAGGAAAGGAAATGAGAATCATCAATAATGGTTCTGAGAAGAAAACGAGGGAAATAAGTGAAAAAGTGAGGAAGACAAAAGGACAATGACGTGGAATGAAAGAGGATAAAATGAAAAGGAATGAGGGCCACAGATGATGAAATGATGAGAAATAACGACAAATGAAGAGGAATCAAAAATAAACTTGTTGAACATTAGAAGGATGTCTAAAGAGGAAGGATACGGAACCTTTATTGGCATCTCCTTCAAATAAGTTATTTTCATTTTGGAGATTTACGGCCAGTTTCACCAAAAACGTTTTAAGAATGACTTAGCAAAGCCATGCTTAATTTTAAGACGAGTTTGAAGTCGTGCTTTGTTGTTCGTCGTTTCACCACCCTCTTTAAAGCAATGCTTAGTGAAATATAACTTAAATGCATCCGAGAGTTGGCAATGCTGGACCCTGGTGAACCAGCCATTGACCATAACCAACATGGTTTTTCCTGGTTTTGCTTTGTATACTTTGGTACAAAGGGGTTATTTTTATTCATTTTTTGTAATGGGGAAAATTGAGAGGATTGCGAAATTTTCATCATCGGAAAACGAAGTGCTCATCGAATGTATGAGAATGTAAATTTCTATTATAGAAAATAAAGTTACAATATCGTCTACGAGAAGGCTTCTCGAAACTCTCGTTTTCACAATTGTCGCAGCAATCACTATCAAAAGCATCACTCTACAGTACGCTCGCAATTTGGAATGTTTTTGTGCCACAAAGCACGACTTAAAATGTATAAGTGCTGCTGAGAAGTATGCTTAAATTTAAGTTGAACTTATCGTTTACGTTTGCCTTTAAGGGTGTGGTGAAACGGAAACGTCTCCTACGTCTACCTTAAATTTCTTAAGACAAACGTAACTAGTGGTGCTATAGAATGGCACAGACTTTCTCGTATTAGTTTTCTATTTCTTTTGGACTCGGCTAGCTATTCGGACTTAGCACATGTTCTTGCCATGCTGCCATCTATTGCCGCCCAAAGTACATTTTTTGTTACATTTTATGAATTTTTCTGTTTCCTAATAGTTGAACGGAAATATTAGTTTAAGAACATTAAAGAAAAGTAAAACCTCGTCCTAAATGGCAATTTTGTTTCAAAACTTTGAGCCGTCTCTAAGAAAATGGGGTTTGAGCGCTACTGTAAATTCGAAATTTGAAGCTTTTTTCACAGAAAATTTTTGAGTTTTTGAAAAACCTCATTAGAAGTCGTTTAAAGCACTTTAACTCACAAATACAATCGTACATTTACAAATTGCTGGAAATGTGCATATTACGGTAACGGTGCGAGAGATCTCAAAGAAATTACATTTGAGTAATTTTTGAAAAACCAAAAAAATACCCCAAAATGAACTTTACTTATATTAAAGAGTGCAATTAGCACTATCTGTTCGAAAAGTTTGAAGAAACAATTTGAAGCCATTTATGAGAAAAAAGCGTTTGAGCGTTTCTGAAAATGCGGAATTTTGAGCTAATTTTCACAGAGAACGGTTGGGTTTTCGAGAAACTTTATATGACAACTATTTTAAAAAAAATTGGTCTGTTAAGTACTGTTGGTCTCTATATACATTATATACTTCTCTATGATACTGCAGTATTCGTGAAGTCTATTGTAGTTAAAATATTTAATTTTTTGAAGTGTTAGATGAGAATTTGTTAATGAGAAATTGATTATTTGTTGTTCTTGAGCAGTATATGTCTTTCATTTGTAAATAATTCTGTGTGGTTTTGTTCAGCAACATTTTCGCTTCTGCAGACCAGTGATGTTCTAATGATGTAAATGCGTAAGTGAAATATTCCGGAGCGAGAATAATCACGCCATGCCCAACTACGCCGCTCGTAGGTCCGACGGAACATCTTTGTGCATATCAGGATGAGTAGTATATTGGTCGTCCTGGGTTCCAATTAATTTGAATAATAATTATTGGGAATTACATCAGGGCACAACTGTCACATCTGATATGATTGAGAAACATTTGGGATAATCAATTCTGATACCGATCTCATATGCTTTTATCAGTATAGCTTGTAGTAGGTCAGCCAATAATTGGAATCAATACTTTCATCTGCTGTATTTCTCTCAACCAGTGCCAGAAGCATAAGTACTCTGGGGGGAAATTTTGTGGACGTCTAAAAATGAAATTTTGGAGTTTGAATAGGTTGGATTGGCGTCGATGATTCAAAGTCTGCTCGTATCTTTTAAATTTATCTTGAATTTGTTGATGTTTATTAATGTAGGTTTCAAATGGATCACGATTAATATGAAGATTGAAGACAATCCCTCCAGTTTGACGAAATATTTGGAAGCTATTAAATTAAAGACGGCAGACATAGGCGTGCGAAGCCTAATACAAGAGGGGGGGCCCTTGACTCCTCTTGGCCCCACATTTCTCGGCCCATTTAGGCCCTATCTGAAATAAAACGTTTTTATTTACACGGAATATTTTACTATGAAATAAATAAACATACTACAAGGAAAATAAAATTATAACTTAAATCAATATAACATACTATTTTTTTATGTTGAACCTTTTAAAGGGTTGGCCGACATCTCCAAAGGACGTATATCAATTCTCCAAATTGTCTGCTTAAAACGGAAAATAAGGAATTGTTGATATTTACGGAAATAAAATGTTTTGCTACACAATGCTACAGGACCTCTTTCGAAATTTTTAGGGGGAGCATGGCCCATTGCGCCCCCCTCCGTGTCCTCACGATTGTGATGGCAGAACCCTACATGGAAACATTTAAGAAGTGAAGTCTGAATATTAGAGATGATTAGAACGCAAAGTGCCCATTGCTTGTTGATACGTAAGTGGCAGCCAAACCATTTCATCCCAAATTCAATCATGTGATGAATAACATTCGCTACCAGGGAAAGGTCTGAGATTCACATTGGGTCTCACATCTGGGTTTCCTGAAGCAAAGAGTATAACTGTGAGGGACATCGGAGACCTCATAGATATGATTCGTAATAGAATAATGGGACCAATGCTATTGTGCTAAGAAGAAATATTTGTGAGAAGTCTCTAGCGGAGACTCCTTAAGGATTTCACCGTTAAGTAGCACTGATGCTTAGAAGACTATACAAGCATGGAACGTGGTTTGGATGTTTGCCTAACGGCGACCAGAAAATCTGGACCCTGAGGACACAAAACCTTTCCCTACTCAGGGCCATTCCATAAGAGATGAGCGGCAATCTCTTAAGAACTTGGTTTGTAATAAATGGAATACATAGAAAATATTTAGTACTGATCGGATACAAATCCCAATGGATTCTATCAGTACAGTTTGATTGAGCCTGGATCTTTTTAATTTATTTCTACTTTTATTACAGGATGTTCTTTTATTGGTGTGTTTACGCAGAGGTATTTCCAAAATGATCAACAACAATGATAACAATACATTGCTCACGAACCAGTGATATTTGAAGTATAGATTATTCTAAAATTGTTTTACTAACCTCTAATATTTACTGTTCACGCGAGGGAGTAGTGTGAACCTGTTCAACGTGCGACAAGCGGAAGCTCCGATCGTTTAGAACACAAAATGTTCCCAGGTGGTGTGCGGTAAAATTGGTACGTAAAGTGTATTTTTAATTGCGTTAAATATTTTGGAATAATTTAGGTATGGAGCGCTTAAGATCACTTGGAATTGACGCAGATGTTTTCAGACCTGGATTGAATAATTTGTGATTGAGTCTTGAAATTGGATAAAATCAAATTGGATCATTTCCACCTAATTTGAAAGAAATTTCGAATTGTGGTCACTTCGAACGGATTCTGACTGGATTCCTCGTGTACTTGATAATATTAGCTTCCAACTCCGGTACCGAGACCAATAGAGTGAATCGGAGCGCCCATGTTTAAATTTTGGTGAGCGGAAAACTAAGGACAAAACTTCACTACTCTCGGCCTAGGAAGCCACTTCGGAGGTGGTAAGCGGTAACCTCTGGAGGAAGTTGGTTTAGAAGAAATGTGATATTCATATGTTTTTAATCGCGTTAAATATTTTGGAATGGAGCACGTCTGATTACTTCAAACGATGCATACATTTTGAGATCTGCTTGAATGATCTGTACTTGCGTCTTGAAATCGGATAATAACTATTTTGGAACATTTCCAGCTAATTTGGAAGGAATTTTGAATTGAGGTCATATCGAGTGAGCACTGACTGTATTGTACTCGACGATCTTAGTTAGCTTCAGGGTCCGTCTCCGATGCTCGTACCAATAAACATGCAACGAGAACATGAGTTTCACTTTCGGTGAGCGGAGAATCTGTACGCTTAGGACACAAAACGTTCCCACTCGCGACCTAAGAGCCACTCCGCAGGTGGTGAGCGGTGACCTCTGGGCGACGTTGGTTTAAAAAAAGTGAAGTGTGAGGTTCACATGTTTTTTAATAACGTTAAACGTTGTGGAATAATTATAGTATCGATCACTTCCGATTACTTGAAACTGACGCATCTATTTGAGATCAGTTTGAATAAACTGTAATTGGATCATAAAATAGGATAATATTGATTTGGTTCATTTCTACCTAATTTGGTAGAATTTTTGAATTGAGGACATTGCGTGTGTTGCTCCGAGCTCCATCTTCGATGCTCTTACCAATAAACATGCAATGAGAACATGAGTTTAACTTTCGGCGAGCGGAAAATTCGTACGCTAAGAACACGAAACGTTTCCACTCGCGGCCTCCGAGCCACTCGGGAGGCGGTGAGCGGTGGCCTGCGGAAAATCCGTACGCTTAGGTCCCAAATTATTCCAACTCGCGGTCACACATAAAATCCGTACGCTTAGGACCCAAAACGTTCCCACTCGCTGTCATACCTACAGAAAATCCGTACGCTTAGGTCCCAAAACACTCACTTACCCACTCACGGTCACACCTACAGAAAATCCGTACGCTTATGCCCCAAAACGTTCCCACTCGCGGTCACACTTACAGAAAATTCGTACGATTAGGTCCCAAAACGTTCCCACTCGCGGTCACACCTACAGAAAATCTGTACGCTTAGGTCCCAAAACATTCCCACCAAATGTTACACTTACAGAAAATCGGTACGCTTATGTCCCAAAACGTTCCCACTCGCTGTCACACCTACAGAAAAACCGTACGCTTATGTCCCAAAACGTTCCCCCCCGCGGTCACACCTACAGAAAATCCGTACGCTTATGTCCCAAAACGTTCCCACCCGCAGTCACCCCTACAGAAAATCCGTACGCTTATGTCCCAAAACGTTCCCACTCGCTGTCACACGTACTGAAAATCTGTACGCTTAGGTCCCAAAACGTTCCCACTCGCTGTCACACCTACAGAAAATCTGTACGCTTATGTTCCAAAACGTTCCCACTCGCTGTCACACCTACAGAAAATCCGTACGCTTATGTTCCAAAACGTTCCACTCGCTGTCACACCTACAGAAAATCCGTACGCTTATGTTCCAAAACGTTCCCACTCGCTGTCACACCTACAGAAAATCCGTACGCTTATGTTCCAAAACGTTCCCACTCGCGCCTCTGCGGAGGCGGTGAGCGGTGACCTGCGGAGGAAGCGGCGCGTCCGCCCGGCGCGGCGCAAGGCCATCGCGATGCAGGGCCGCGGGCAGGGCCACTGTGTCACTGTGCCGTCGCGCGCCCAGATGCTCATCTGCCGCGCAAAAAACGGGCGAACGCAGGGGCGGAACGGCGGAGGGCTAGGGGTGACCCACGAGCGTATCGGGAGACCGGGACAATTCGGACCGCCCTAATAATGTATAATTCATATAATTGTATTTGAAATGGGTAATAATTGATAAGTAGCTTGACATATTAAATTTATTTGTGCTACAACAGCACGTGTGTTCTCGCAATATTTGTAACTTTTGTATTATTGTAATACTAGAAGAACTAAAACTACAACGTGGCGTAAAAAAGAATGCATGGTTTTCAAACTAGTATAATTGAATTTATTTTGATCACATGCAAAATGTAATCAATCATTACAATTGGTAATATATCCAATTTATGAACTGTCACGTTTTCTCAAGTTTTCACGTTTTAAAAATAACGTAAGGTAGATGGCGTCCTCCATCGTGAATACTCAGAAGTCTTTCTTCAACGTTTGCGAACACTTTCGTC
Organism: Acheta domesticus; assembly: GCA_031308135.1. Taxonomy (NCBI): domain Eukaryota; kingdom Metazoa; phylum Arthropoda; class Insecta; order Orthoptera; family Gryllidae; genus Acheta; species Acheta domesticus. The sequence continues at coordinate 103,085,148 of JAHLJT010009355.1, read as the reverse complement.
AACGTGTTATGTGAAAGAGCAGCAATTTATATTGCACGTATTTCAACTTTAAGATCATTGAGTGTGTGAGGTTTGTTGCATTACACTTTACTTCTTAAGTAATCCCATATAAAGAAGTCGCAAACCGACAACATTACTTTTTAAATAATCCCATGAAAAGAAGTCGCAAACCGACAAATCTGGCGAGAGTGCATGCCAGTAGACATCACCGCAACCTGAGATCACGTGTTGGGGAACTGCCATGGAATCATTGGCCGTGTGTTTTGTGCCTCTATCTTGTTGGAACCACATGTCTGCTATGTTCATCTCTAAAGGGTCCATTTGTAGCCGCACGAAATTGCGTAGCATTGCAACATAACGTGTAAAATTCATTGTTATACGAGACGATACAAGCCTACAGATGGAGCATATCGCCTAGTGGAGTGGCGAGAACTTTGAAGAGCTGACGCTTTTTTCGGCGGTTTTCGACGTTTTGTCGATATTTTTAGGCGTTTGCACCGTGCGAGGACGACCAGGCGACTTCCGCTTCACGACTGATCCAGTTATGCGACAAGAGGCAACCCCACGCAACATTGTGTTGCGATAAGGTAACAAACAATTTCGCGGAACATTGAAGTGTGTACGAAAACGCCGTTTAACTGTGATCACAGAGTAATTACATGTGAAGAAATGTTAAACAGCGAAAACGCAATGATGCACGGCCCATTACGCCATTGCTAGTGAAACTGGACGCTCGAACCTCCAAAACAACAGGTCCCCTACCCCGCCACACCACTCCCACCACTGATACTATTCGAGTCAAATCCATGCTTTCTTTTGTACTAAGCCACTTAGTACTAAGAACTGATCGTTGCAAACTGATCGCTATTAATATACCAAGTTTATTGAAAAGAAAGTACCGAAAAGCAACAAAATATGGTAGCCATCCACAATATGCTCCACGCAAATTTCAAACTTCAGTCCGTTGCGTTTTTCCCACAGTTTGGCGTTAAGATCCACCTGCAGGAGACCGGAGGGGCTTTTGACGGAGAAGGCAACTCGATGGCAATCTCAAGATAAGAGAAAATTGTGTCCCAGGAAGGAACACCAGTTCAGAAGATTCATTACGAGATTAGCATCATGGTAGGTCGACCGAGAACTGGTGGTGGCGGCGTGGGAGTATTAAGGATTGTTCGGCACTTAGTTTGAAAGTCGCAGTGTAGTGGGAAAATGTTCACTATTTTAAGATTTCAAGCAATCACTAAATTTGTGTACTTGAATTGCAACTGTACGTTTCATTGCTGGGCAGGGCTTTGCACTTGAACGGCGAATGGGGTTCACGATGTATCACTTCGGTGATGCAGTCCTATTAGACTACAAGTACACTACGCTAATCTATTCAATGTGCTACTGGTCATTTCATTTTTTAAATATTTAATAAATGAAATACTCACTACACGGTTTTAAATTCTTTTAAACACAACCCTGCAATTTGTTATTTTTTCATAAATTGATTGAACCTGTTCTAAATTCTCACATCAATGAGATTTGAACATTCCTTTTTCAATATTGATAAAGTTTTGAAATTCCAAATTTCAGAAAATCTGATTTGATTTTCACTTCTTCTTTCAAGGCAGAAACATTAAAAAAAATCGTAGTTTATTTATTCCATTTTTTACACTTTAAATCACAACTTGTTTCATCACTTTTTATGTAATGTTAGTCTCGAAAGAAAAAGTGAAAATAAATCTGATTATCTCAAATTTAGAATTTGAAACCTTTATCAAGAAGTATAATACAATCATAATTTAAGAGATGAAATTTCTTTTTCCTATCGTGGTCTAACGTTTGCTATGGTCCGGTGTGTTAAGTCACGGAGCATCGATTGAATACATCTAAGAATTTTCAAACACGAGAAACCATAACTTTTATATTATTTGAATGTAGATTAAATTTGGTAGAGAATATGAAGTACTCCAACAATAATTGACAGTCATAACACCCGATCCTTCGTCCATTTAAATGCATTTCCCCTACCAATTCACTCCTCTTTGTCATCTGTATCCCCTTAGTCATTCATGTGGAGTCGACATTCGACTGTGATTAACTAGGCAAGACTGTTGCGTGCCAATGGTTGGAAGACGAGTTTCTGGTTTAGTGATGAACGACGTTTCAAGTTGTCGTCAACTTGAGTCTCCCCTTCGGTAATGGAATGTTCTAAGTCCCAGCGGCTCTTGCAACAAAACGTACCACAAACATTCCCCCACGGCCCATGTAATGGAGGTTGACTTGATAAATGAAGCTTTCTAAGATGCTACTCGGATTTAATTTGACAGTGAGATGAAGCTCATTAAAATTTGGTACTTGTTTGCTCAGTCTTGGATAATTAATCCTGTCAAAAATTTCTCTCTTTTAATATTATCACATTATGTCATTTTCACAATATTTGTAATATTAATGCCATATAATGCTTTAGAATACAGTGCTCTCTTTTGTAATAGTTTACATTATATTATCGAAATAATTCAATATATGCAATTATAATGCTTTATAATTGAACGTACATGGAATAACAAAGAAGACACTAATACAAGTATATTCGTAACAGACAAGTTAATTCGACTTTGGATATTACATAAATTGTTACAAGTAAACTTTTATATCAAAATCTGTAGAATTGTTTTTAAAGTTTAAATAGTTCAAGATAAAATTCTATTAGGTTCCAAGAAAACGCTTAAAAGTCCTACATTTTACTCTTGAACATCTACCGATGACAGACGATGAAATTCAATTAACTCTCGCTTATCGCCTTAACATGCCCTTGGTTTTAGTGGTTGCGTTAGTGTGGACTTGAAAGTGGGTGATGAGATTTATTCTTTTATTAAAAGATTGCTCGTATTAACTCATATATTTTTCAATTGCTCCACCTACATTTCAATTACTCCACAGATAACATTTTTTTATTTGCTCAAATATCATGGATACTGTGGATATCATAATTCTCTTCTCACACGTACATTTATAGCTTGCCATTGAAGCAATATCTTAAATTTTTGAATGGTATTTGTTGATTTAGCCCATATCCCAGAGGCATTGATTAGCATGCCTGAGGTTACGTTGGAGGGAGAGGCCCGATATGAATTGTGATTAATCCACAGCCAACGCGAAACATATTTAGCTAGGATATTTTTTTGTTTTCAGGCATTATAGATGACCTTTTTCGTGACAGGAAATAGTTCATAAAAGGACATCTTACCGCACAAATTATAACGTATTTGTCGTTGATGTTACGAATAATTGCGGCATCACACTTTCAGCCAATTGCAGCGACAGGATCGTTTGCAGGTAGCGGTAAAAGGAAAAGCCGACCACTGTTTTTCGTACAGATATCAAATATCCGTCACATTACGAAGAAGTTGTTTCCCAAAATTAACTTTGATTATCTTATCAATTGATAGTGTTGTTACGCAAAAACTAACATATCCAAGTCGTTTATAATGTTGCTTTATTGCATTTGCACAAATTTAAAAACTCGCTCCTACCGTCGCTCGTTTCCGAAACATAAGAAATTCAATAAAGTTTAACATTATCAACTAGTTGTGTAACTACTATTAACACTCCTTATAGTAAATGTTCGTTCATCTATTATCAATTTGTTGCTTAAATGCGCAACACTAATATACCAACGTAATTACTATTTGGCAGAAATGGGGCATATAATTTCTGCTAGATTGCTCCAACACCTATGGCCTTGAGTCTATTTCAATGGGTTCTCGCAATGTGCCGAAAAATTAATATGAGAATATACGTAACATTCATTACTGGCTATTTATATTGTTTTATTTGAGAAATAATCCTCTCACATATCTCACATGCTTAAATTTCAAAGCACTTGTAATGTTACCTATAACAAAATTATTCGCACGTACCTTCCTTCGGTTGACAGTAAGGCTGGTTGTATTAAGGAATAGATTTGCGACGTGCGAAAGGACTTCGAGGCTAATTGACACCTCTTACCTCAATTTTAAAACAGTTCAATAATTAGTAAAATGTTCATTCACAAGGCCTGCCCCTAACACTCTGCCAAGCGCACTGTAAACTTCATTATGAATGAAATGGAGGTTGTTGTGTTTCCCGTGGCAAACGACTTGGACCGTGAAAACATCACAAAACCAAAAAAATAATATTTGGAAAATGTTATGTGGCAATTTCATTAACTTCAAAACAAATAAAAATTCCAGAATAAAATTAACTTCTAAACTACTAATTTAATTACTCACAAACGTCTCGTGAAACAAATGAGAAAATCAATAAAGACTCATACGTGACACAAAACCGTTGTTTCATGTCAGTAAATACTCCTCCATTAAACATTCTTCGACGCAATACGGAATGATGCGGGTGCTTTAGGAGTCATTAAAATGGGTCGGTATCTGGTTGTGTAGAAGAAAGGCATTTTGAAACCTTGACACAACCGTTAACAGGAAGCTTCATCTCCTTGGTAGGAAACCATCTGCCTATTTAATTACCATGTCTCGTGAAATACCTTTAGAATTTACAGTATCAGGAGCTGTAGGAAGGTTTTTTACGTGGTTCGGCTGTAGTCGAACAATCGAAATATTTAAAACAAATTTTCGTTTAGAAAGAAATGTAAGCTTTCTACTCAACCAAATTTCGTGCATTTTTCTTTAATGAAAGGTAAGGGGCTATAGATGCGTTATCACTTTTTCTTATGAACTGGTTTATAATGAATCATTATTTTTAATAATATATTAAAATTAATAGATTTAACGTTATATGCTGTCGTTATTCATTACGGCATTTTCATTTTAACTAAAATACAATATTATAGTTGGTCTTGCTCGATTTGTTTTACGACTTGCAATCTGTCGAAAGCAGTTATGTTTCGTCTTTAGCGTGTGGTTGTTAGATAAAGGATATCCTTGCATCATGAGGTTACGATGACGAATCGCAGATAGCGATATTTTCAAGTTCGCAGATTGATTGTTTTAAATGCAAAGACTAGTGAGCGTATATAAACACAATGTCCAGCAATCGTCTGACACATGTGCTATTTTACAAAACTAGTGATACTGCAACACCATATTTTCTTGAATTATTTGTAAATTTGCAATTTTCAAAAATGCAAAGAGTTCGACGAAAATAAGACCTGCGCCATTATTTTCAGCGTTTTTTGAGAAAATGTTTGTTTTATAAATTGCAAACATTTCAAGCACAAATTAACAAAACCATAAATTAACCATAAAAACTGTCTTAAGACTATCTCCCATTGACCCATTTGATTCATAACAAAACTTCGAAATGAAACGCAACTAACGATGGTATAAATAAACAACAACAACAACAACAATAATAATAATAATAATAATAATAATCTATACTATATATAAAGACAGGAACTGCACTGGCTTACAGCGCGATAATCTCTGAATCTACTGAACCAAAACTGATGAAACTTTTGTACTAGCTTCCTTTAAAGGTCTGGAGTAACATAGGCTATGATTTACAAGCACAAACCTTACTATATTCACAAATAATTACTTTTTCTGGACATTTTTCGCCTGGCTCTACATCACAGATTCAATAGTGGATCAATGTCAATTGTTAGCTGCGCGCCACCAGAGGATGAGTCTGAGATCTTCCACTGATTTCATCATGTACAGAATTGCGTATTTAGAGGACAGTTTGTTTATTTTTCACAGTCATTTGTCTAACCCGAAATAATTCTGCATTTTTTCCGCTTTATTAAAGTAACTTGAATATTGATTTTAATTGCGTGTAGGTGTGAGTGCATGAAGTGTACAAGAGACTAAATGTTTGGAAGATATAATTTTCTAATGGATGTGATTAACATTGCCGTAAAAAGGTATGAGTGCACACATGTTTAGTTGTAGTAAATTAAGCATAAGCATTTGCAGGTTGGGCAAGTGAACAGTGCGATTTACGTGTTATTCTGAACTGACGGAGGGATGCATGTTTTAGATAAGTGTTTTAATATAGTAGCGAGTACTTTTGGGTGTTGAAGGAATTATTAAATTGATTATAGTTCGGCAATAATAGAAAGTTATAATAGTATTTATTAGTTAGCAATATTAGAAGTTATAAATTATATTAGTAAAACCGCAGTATAATTAAGTAAAACAATATTGGTAAATGGGTATTTGGAGGAATTAATGTGTGACAATGCTGTTTTGAAGGTTGTTATTTTAAATAGAAAAAGTGTTGTCAAGCCGAGAGCCACTGTGAACTCGGTTTTTTGGAGATATTATAATCGCATAAGTGCTCAGTGGCTCCTTTCGGTCAGCCACAACTTATCAAGGATCCTAAAAAAGGTACTAAAATTCAATTAAAATTCCTTTAATTATTTCTAGACGTCGATTGATGCGGAAAGATAAATTTAAAACTTTTCTTTCTAAATATGCAAGAAGAAAAAATATGAAAATGGTTAAGTTTTATAATATGGCAATTGATTGAAGTATGAATATAATACATAAAATTCCACAAACAGAATATACGTAAGTACATGCATTTTAATTTTTAGTTTAGATTTGTTTATTATTTTCAGTTATAAATATAAAGCAGTTTGGGAATGGGAACCCCATTAGGACTAAAATTTAAATATTTTTTAGTGAGAAGTGTTTTAGTGTTTACGGAAGACCAGGTATTTCCATATTGGAGCAAGGCAGAAAGAGGCGGGATAGGGCGGAGAGAATATACAGTAGAATAGAAGAAGGCTCTGCCATAGGGCAAGAATAGATGGAATTCCTCTTTCTGTTTAATACAAAATTATGATAAATACCCCGGCAACGCGGGGTTCTTCAGCTAGAAAAATTATTATACAGAAAATTAATCTAATATATAAAAATCCATGTTTGTTGGTTCGTGCTTAATGCGCTGCAGTAGCAGGCATCCAATTGCGATAAAATGTGTCAACATATTGCTTGCACTTGCGGAAAGAACATAGGCATATTACAATTATTGTAACTCCACTAGATGGCGCTAGAGCACATGATGGCATTTCAGTTAAATGCAATTCCCAATGCACATGCGTTTTATTGTTGCTGGGCGTTGCCGTGTGCCGTGGGGCGAGGTTGAGAAGCACACAAGGAGCAGGCGGCGCAAGTTGATGACAGGAAAGTGAAAAAGAGACAGGGAAAATAGAGAGAGGAAAAGAGAGGGAAATATTGAAAGAGAAGGAAATAGAGAAAGATAGGGAAAATAATGAAAGAGAATGAAATAGAGAAAGAAAGGGAAAATAGGGAATGAGAAGGAAAATAGAGGGAAAATAGAGAGAGGGGAAAGTAGAGGGGGGGAAATAGAGGCGGAAATGGAGAGAGGAAAATAGAAAGAGGGGGAAATGAGAGAACGGGAAAAGGGTCAGAGTGGGGGAAGAGAGACACAGAGAGGAAGAAGAGACAGAGAGGGAGAAAAGAGACAGAGGGAGAAAAGAGACACAGAGGGGGAAAGAAACACTGATGGAAAAGAGAGTGGGGAAACTGAGAGAGGAGGAAAAGAGGGAGAGGAAGAGGGGGAAAGGGAGGTGAAAAGAGAGGGGAGAGAGGAATATTTACTCAATTATTTCTTCTGCGGCAGCAACGCGCCGGGTACTAGCTAGTAATAAAAATAATTTTATTTCCTTGCAAATGGACTGTTGTCCGGTGGCAAGTTACAAATACAATAATCTTAAACAATTTTCTAAATGTAATACAATAGTCAGACAATATTATTATAATAATAAACAATAATATTAATAATACAATAGTTAATAATACAAAACTACTACCAGTTTTTATACAATTTATAATTTTGAATCTAAATAGTACATTACAAATAATACAATAGTTATTTATGTGTCTAGGGCGCCAAGTAGATACCTCCGCCACGATCACCACTCAATTATCATCACGCAACTTTTCTACTATTTTCAATGGCTTCTTTTCTACAGGGCACCGCACCCTGTGTGTTTAGACCCATCGGCGCGGCAGAGAAAGCCTTGCGCAGCAGGGCGGCGGGACGAGATCTGGCGTCCGTGGGACGGGGGCAGCTGAAGCAGCTGGTCGGGCTGCCACCGCCTCCGCCGCCGCCGCGGGCGCCGCGGTCCGACGCCATCACTTCCGGTCCCGGAGCAGCTGTGTCAAGGTCACCGCCGTGCTTTGTGACCAGGTGCTACGGCTCCGCGCGCCGTGCCTTTATGGTTACACGAGCACCCGCAGCATCCGATGAACAATACGTTCGTGGAAGAGTTAAATGCCACTGGACGAGGACTTATTGGGCGGCGAGTAGCACTATCTAACATAGTGGCTTTACGAACAAATTGTAAAACCGTGTGTGTGTTTCCAGACAAAATTTTTAAAGGACACTCTCTTCTAAATTTTTCAGATTTTAAAGGGATGTTTTTAATAAGAAGAATTGACAAAAAATGTTTCCTCCTCTTATAATGTTTTCACGAAACATTTGTGTAAAAAATACGTACATTCTCTATGAAGAATATTGAATTTTCAATGTATCGGGTTTAAACAATGCCATAAACCATCCCACATTTTGTAATTACGGGTCTAATGCATTCTGACTGCCTTCGAACATTACGGATTTTGATGCAGAAGTTTTGAGCATGCATGGTACGTACTTTTGCGTAATTCCGACATGATCGGTCTTTTGAGAATTGAAAATTTTGCAAGATGGGAGAAGAGTGGGGATTTACTTATATCAGCACTACCATCCAAAAAAATCAATACTATCTTTGCCAATGCAAATTGTTTCTGTTTCTGCATGATAAGTTTGCAAACTTATCTTGCGATCAAATGTCGCCAACAACGCTTCTTCTTACATTTGTTTATAATTCAGCTATGTATAGTGAAACAGAAGGAAGGATGCCAGAACTGAAGAAAATGTGGGCCACTTGTATTCCCTTCCCCTATTTGTCACATAAAATTAATACTTTTCACAATAAATGTGTAGTAATAAACAAAAGAGATAAATAATAATATAAAACTTTAATAAATGTTCAGTTCTGAGAACATCAACTGTTCAAGCTTTAAAAGCCTAGTGAAGCTATCTCAGCCTCACACAGATGATAGCGAAACCAGATGAGTGCTTCTACAGTAACATCTTACATGCACTACACTACCACACATGCCGGGAGACCTGTTGAGAGTTTAGAGCTTCTCCCGGCTGGGACGGCGATACGCTCGTGGGAGATACCTGGTTGGGGAAAACCCTGCTACCCGACGGTAGGTCAGCCCCGGATCTCGCCGTTCAGAAGGACAAGACCACCGCCACCGCCGGAGCAAAAAAACATACACCACACGTACGGGACTAATGACCTTAGCAGTTGACGCGCCCGAAATCACTAGTAATCAATCAATTACAGTAACTTCATGCAACGCTTTGACACTTATACAGTGGTTTTCCTTATGGGCACCCGTACATGACGTACTAATGGTCCGTGGTTACTAGTTAAGGAATATTTTTAAACTCGAGAGGCAAACACTGAATAGCGAAGCACCGAAACATATATCGGCCACTGCAGTATTCTTGTTGCATTAGGCAACACTCAACGTGTCAGTAAACAAATAATAGTAAAGGCAAATTGTGGGTTCACACTTCGTCAGTACTTACAACAACTAATGCTTCATAACTTTTTAAATGAATCTGGCCACAGATTGTTTAGGACAGACGAAAAGTTTTTATTTCGATATCCAGGTACAAAAATGGAAATTCAAAAAAGCGACGTTTCAAGGACTGCATTTTTCCTCATCTTCAGGCTATAAACCGTAAAGAAAGAAAGAAGTAAGAACTGTTTATAGCCTGAAGATGAAAAATATAGTCCTCGAAACGTCGCTTTTTTGAAATTCCATTTTTGTATCTGAATGTCGAAATAAAAACTTTTCGTCTGTCCTAAACAATCTGTGGCCAGATTCATTTAAGAAGTTATGAATATAGACTAACAGACAGACAATTTTCTTTGAAGTGTTAATGCTTCATAATCCGAGAAAGTGAATGAGTACACCTCTAACCTCCCCCTCCCGCTCCGAGGCATCGGCTCAGCAAGCCCAGGGCCCTCGAAGTCCGAGGGGATCTCATCTGGCGGCGACAGCAGGCGGTCGCCGGGATTGCAGCGCCGACGAAGAAATTAATTTGAGGAGGGGCGTCGCCACCCTGGGTGTCCGCACCGCGAAATGCCTTGCTGTCACAAGGACAGGATGAGCTGTGATACAGACCATACAGACGCACGCTTTATTATTAAGCACACTCGGTGCTGGACGTCGTGGAGGGTGTGGTGAGGCGATAAAGTCCGGGTGAGTAATTTTGGGATAAATGTTACTATAACCACAAATATATAGTGCGATGAGTTGTTATAGTACGATTTTTCTAACTCAGCCCCTCAAGCCCCTATGGCCACAATGGAATATCACCCGACATTTCGCGTCTTTCTCCGTCTTGCCGCTAGAAGTTGCATGATCGCAAGCACTGCTTGATACGGTCACGATAATGCGATATCTGGCGGCACGACTGAGAACGTCGCGAATATTCGTGACATATTCTATCGTGAAGTCGGGTCTTGAGGGGTAAAGTTAGAAAAACTGCAGTATAGGCGACCTGGGGTGTAGTTCTCACGCTGTCCGCTTTCCTCTGCTGTGACTACAGTTCAATTTTCAGTCAATCCGAGCAGAGTTTGTGGTGGACGAAAAGGGTTTCATGGTAGGTTTTCTCGTGTCTCTTTCACTGGGAAGTCCTATTATTTGAGACCCGACGATGACATGTTTTCGACATTGTTAGCTACAAAGCTAAATCAAATTCGCATATTGTCTAGAGGAGCGTTCCAGAAGCCGGCTGCTCCTATAAGTAGTTTTCCATGGTTCATCCGACGAATTCCAGGTGAACACTGAAGCAGTACCCTAACAAATAGGATACGGGCCAAAAAACGACCTTTCTTTTCTCAACCTCGTCTTCATTCCTGTTCTATTATTTACACATGTGTACTACTCCTCCACAGATACCGGGAGACCAGTCAGGAGCTTATAGCATGTTCTGGCTGAGGAGAAGGGGGGGGGGGAGAAACCTAAAGGAAGAAGAACTCCTCAAGCCGACATATAGGTCAGCGATGGTTCTGACATTCCAGTAGAATTGGAAGGTTGTTATCTTTCGTGATATAATCAGAAGCACTATCCCTGTTGGAGTAATTACCTACGTAGTTGACGCGAATGGAATCAATAAATAATCACTGGGAAGAATACTCACAGCAGAAAAATGATAAATCGTTGCCATCTCTACACCTCAGTGTAATACTTCGAACATCGTGTTGTTTTTCGTGAGAGGCAGGTGCGTCGAATCTCCATTTGCAATGCCTGACTTTCGTGACCCACCCCGCCCAACCGCTCCCCTCACATCACCCCCTCTTTCTTCACCGGCTTTATCCTACTCCACAACGCAACAGCCGGTGCCTCGCGTGAAAGCACGACGGCACAACAAAGAAAAAGTGCGAAATGAGATTCGAAATGAGTATGCATCTGATTTGCATCTGAACAGAATGCGCCCTGACTTTTTGTCCTGTAGAAGGTGACAAAAAGACAAAGATTTGCTTGAAAAATGTGTAACAAAAGCTAAGATTTTGAAAAATGTCTATTGTGATTAGATTTGTTCTCCTAAATGTTTTACTGTTTTATACTTGCCAACTTGGCCAGTTTGAAGGTTTTGTTTGGGCTCCATGTTTTGTACGTTTCTTTACCGAGTAGAAACCATTTTTGGAGGAATACAGCGCCTATACTCTGGGATATGTGCAATATATCACAAAAGCATCAAGAACTATGAATAATATTTTATTCATTATGTATTTGTAGGTTTTCTAGTCCGTCGAGGTGTAATTTATTATTACATTTATTAAAATAACATCTTTGATCGTTTATTCTGATTTCCATTTGATATTCTATTTCTTCCAAATATGAATTATTACTAAAGATGCCATTAATGTGACGATGATTTGAGAAAAGGCTAGAGGCAACCGAATTTCAACTTTCTAGAAAATCTATTTATGTTATTATACTTTTAAAAATTATTTATGAACTCCTTTAGCAAAAAATCCCTTATCAAATAGTCACAAAGATACTAGCAGTGATAACTTCTTAGTGTTTGAAGTCGTTAGGATTTAAAAACCCCTAAGGCTCGTTATTGAATTTTTGTTGTTGAGAAAGACTCATCACATCTCATAAGAAGAAACGGTCGACGGAAAGTCGATGACGAATTTGTCACTGAGAACTGAGACGTTACAATTGTTTAACTGCTTGCTTGCAACTGGATTGATTGGAGTTTAATAAGTAAATAACAATGCACTGTGAAATACAATAATTTATTATCTCGCATAAGTTTCATCTCAAACTTCACAACTATATTTTTCTTCATGCCTCAGCTACTTTCCGAATGATCTTAAATTACGCGCTCCAAATAAATAATCCATGTGAGTTCAGTAGAGATGTGTCACTTTTAAAAAAGCAAACAATGTAATATTAGAACATTCCGAGGTAACGACGGGCAAAGTTTTCCACGATTGTTTGCTGACCAAATAAACCCACATTAGCACCTACGGTTTCCACCGGGCGGCAGGGGGAAGGAGACTACTCGGGTAGCGCCGCAGACTTTTGTCGGTTTCGATCGGCCGTGGGAAGAGGGCCTCTGTTTGAGTTTCTTGGGCGGCTTCTGTTTGACTGAGACATGGAAAGGGTCTTTTCGAGGGCTCTTTCAAGAGCTGCCTTATTCCCCCGAAGCACTTTCGTGCCGCTGGCTGGCTGGCTGGCAGGCGGGCTGGCTCGGCTGGCGACTGAGTCGATGGCTCTGGCCGGCGGATTGGGAGATGTCCGTATAGTTAGCACACCCACTTATTCAAAAATTAAAAAAGACTATACCATAATTTTGTTCCAATTTTGAAACTAATTTATACCCACCTTAAAAATTCTTCTACCAATGCAGAACATCAAAATTTACAACGCTGTCCCGTGGGTGCGCTAACTTAACGTTAAGTTAGCATACCCACACAAGAAAAATGCGTTTTAAACCAAAAAAACAAATATACCACAATTTTGTACTAATTTTGAACTAATTTATACCCACCTTAAAAAATTTTCTACCAATGCAGAACATCAAAATTTACAACGTGTCCCGTGGGTGCGCTAACTTAACGTTAAGTTAGCATACCCACACAAGAAAATGCGTTTAAACCAAAAAAACAAATATACCACAATTTTGTACTAATTTTGAACTAATTTATACCCACCTTAAAAATTTTGAACCGATGCACAACATCAAAATATACAACGATGAAGAGTGGGTGCGCCAGGTTAACGTTAAGTGGCAAACCCACACAAGAAAATGCGTTAACTAAAAAAACAAATATACCACAATTTTGTACTAATTTTGAACTAATTTATACCCACCTTAAAAAATTTGAACCGATGCACAACATCAAAATATACAACGATGAAGAGTGGATGCGCCAGGTTAACGTTAAGTTGGCAAACCCACACAAGAAAAATGCGTTGAACCAAAAAACAAATATTACACAATTTTGTACTAATTTTGAACTAATTTATACCCACCTTAAAAAATTTTGAACCGATGCATAACATCAAAATATACAACGTTTAAGAGATGGTGCGCCAGGTTATGATTGAGTGTACATTTTCATGACCTAAAATATTGGCAAAAATGATCAATAAAATGCTTGGAATATGTTTTAAAAATACCGTAAAACCAAAGAAAATGATGCAAAAAATGTTATCAAAAACAGTTCGTATGAGCAACTCATTCTGTTCAATACATTACTGCTGTAATCGAGACTACTTCTATTTGTTCAAGTGAGCCCAACTTTAAATGTTTCGCTTTCGACTGTACTTTACCAGAAAACCTCTGTCGTAGTTATCCCGACTAATCGGCTGAACCGACATTGGCGCTGAATTGCGACACATACAACAGCTGACATTACAATAAGTGAGCGAAGAAATTGAGTTGGCTACTCGGGAATTCTGTGGAGCAGCTCGTTAATTATTTGAATCAAGTACCATAAAAATGAGATTAAAATGATGAAATCAGCGAAACATGCATTAAAATGAAGGAAGAAGTTAAAAAATAAAGTTGTTATTCGAAATCGACGAAAAATGGCAAAAAGTCTTATAAAATGGGTCATTTCCTTTTGTCATAATATATCATGATAGATGATAATACTAAACGGCATTGTTCAGAAGTTGTTAGTATTCTCTGATTTTAGTATGTCATCAAATCGTTCAGCATCTTTTGTTCATCAACGTAATGTGGCCTGTTTACTGGAAACAGCATGTAAACTACAAGTTGTTATAATCTTTCGATATCAGGCACTATTAATCAAAGAACAAATTGCGTCAGTCATGTTAATAATATGAGTAACATGCAATGTTATTTAAGGAACATTACGTATTAATACACACGTGCTTCTCCACTTTCAAAGTGGAATTACGTAAGCCCTTTCACTTCCATATACCTATTTAAGAGACCCATTGGTGGAGAATTGTAAGTAATCAAACAATACTTGAAATATCCTGAGATGCTCGAAAGACACAGCAATCAACAGATATTGTCGCGTCAAGATTCTAAAAATTTCGTGTGGAAAATCCAGTAAACGATGGGGGGGGGGTGGAGAAACGCCACCTTTGTTTCGCCGGCCTGCTCTCCTAAATGATCAACGTTATTCTGTGAAGTTTTTTCCTGGGCACAGTACCTGAACCCCCTGAGTTCATTCGCCCAGCGGAAGGTAGGGGGGAGGCGCATTGTACGCGACAGGTAGCATGGAGGGATGGAAACGGTAGGGGGATGCTCAGGTAGAAAGCTCAATGGAAACTCCTTCTCTCTTCCTTCTGAGAAGGGCAGCTTTTCTGTTCGTGCAAAAATTCCTCATCTACATTCACTATTTCTTAACAATTTTGTAAGTACATTTCATAAAATAATATGTTGTTTGGTATTCAACTGTTGGTACTGTTAAATGTTAATTGTCATGATGAAAAGAATGCAATGAAGCACAAGAAATTGAATTATCACTCACAATTTCTAACAGAAATTTTCAATGAATAAATGTTTTGATATCAAACATCAAATGTATAATTAAAAGTATTATAATTATTAATGAATAAATGTCTATTGCAATAGCAAAAAACGGTGGGAATGTCATTACAACATGTACAGAAATATGGTATAAATAACAAATATAAAATATAGTACAGAAAATTAATGCAATGCAAAACTAAAATACTCTTAAAACCGAAACCAAATAGCACAACAACAGTCAACAAATTCAACAAGAGTACGATGTCAAAAAGCCGAACTTTAAGTCTGGAACTTTCGATAGAATAAGGAAACCATTCATTCTATTATACTTGAACGACAAAATCCCCCCCTCAAAAAATGAAATGAGGAAACATATGCAAAAACTTTGAAAAAACAACACCATAGAATTTTTTCGATCCCGGAAAATGTTTTTTAGTCAACTATAAATGTGGGTACTTCTAAGATACTCACAGTGCGCTAAAAAACTGTAATTTGTTGTTCAGATAATAATTAATCAGCTTCTAAATATGAAACTCGTTCAGATAAAATTATAAGTGCAACAAAGAAAACAACATAATTTCGTCTGAACACATCAGATACTACAGATACTTTCGTTTAGTGTATCCACTTATTATATTAGTTAGTGAAGTATACTCTAATTCAGTAAAGAATCATTGATTATCATTATATTAATTCCTTGCGTGTAATTATAAATTCATAACTAACAATCAGAATTCAGAAGAAGGATCAAAATCGTTTATTTACGTCATTATAACACAGAAGTGGCCAACATATTTCCAGTCGGCCATGAAACATCGACAAAAATATACATAACAGACTACTTAATAACTACATCAAATAAAATTAAATTGGTGAAGTGATAAAATAAAATAAAATTGGTGAAGTAAACGTTGATTTGAAACTAGCTGACTAACGGATTAACACTAACGGATCATCACAATAAAACATTTGGTCTTCACATGTTATAAATGTAAAATTTATAAACGTCACATGCATTTACCCGAACTAAAATGTACGTCAGAAAAACTTCTGTATCAGTTGCGACTCTTTTTGACTTTCCGATGTTTATACATGTATTTTCTCTCATTCCTTTCTTAACATTTCGTGGGAACTAATGTTTACATGGTTTTTATCAGCTTCTTCAAATATGTCTTCTGAAATATGTCCAATATCTTTCATTTGAAAGCATTTTTTCCCCACCAAGTTACTGAGGACTTCATATGTATAGAATAGAAGGCCCACTAAAATGTAGGTCTATATCAGAACCAATACATTCATAAATGTATGCCTCGAATGGTAAAGGTGGGCTTGAATTTCTCAAAATGTAACACGTGGATAAAGAAATGTAATTGCTCTCGAACAAAATTATGGTATATTTGTTTTTTGTTTAATGTGTTTTTCTTGTGTGGGAATACCAACTTAACGTTAACCTGGCGCACCCACTCTTCAACGTTGTTTATTTTGATGTTGTGCATCGGTTCAAAACTTTTTAAGGTGGTATAAATTAGTTCAAAACTAGTACAAAATTGTGTTATATTTGTTTTTTTAGCTTAACGCATTTTCCTTGTGTGGGTTTGCCAACTTAACGTTAACCTGGCGTACCCACTCTTCAACGTTGTATATTTTGATGTTGTGCATCGGTTCAAAATTTTTTAAGGTGGGTATAAATTAGTTCAAAATTAGTACAACACTGTGGTATATTTGTTTTTTTTGGTTTAATGCATTTTTCTTGTGTGGGTTTGCCAACTTAACGTTAACCTGGCGCACCCACTCTTCAACGTTGTATATTTTGATGTTGTGCATCGGTTCAAAACTTTTTAAGGTGGGTATAAATTAGTTCAAACTAGTACAAAATTGTGTTATATTTGTTTTTTAGCTTAACGCATTTTCCTTGTGTGGGTTTGCCAACTTAACGTTAACCTGGCGCACCCACTCTTCAACGTTGTATATTTTGATGTTGTGCATCGGTTCAAAATTTTTTAAGGTGGGTATAAATTAGTTCAAAACTAGTACAAAACTGTGGTATATTTGTTTTTTAGCTTAACGCATTTTCCTTGTGTGGGTTTGCCAACTTAACGTTAACCTGGCGCACCCACTCTTCAACGTTGTATATTTTGATGTTGTGCATCGGTTCAAAACTTTTTAAGGTGGGTATAAATTAGTTCAAAACTAGTACAAAACTGTGGTATATTTGTTTTTAGCTTAACGCATTTTCCTTGTGTGGGTTTGCCAACTTAACGTTAACCTGGCGCACCCACTCTTCAACGTTGTATATTTTGATGTTGTGCATCGGTTCAAAATTTTTTAAGGTGGGTATAAATTAGTTCAAAACTAGTACAAAACTGTGGTATATTTGTTTTTTTGGTTTAATGCATTTTTCTTGTGTGGGTTTGCCAACTTAACGTTAACCTGGCGCACCCACTCTTCAACGTTGTATATTTTGATGTTGTGCATCGGTTCAAAACTTTTTAAGGTGGGTATAAATTAGTTCAAAACTAGTACAAAACTGTGGTATATTTGTTTTTTAGCTTAACGCATTTTCCTTGTGTGGGTTTGCCAACTTAACGTTAACCTGGCGCACCCACTCTTCAACGTTGTATATTTTGATGTTGTGCATCGGTTCAAAATTTTTTAAGGTGGGTATAAATTAGTTCAAAATTAGTACAACACTGTGGTATATTTGTTTTTTTGGTTTAATGCATTTTTCTTGTGTGGGTTTGCCAACTTAACGTTAAGTTAGCGCACCCACGGGACACGTTGTAAATTTTGATGTTCTGCATTGGTAGAAAATTTTTTAAGGTGGGTATAAATTAGTTCAAAATTGGAACAAAATTATGATATAGTCTTTTTTAATTTTTGAATAAGTGGGTGTGCTAACTATACGGACATGATTGGGAGGTTTGGACGGCGGAGAAGAAGTGCTGCGCTGGCGGAGGAGGGCGGTCGAAGGGCGACAGATCGGGACGATCAATGGCGAATTCCAAGGAACATACACAAAAGTCGTCTTCAAGAATCCATGAAGGACTGTAAATGCCCAGTTCCTTCACATGCCATTATAATTGTGTCTAAACATTTGCCTATTGTTCGGATGTAACAGATTGCAAATAAAAATATATAAAACGAAAAACTAAAAAAAAAGTCGTCTTTGGTGGACGGATATAAATTCAACTACTAAGCCGAAAACGTCCAAATAATAATTTCTAGACCAGATATGTCAAGGTCTCCTTCTGGTGGTTGTGGCAAATTTCGTGTCACCGTGGCATAGCCACGATCTTCTCAGCTGCAACTAGCGTCGGGAAAGAAAACTCTCTGTAGTAATCTCACCCTTTCCCAAATTGTTATAATTGCATGCAGAAAAGAGACAAGCATGGAAAAATAAAAGGAAAAATACAAATAAAAAATAACAGAAAAGTTCTTAAATTCATTTTTCTAAAACTCTCCTATTCGATTGTCGCGTGTAAAGCGAAGAAGCGTTCTGGGCGACTTTGATTACCTACTGCTCTCTTGTGGCGAGGTGATCAACTGCGAGGAGGGGTGATTTCCGTTGTGCTACCCGAGCCACGGACTTCTGCTCGTGGCGTCGACCTTGACATCACTGTTCTAGACTGCCTAAAGATAGAAAATCGCGGAAACATCGCGAGTTTTCCAGGAGTTAGTTTAAGAAATCTCTAGTTTCTTTCGAAACATTGGAGTTTATAATAAATTTACAAATTCGAATCATGACAAAAACGATTTTCATTTTAATGAATTTCTCATTTTTAGCACAATCTTCATAATCTGTGAATGTCTCTACGTGATATTTAAACAATGAGTGTAATGTTTCAAAATTATTATAATATTACTTTGCTTCTTTGAAGCACCTTTTTTCCACAGGCTGGCTCGCTCATTATTATTAATATTATTATTATTATTATTATTATTATTATTATTATTATTTATTATGATTATTATTATTTACAATCTCTTTTAAAAAGGGTTTTCAAACACTTTGTTTTATTTTCTGAATTGCATGGGTAATGTAGTATTGTTGACATCAGCAAAATTATTAAAAATTGTTTGCCAAATTTTTCCTTTTTCAAAAATTCCAGTACACCTTATGAACACATTCGCACGGGCGAGTAAGCGCCCAGGGTTTATGGTAATCTTAGAGGCTCCGAGGGCTTTCCTGTTATAATCGTCTGTGTTGAACAGCTAGACAGTCTTGTGAACTTCGGCGCTGGCATTAATGGGACGCTGGACACGCTTCAATGGCGACAACGAAAACTACATAGAGGCCTACATATCAAGAAATTTATATTGTAACTTAAATATTAAACAAAACAATGTTCTTCACGCAGTTAGTTCGCTAACATCGAAGCAGGTGAAACATCCAATTCACTGATAGAGTACTCATTGTCGTAGACGTATCATATTGAGAAAGAAGAATACTGAAAATATAAATGATTTGAATACACTTTGCCTCATTTACGTAGGAAGATACGTACGTCACCACTTAAAAATAAAGAAAATTGTGAATTGTCATCGAAATTATAGATCTTCAAAGTTATAATGGATCCAACCCAGAAGCTGTCACAATTTTGGGCTTCTTTACGTAAACTGTATTAGGACATTTGGGTACAACGCATGTGGTAAGCACACAGAATAATATTATCTCTTGTTGTCATCATTGTTATTTACGTCTTCAAATGATCACAATTCTAATTTCGAAAAATAAAATTTGTATATTACTACATTATTTTGACCACGTACGATGCAAGATAAATAAGTTTATCTCAAGGCCGAAATGAAAAGGGTTTAGGATGAAGACTCTTAGTTAAGATGGGGGAACGCAGCGAAGACGAAATTGATAAATGACCGAATCAAATAACGTACATATTTTGACAGAGGTGTATTAACGTGTTTTCATACCTATAAAAGCAGCCATTCCTGTACCACAATAAAGCCGTATACAATTTTCTTACTGTCAACTTACATACTACACATTTTGTATGTACACTATTCTTACATTTCATAAAGTGTAAACAGTAACCCGACAGTAATTGTTCTCATGTTCATTCGTCATCAGGGGTTGTTAGATGTCTTAAAGTAATGAATAGTTTTCTGCGCATAACTGGGCATTACATCTGTGCGTTTTTATCGAGATAGTCCGGTCAAAGGTTTTTAGCAGCTTATTCGGAGAAATCTCGTAGACACTGACGACTGACTACAGACATAGCTGAATAAGGAGTAAGTGCACAAAAATAGTTTTTGTATACATCAAATACTATATTACACGGAATTTAATCAATTTATGTTATGTATCAGTGCCAAACATGAAAGCATCGAGCTTGCTTTCACTAACAGCAATCATTCCCGCCTAAAACGCAAGTATAACATCCAGCACTATCTTCGGCAGAAAGGAAGCTCGCCATCTCGACCTCCGAAACGAGTTTGTCCTGTTCCCGATTAAAACACGAGCAGAGGGCGGAATCCATCCGCGGGGTGGGGATCATCTTCGGAAGAGCAGGTGCTGGGCGCAGGACGTCCCACGTGAACACGTGCCACAAAAAGCAAAACGCCCGCGCGCGCGCGCGCAAGTCACGACACGTGAGTGGCAGGTGGGTGCGGCGAGCGCTCTGCGGAGCGGAAGGTCAGCTGGGTCGCTCTGAAAGCGAGAGTTTCCAATTGCAGGGCCTATGCACCGAGGCCCAATAGAATGTTTCAGTCGGGAGCACCTTTTCCGCGGCCGAAACAATCGGCGTAAATCAAGGCAATTCGATTGATTGATTGATTGTTATTCCGCGCGCGTCAATGATTAATGTCGTTAGTCCCGTAAGCGTAGTGCATGATATTTCACTCGTGAGTTAGAGGTGATCTTCCCCACTGGATGATGAGATCCAGGCTCCGACTTACACGTCGACTAGCGGGGTTTTCTCCCAATCAGGTATCTCCCACCAGCATGGCACCGCCATAGCTCTAAGCTCCTGACCTGTCTCCCGGCGTGTGTGGTAGAGTTGTGCATGTGTGTGTAAGTAACGGGTGAAGATAGGACAAAGAAGGGGAAGGAAAGATCGTGCGGGGGTTCATTTGTTAGGGTACTGCTCCGGCATTCGTCTGCTGTTGATCCGGAGAACTCCGGCACCATAATTTACGTATTATTCGTTATAACAAAATGATGTAAATATTCACTTTCATGATATATTATGTACATAATTATAGAAATAAATATTAGGGTATAATTATGGAATTTAAACTTTATTTCAGGGTTAACCTTGAACGGGTGAACCTTTGGCAACGACATAAGAGAAACGCGAATAAATTGAAAACTGTTTACAGTTTTATCATATTAAATGATAAGAGACGTGATAACTTAAAATACCTTCTGTAAAAATACTTCTAATAATAATGTATACCAATGAAAGATTAATTTAATAAAATGATACTGTATCACGGAAAAAGTGCTTTATGAAGTGATTAATGCGAATTTTTTCGGATTGTTCTTAGCAATTGTTGTCCCGTGTAGTTCAACGCTTGGTAAAGACTTGGTGAAACGCAAGAGCGGCGTTTACTAATGTAATAATATATTGGTCGCTCTAGCGTAGATCATGGGCGATCGATTCTGACCGGTGTCTAGTAATTATAGAAGATAACATGTACCACCAGAGAACACTAGGGGTGCGCATGACAAAGTTTACATCCATTTTCTCCTAGATTGCGCGCAGAGACGGTTGATTGCATTGCGGTATTACTGAATGTCTTCTTCCTAGGCGGAAGCAGTGAAATTTGGTTACATAGCGTCTTGATGGCTGACATACAGTCTTCGTGGTTAATGCTTACAATTCAAGATTGAAGACTGCATTATTAATACGAATTCCAGTTTACAAAATCGCGAATAGACTGCGTAACCAAACGACACGGTATAATTTATTTCATATTATGTCGCTCTTCCTCTGAAAACTCAGAGATCATTACGGATTACTAACGACCAAAAGAAAACGAAAAACGGTCTTTAGAGCCGGAGTCAACTGACTGAAATAATAACTTGCATTCTTTAATTCTTATCATGGTTTATTTGAAAGCATCAAATGGAGTCGGAGTCTTGAGTGGTGCTGTGGGTCTAACCAAGTCATAATTATCTAGATGTTGCAAGACGCAATTGGTGTAATCTAAATTCAAGTGTACATTTTGAACTCAAGCTAAATTAATGGCAATACATATTACAGGGCACCAATGCTGAATGGAAAATATGCATGAAATGATAAAAAATTATATTAATCCGACCTGCCATACGTAAAAAAACAATTAATGTTCTAATACCAGAATTTCTGAATCTAATCCAGTATCACAAACATGTGCGGAAGTGCATGTACCGCTTATGCTTATTCATTGAAAAATAAATAAATTGGATAAATGAATAGTTTTTAGAGCAAACCTTAGAAAAACTGAATTTTTTGGGGTGTTTAGGAAATAAATTTATTTATTGTAAAGCTTTACAAGAAATTTATTTTACAATACTTACAATTTTGCAAAATTTTACATTTCATTTAATGAATTAAATTTAAATGTTATTGAGTGAAATACCGGTAAGTAGCTATTAATATGTTTTATCAGCGTTGTCAGCAATGTAATTTTTTTGCATCGTGTTTCCTTTTCTTCTCTCACATTGACTGGGTAAGAAAGAGCTCGGGGAAAGCTCAGTACTCTGCTATAATTCTAATATATTGAGGAGTGAATTATATTATTCCAACCCATTTATTAACTAAGTACAATAATTCACATTACGTCTTTTATTTCATGAAGTTTTGATAAGTAGTAAGTGTGGGTAATATAACGTTCAAGGTAAAGATTCTTAAATTTTCGAGCATTTATTTAGAGCAAGTACAACACTGATATAAATTGAGAACGGAAATACAAAAATATATAAATATAATTTCTCATGTGCAGGAAAGAAAATTATGTTGGTATTAATTTCCGACATGAGCTGTCAATGATGGTGAGTGCTTATTCATTTGTGATCATAGGTTTATTTCTGATTCACAATTATAGTGTGTATTTCTGAGAAAAAGTTGTACAGGAACTGCCGATGACATTACCAAATTACTTGCTTATTTATAATTGTAAGATTTCACATAGATTCCTGTTCTCCACATAAATCTCCTTCGTTTATTTACACTTTGATTCATTTTATTTTCAAGAATTACCTTCAGGATAATCATTATATTGAAATACAAAATATATACTTACGGCATAGAATGAAATACGAAATCCGTAACTTCCGTAATATTAATATACACCTTTCTAAATCTTACCATTAAAGATACTTTTAGGCATTTGATTAATATTTATTTATTACTGGAATGAATCGCAAATAGTCGTAACAAACAGAACAAAGGCTATTTTATTTTAACAGAATCATTTTAAAAATGTATCGCTCAGTCAAGACAGGGACTTCTAATCCGTAAAACTCTCAACGAAGAAAATTCTGAAGACGAGAAGAAGAGCAGAGACGGCGAGAATCAAATTCGCGAGCGGAGGACAGCTGCAGGTGTTGTTTGCGTCGAAGACTTTTAATTAACTGCCGAGATTGCATCGCATTCGCCCTCTTCCTCATCCAACCGTGTTTTTCTGCGCGTCCCTCAAGTTTTTTTTCTCTCTCCACGGTTCCATTATCTCTTTCGCGCAGCAGCAACTTCAGGCATCCGATTCGTAAGTGCCTATGAACATTCTTCTTCAACTAAGTTGCGTCAGACTTCACTTTTACCCACTGAAGGAAGAAAAGGGGGTTATGTTTTTCATCGTGGACTTCGTTGGTTTCTTCCCGTTCTTATAACGTTTGAGAAAATGAACGGCCTTTAATGATTGAAGAACAAAACTATCTATCATCGTGAGATTGTATAAGAGGCTTAATATTATTTCAATTTGAATGTAGCAGATATGGTTTACCTGTTTAATTATTGGAGTGTTGATAATTAAACAGATAATATAATTAAGCTATGAGGAGTGTTTTGGTCTACAACGCATTTCTGTATTACCACGTTTACATCCCGGTGATGCGGTTTAACTAGTCTCAGTAATTATCTAGAAACTTCAGCTATTGCATACATCCGTTAAGATCCTAGCGACTTCTTCTTGACGGTTTCTTGACAGATGAATAATCTTGTTTCTCTCCACTTTTTATTTGTCTCTTCCTCGCAGCAATTGTCTTTGGCATCCGAATCGTAACTGCCTATAAAAATTCCTGCATAAGGAAGTTGCTCCAGAGTTAATTTTGTTGTGACGGACTGCACCTGCTTGCGGAAAGTTTGTGTAGCGCCCTAGCGGAGATCGTCCGTACTAGTTTCTTGTGTCGAGAGTCATAAGGCGAGCATTCTGGAATAACGAATCTACTCAAGGTTTGCAAAGTTGGACCGTGTGCCGAGAAAATGAGGGAATTAGAAAACATGAGGTCGGCCACGTTTGGAAGGACTTTATCGTAGTTGCTCCTTCGCCGCATGAGGACTTTTCTCCGAGTTTTGAGTAGTTTGCTGGGAAATATTTGCAGTCTTGTGCATTTTGCATTTTGACAGTAAACGCATTTACGAACTTATACGAGTATATGGGTGGTGAAATGTGCAACTGCAGCAAAATAAAAGAAAGAAAAGAATACTTCTAAAACATAAAGAGAAAAATAAAACGCGCAAAGAAGGTATGCACAATTCATTCAATCTATCACAATAAAATATTCACAGAGCACTTGAAGAAAAAAAACTGATTTGAAAAGCTCTGCAAAACCTCTGACCGGGACAACCTAACGTACCGAGTTCGACAATGGTGGATTTTCGGCACTAACAAGATAGCTAGGTTGAATTTAGCCACTCTCTCGAGGTGACCGTCCGACTGCTCTGATCGGTAGTTTTCCGAGATGTCTCCTGATCAACACAAGCCGAATACCGGAGCTGTGCCCAAACAAACTGGCCACGAACCGCACGCGATCTTTCCTTCCTCTTCCTTGTCGAATCCTCCCCCTTTGCCTACAAACACATACACTAAATTCACTACACTATCACATATGTCGTGAGATCAGACGGGAGGTTAGAGCTTGTCCCGACTGAAGCGGTTTCCCGCTAGTAGGTGATACCTGGTTGGGGAAAAACCCCGAGGAGAAAAACAGCCACCTCCTGCGAAAATGCATTCACCACGCTAACGGAACCAATGACCATAGCAGCTGACGGGTCCGGAGATGTCAGTTAATCGTTATTGCTAAAAGTCCTTGCAAGAAATACATTTTTTGAGGGAGGAAAAAGGAAAACAATCAGCCTCATAATTGAAGATGAGATTCTACGGTACAAATTGTCTGTAGGCATAGTGAATATGTTAAACTTAAATTCATTCTGAAAGAAAATGTACGACCTATAACGTTTGAATAACTGTTTTATCAGAGATATCTTTCATTCTTTCATTTCTGAGCGGGAAAAGTCTTGGATCTTTTCGTTGCCTTGTACTCTGAAGGTGCTCCCTCTGCCCGCGTCGCGTCCCGTCGCTCCATCTGGCGAGCAGCGCAGCGACTGCACCGCAATCCCTTGCGCGCCAGGTGCGGCGTTTGTCAATAAACAGCGCTTTTAGGCTCCTAATTGGAGGCGGACGCGCAGGGGTGGCCAAGAGCGTTGCTTGGGACAGCTGCACATTGGGACACGGCCGTTTACCGGATTCCAACTGTTTGCTAATTGACGAATTTTCACATCCAAATTCAGAAACGTAAGTGAGCATAGAAGTAAATTTCAAGGACAGGGAGAAGTAAAAATAAAGAAAGAAAAAATAAAGAAAATGAGGGGAAGAAATAATAAACAAAGAAAGAAATATGAAAAGAAAGAAAGAGAAGAAAGAAAAATGTATTATTAACAAGTGAATACCAAAACAGACCGAGAGAAGATACAACTATTGAACTATTAGTGCGGGCCCTAAGTCTTCATTTCAATAACAAGTGAATAATTAGATTAACGAATGTTTTTCACACTTTGATTCCCAGGCTCTTCGTGACGAAGAACCCAGAATCCAGGGTAATTAGATGATTTTAAGAAACATCAGTCATTATTGGTAAAAAAATCCATAAACCCTTACTACTTTTAAAAACGTTCTTCGTTAATTGAAAACAAATAACAAAGAAATATCAGTACCAATTTTTATATTTTGTTGACATGCTTGAATATATTAAAAAAACTACTTGAATTACTTGAATATATTACAGCATAAAAATCCGCACAATAACAATATATATTTTTCAGAATAAGAATTTTTATGCATTTCATTCAAAGCATTTTACAGAATGTTTCCGAAACGCCATAAACCACTGCAAACTACAAAGAAAAGCAAGTGATATCACCGGCTCGTAAATTTAGCAAAATAGCCTCAATTTGGTTAACAAATGGCTGCATAACACAGCCAGATCAATCAAAACATCTTCTCAATGCTCAGAATCGATGTACCGCCTACTCCAGCACGTGCGCGGATAGACGAGGAAACGTGCGCCCGAGCTATGATCGTGCTTGGGATTCTCGAGGAAGCCCGAATAAAGGTCGGTCTTGGGCTTCGAAGTGTTAAATACAATATTTTAGCAAATCTTCAAGATTGACCCAAACATCTTCTACATTGGTTAGATCTCAGTAATACTACCACAACTTTTGTGAATAAACTTCCGGTATCCTGGCTGTGGCAGATTGAAAAGAAATGGTACGAGCCGCTTTTCTAAGTTCACTAACCTTGGGAAAGAAGCTGGAATTATTTCAGAATACCTGCATGCTTGAGTGGTTTGCAAACCATTCAAGAACGAAATAGCTGTAATTGAGAAGATAGTAAATTCAAGAAAAAAAACTAAAATTGGTAAGACAAAGGAGATATTCAAGGCTTCTAGTTGCTCAGAAAGTCAGAAAATACTGAAAGATTAATTTCGCTAACTGATGATATTGAATTTATTCCACTTCTGTTTTTATTCTTAAGTCTATTCTATGTGGAACTTTTTGAGTCACTATAAGCTGCTCTGGAACCGATGAAATGAAACTCAAGGTTTGAGTCATGCAAATACCTTCACCATTCTTTGTAGCACAGTTTTGAAGAGCTGATTCGTGCCCTTAGCATTGAAATTCTAAGATGTGCTGTGGCCAATGCTTTAAAAAGTAATAGTGAATGTACACTTTCAAATAGAAAGTATTCAGCTACTATTAGGCTGTAATTACAACAATGAAGGATATATTCCGGAAACCAGTAAATATTTCGGTCAACAATTTAGCTGTCAGCAATTTTAACTAATAACCAACAACAAATATTTACTTTTAAAAGTTTTTTTCGAAGAGGCAGAAAAGAAAGTAAATATTGGTTGTTAGTTATTTGTTTAAACTGTTGACATCTCAAGTCCTCTTGTAATTTCCCAATTGATGATACAAACTGGAGGTAATTTGAAACTCAAGAAAACATTTTATCTGACCATATGGACTTTTAACAGGAATTAGAAGAGCAGAGTTCCAAGTGTTCCTTTAAAATGCATTTCTCTATTTTTGTACTTTGTGTATATGGAGCGAAAGTGTAATCTAGTATACTTTGTTTCGTCGGAGTCAAAGTATGTCGTTTCAGTCAGATTGCATCACACACACTGTTTAATTTACCTTGTTACAGAATTATAACGCCCTCAAAATACAATGAACGAATAGTGTTTTGTAAATAAATAGAACGTGTGTAATGAGTTCTATTGTGAACTCATAGAAAAAATAAAGAAACTTCAACTGCACTTTGATGCAGAATGCAAAGACCAACGCAACTGGGATGTAAGGTGTTACTTTCAGACCCCGACACAAGCCCCGGAAGAAGCTTAAACAATCCAGACACGTCCCACCCCATCCACCTTCTTATCCACGTCACCTGCCCGAAACTCTCTTGGGCAACCCTACTGCGGGTCCTCTGAAAACTCTTTGAAGGTTCATTAATAAGCCAGACGCAAGTTCTCTTCTAACACCCGACCGTCTCGGAAGTCTTATTTTCCTTGTTAATTTCTTGAGGAAACAGGTGGCCCTGGTTATTGTTTCCCTTGAACTTCAGGCTTGCGTCTTCCTGTGTCTCGGAAACAGTGAGAGTGAGTCTTCCTGCCCTTAGAAGGAACTGAAGCCATAAACGAACACTTCGCTCTTCCGGTGTTGCATTCTTTCGTTTCAACAGAATAATTACTCTTTAACTTTCGCTTTTGTGGCTAGATACTTCAAAGTTAAACGTCAAGTTACATACGAAAAACTTTGCCGCGTCCTATGGCATTGATGTTGGGAGACCTGAAGCACATTGCGGAATCGTGGTAACGTATTTTGTGGAATTGTGGTAACGATAGTTTGAAATTGCAAAATGTTAAAACAGCGTTAAATTGTTTCATTCTATTGATTTTACATCCGGCCCCAATATTGTGGCGTTGTGGTGTAAATATTTTATTTAATAGGTAATTATTAATCTTAAATAAAAATGGTAAATTACGCTATTACGCTTCATATTTTTTCACCTAAACACGCAAAGAAAGTTCGGTTATTGGAGTGAGTGTGAAGCATCTTCAAACAAAATCCACTCTACGCCATGTACGCCAGCTATAAAATACATGATGTAATAAATATATGCTTGAGCAATACCGGATCTCTTAAGGTAGCAACTAATCAATTCCATAGTTTTCTCTATATTTCGTTTACATTATTGTTATAGCAGACGACCCAAGGTGTTCACATTCTGCGTTATAAAAATGACAGGAATTTACAAGAGGTTCACTAGCAAATTTGAAAAGAAAAATCTTCACATCGTTGTATATTGTTAAATGTAACATTTAAGGACACTTATCAAAATATTACCCGTTTTCGAGGGGCACTGCGGTTATTCTCTGACCCTTCTTGAGAAAATACATGATAGTATTTGACATGACATTAATTTTGAGAGAACTCGCATAATTTAGACAGTGTTGTAGTACGTATTTTCCTCTTGATATCGGTTATAAAACTTCAGGGTATGTGAATTATAAATTAAATACCACAAAAACATTGCGATGGATGTACGTTTCTGGCGACTCCATTTATTTTATTCAAAGCATGCCTTAACTCTTTCTACGGGGATATATGTGTTGATGCACAGTTTATAATACCTGCATGCAATGTCTGACAACAAAAGTAAAGGTCAGAACGATTAAGAATTCGACAGATGGTCTTTGCTTGTGTCTGTGGAAACCACGTTAGGACTTCAGTCTGAGCGATTGCCTTTGTTAAAGGTGTCTATTGATCTGTATTATTTCATAAATTAATTATTTATTATGGTTAATTAATTACAGTATGATGGACAAAGTAGCAACATTTCATGATATGAGAGAAATTTAATGAAATAATCTTCATTGTCTTCAACGAAGGTTACAGTTTCATTTTTTAGATACGTCAGAAATATCTAATGGTAAGGGGTTAAGACGTTCCACACATTTCCGATACTTCAGTGTCAGCATTGTCATCGTCTCAGCAGCAATCGTTGACCCGGTGGTCCTGGGGTTCGAATCCCAATGAATGCGAATTTTCGACATTAGCTACTAGGTCGAATTCAATAAGTCTGGAGGAGAATTCAGCTGCCGGCTACTCGATGGGTACTTTCCCTGAATCGTCCGAACAGTACCAGGCGATTGCCGTTGCAATATCTTAACAAACGGGCCAAGAGCAATATTTCCTTCCTCACCCTTCTGCCTTCCACTCGCTTTAAACTTTCTCTCTCTCTCTTTCTCTCTTTCTCACACACACACACACACACACACACATATATATATATATATATATATATATATATATATACACATACATACAGACAGACGCACTTAGAAGCACTAATCTATCATGTCGAGAGAATTGCGACTGGAGCGGCAACCCGTCTTTCATGTCGGCGCCGGATGTCAAGTGCCAGTCGGAGAGAGACACCGCTATACCACGGGATGTATCCTGTACTACACATACGGGACTAACAATCATAGTAGTTGAGGCGGAAGGAAACACTAATCAATCAATTCCATGCCTTCTCTACAAATAATTGTAATTTTTAAATATCTGATTCTAATGTTTAAACCAAACGGAATGCAAATCAGGAAAATGTTTTCTGCTATTTCATAGTTTAATTGTGATTTTCAGTTTCGTATTGTAGAAAATGACGTCAAGAAAATATTAGAAAAACCCTTTTCTGAGCTTATGTAAAGGAGACGTATTTCATTAATGCCAGTTTATAACTCAGTCTAAAGGTATCAAAAAACAGCGACTCTGTAAATCTCATTTTATTAAAAAAATAAGAGCCTGTACTTTATTTCTTTAAACTTGTACACCCTTTCCCATTTTCATAATTTACAAACTAATTTTAATATTGCTGGTTAAACTAAAATTATTCATAGAAATGAATTCATTAATGTGGTATTCTTCAGGCCGATTTAAACGAGTAAACTTCCTGTTCACGAATCATTCTCGAAAAAATGCCCGTCTTGCTACCAACTCATGCTTTTATAATTTTTGTTACCTGGAGATAAAACAAAACTTTAGTTGCAATAACCCGCAGAAGTAAAGTATCCACAATAATTCTTCTCGTTTGATAATTGAAAAAGCCAAACAGCAATTGTAAATGTTACTTTGTGTTGCTGCAAGTGGTTATTACGGCAGCTGCATAGGAGCGACGTGATGCAAGACCCGTATAATAGAGTTCCAGGTACACCATTTTTCACGTTAACACACGTACGTTGAAGCAAACTGTCTAATTTGTTTTGTGATTGCGGAGGCGGGGATCGGTTGGTAAGAGGTTGGGCGGGACTGGGTAAGGCAGAGCATGATGGACAGGAGAGACACCCCCAAGTAAACGTATGGTGGAATAAACAATGAAGAACAATGGAGAGGGGGGGACCGTAGAGGTGAGTATTCAAAGGGTGGGATCAGAGAGTGGGGGTGAGGACAGGTGGGTAAGAAGTGGTAAGAAGAGGCGTGGCAAGGATTCGGAGCAGCGGGGATCATAGATGTGTCGGGGAGGTTGTGACGCGCGAGGGTGGAATCGTACGGGTAGATTTCAGAGGAGAGAGAGTAAAAGAGAGAAAGTCAGAGAGAGAGACAAAAAGATAGAGAGGAGGTCAGAGAGACAGAGGGATATCAGAGAGACACAGAGGGGAACCGAGTGACAGGAAAAGGCAAAGAGAGAGAAAGAGAGTGAGGCAGAAAGAGATAGAGAGGCAGACAGGGATAGACAGAGAGAGGCAGAGAGACAAAGAGACAGAATGGGAGAGAGAGACACTGAGAAAGAGAGGTAAAGAGAGACAAAGGGGGTCAGAGAGACAGAGAGGGGGGTCAGAGAGACAGAGAGGGGGGTCAGAGAGACAGAGAGGGGGTCAGAGAGACAGAGAGGGGGGTCAGAGAGACAGAGAGGGGGGTCAGAGAGACAGAAAGGGGTGTCAGAGAGACACAGAGGGGAACAGAGTGACAGAGAGAGACAGAGACAGGAAAAAAGAGAGACAGAGAGTGAGGCAGAAAGAGATAGAGACAGCGAGAGGGATAGATAGAGACAGAAAGGGAGACAGAGAGGCAGAGAGACGGAGACAGGCGAGAGAGGCAGAGAGAGACAGCGCGATGTAGAGAGGGAGGAGCTGCCCGGGCCAGTGTCGGGTGGGCGGGGCGCGGGGGCGGGCAGGTGGCGGTGCATCCTTGAGCCCGCGCGTGCCGCGCCGCGCCGCGCCTCTCTCGAGGCGGCGGCCGTCGCCCATATGCGCGCCCGCATGGCACGCGCCTCCTAAGGTCACGCGCACGAGGCACGCGAGGTCGCGAACTCAACACGCCGCGAGACGGGGCCCGTTATAATGCAGTTTTCATGTGAATGTGTGCTGTGTTTTATCGAAACATGGGATTAGATTGTAGTTCAATTAAGGAACAAAAAATTCAATTAAGGAACCTTTCTAAATATATGTAAATGTTGCCGATAACGTTGAAGTTGCTTCAGTTTTCGGTTCATGCTTTCACACATTTCTATATAAAGTTTATACTTAAAACATTTCTTTATAATATTCCATTCGTAGATAAACAAACATGTTATATTCCTAATCAATGTGTTTAATATTTAAGTTTGATTGAATATGCTGCAATCAAAGAGATAAATAATGAGTATAATAGAAAAGTATTCTGAATTACTTCTCATGACCTCAGAACTTTTTCAGTCTCTGCTACCTTTGGTATTCGTTCATAAATTAAGCAAATTCATAGGTGGTGATTAGGGGTTAGTTATTCAGGATATTCTTCACTCTAGTACTAAAATCTCTCTGTGATGACGGTGTGTTCAATAAACATGGTGAACTTCTAAATATTAAACTCATTTGTTGGGATAAAAAGTGAAACAAATATATATTTGATAACACATATATGGCACAGTACAACAAGCTGGAAAACTAAATTGGAAATGGAGCGGACATATCATTAGTTAAAAATATTAACCGATGGAAACATGCATTAATGTTATGGTACCTATGATCCGTTGGAGACGACAAGGAAGACAAAACAAAAGATGGCAGAACAGCTTTAAAGAAGCAGCAGGATCACAATGGACAAGACTGGCTCAAGATATTACGAAGTGGAAGTCATATATAACATAAAAAGAACGAAAATTGTAAATATGCTTAATCATGCAAATTTCATTAATACTCACATACAGAATTAAAAGTTTTACTAGAAAATATTATTTTAAAACGTATTGATGAAATTGCAAGTGTAAAACCGGAACCGAAACACACAAAAATAAGGATAGTAAGCACAACTACAAGGCCAGCCTTGTAGAGTTAATGTAGTAGGAGTCCAATTGCCCATTACGAGATATATAATGGCTAAAATAAAATAAATGAGACAGCCGAGTTAAAACAAAAAATATTTTGAAAATTGTACAACTTTGTGCTCGTGAATCTCTCACGTGTTTTCGTAGGATCTCTAGATTTGTCTGAGGCACAATAAATGTAGCTCAATGTTATTATGGAAGCCTTTACGGAAGTGTACATTCGTTGATCAAGGCTGCGAGCGTTGCTCGATTGAGGTGAGCAGTCGCGAGCGGAAACGTTCAGAGAAATAGCGAGAAAACTACTCGTTGCAATGTTCTAGTGCAATCAAAGTTATTTTTTTACAATTTATTTATTTACTGATGTTTACATAGTTCAGTTTATTAACTTCTTCACATGCTTTTTGTTTACCTATAACTATACTATTCTAACGTAACATTTAACTATACTAACTACAAATTGATTTAGGATACTCATAGAGCACCTACTATTTTAGCTATTGTGTGAAAAAATAATTAGGAATGCTTCTAATGGGAATCCATTTTTAATGCGTATTGGGAAACAGTTGATTGGTGATAGATTATAGTAGGCGGCTTGGGCTATTGAGTTTATGTTGGAATAAAAGTTATTAGAGAGATGGGCAATGTGATGGGAGATAAGTGGTAGGTTTAATTATTTATGGAACTGTTTGTTTGGTATGAACCAAACAAACATGGGCATGTGTTGCTAATAGGAGGAACTTGTTTTGCATAATTTGCATTTTATTTATATTTTTTTGAGGCATTCCTAATTATTTTTGCGTGGCTAATATGGGGCACGCATTGAACATAAGCAGTCTAATTATTATATATTAGGCTATTGCATTGTTTAATGAAAGTTTAAATTTGTTATTGAGTAAGGGCTTTAGTTGAATTATCTCTATTTTGTGAGTTGTGGGTTTTTGGTTATATGGGTTTTCCAGTTTAATCTGATATCGAAATTCAGACCAAGATATTTGACAGTTTTGTTAGTTGAATCCTTGGGATTCTGTTATTATTTATATGGAGTGGGGCTGGGTGGAAAATGGCCTGTGTGAAACATTTTTGTTGCTGATTTGATCGGGGTATGTTTTATATTCCATTTATTGGACCAATCTTCTATTTTATTTAAATTTGTTGAATTTTTTACTTATGAGAAAAATTGAATTGCTGGATTTATAATTCACTGTGTCCTCAGTGAATTCTCCTGTATGCGTGTCTAGTGTAGTGGATATGTCTGCTGTATGCATATAACACTCAAATGCTATCCTTGTATCTGTGAGATACGTGACACACACCGAATTATTTCTTTAGCTATCAGTACGGATATAGGGAATGGGGTACACTCGCTTCATCCAAATACAAGAATTTTAGCGTCTTCAAGACATGCAGATAATGTTCATACTTGCAGCATTGTACTGATGAGTGCTTGTACTGATGAGTGCGACGTACGAAATTCGGAGACTGGAAAATGCAGTGGTGAAGTTTAGAATTTATTATTTCGACTATTTTCCGATTAGTATTTATTTTTGCACAATATTTCTTATAGTGTAAAACAAATGGGTAATTATTTCTTAAAATCTAACGAGATATCTACACAATATTTTTTACAAGATTTTATAAGCCATTTTGTAATTTTTGTTATTAAAAAGGTAAAAGGAAGTTAACGTTTAGTTATTTATTTTTTCAAAAAATAGTAATGAAAAATTGGAAATATTATGGACTTTTTATAACGTATCTCGCAGAAACAAAGGTAGCAATAACACAATAATGGGAGAAGGCTAATTGGTCTATAGCTTTCAACGACAGTTCGGTTTTGTTTGGCTTTGCTTTAGGAGTTACTTGGTATATTGTATATTGGGTATAAGTATATTGGGATTGTTCCAAATTATTGCACCCCCTACATACAAATTGAGATTAGTTATTCATGATCGGAAATACCCGTAACTTCCGCTACCGCTAAATCTCTCTTTGTGTCTGGAAATAGAAACAACTGACATTGTTATGACCAAACATCACTATTAACCACACGAAATCAATAGCTAAAACTGGTATAAACGTTTCTCTTATTCCTACGAAACCTTTGAACACTTATAGTCATAGGGTAGTGTCTTCAGAAAACGAGCATCCGCCGAAAATAGATCTCGAATAAAAGCGGGAGCCCACAGATTTTTTTCTAGACAGTATTTTCTACCGGGAAGTGGCCAAAGACGCTCGTATTTGCCTGATCGGTAGAACAGAACGGTAAAACTGTTACGTATCCTTATTGAGTCATTGTTTCCGGGCAAGTCAACTGCTATGGTCATTAGTCCTGCTAGTGTGACATGCTGAAGAAAATGACACAGACACTGCGTTTAAGATAACAATATTTACATTTATTTACAAAGAACTTAACAATTCAAGAAATTTAAAAATACTGAATAAACCCCGGTAACCTTTTTCTTCCCCTTAGCCGCGAAAACCCCATGACCGTCCCTAGGCCCTACAGCCCAGTGCCACTGCTCGAAAGCAGGTAACAACGCGTGATGCGGTGCTATCGACGTTAAGTCCCCGGTAACCAACGTACCTACATGGCCTGGCACCAAACCGGTCTCCGCCCCGGAAACCAAGTGCTGGAGTGCACTGGAGATCCCACCCAGCCTTTCGTCTAACACAAGCTCTACGAATCTCTTAATCTCTGCTTGCGCAGAAAGCACCCGCCTTATACACTCCCCCCGTCTTCCACCACCCGGCGTCATGCTGTCGGCGTCTCCAGCCTCGATGGCTAGCCAATTCCAGGGTTCTTGCACAATCGTCCCCCACTCGCCACTAACTTTTCTCAACAGTCTGTTGGCGTGGGATGTTTCCTGGAGCAGCCGCATCCTGTCGCCCCTTTATTTTTAGCTCAAGTGCGCCCTTTCCCTTCAGCTTCCAGCTTAGGCATGCTGCCCACTTGGAAACGTTGCCGCGACGACAAACTAGTGTAGAATGTTTGGAGACGGCAGTGTTCCTCCCTCATTGGATGGTGAGATGCGGGGCCGACCTATATGTCGGCCTGCAGGAGATATCCCTCTCCAGACATCCCTCGCAATGTATCACCGCCCCAATCGGGACAAGCTCTAAGCTCCCGACTTGTCTACCAGCAAGTGTGGTAATGTGGTGCGTGTACGTGTGTGTAACTAATGGGATACATTAGGACAGCGAAGAAAAAGGGAAGATCACGTGGATCTGTGGCCCATTTGTTAGGAAACTGCTTAGGACTTTGATCGGAGAAGATTCGCTTAGAATTAATCGGAGAAAATTATCGTTCAGAACAACCAAGCTCTAGAATTTTCTTCTAGACAGCCGCCATGTCTCGGTTAGAGTCGCCACAGAGAGCAGCAAAGCTAACTCTGAACTAAACTCTGTCGGTACGTATCCCATGAGTGTGTGGGTCGTATTAATGCGTGTGGCGGAGGTAGCTCTGTTGATTGATTGTTTGTTAGCGATTCCGGACGCGATAACTACTAAGGTCATTAGTGCTGTTAGTGTAGTGCGTGTTTTGCTTGGAGGTGGCGGTGGTATTCTCCCGCTGTATGACGAGATTCGACTCCGACCTACCAACGGCTAGCGGGGTTTTCCCCAACCACGTATCTCCCACCAGCGGGGCATCGCCCTATCCAGGACAAGCTCTAAGCTTTCGACCTGTTTCCCGGCATGTGTGGTAGTGTAGTGCATGTTAGTGTATGGTACGGGATAAGGATAGGACAAGGAAGAGGTGGGGAAGATCGCGCGCGGTCCGTGGCCCGTTTGTTAGGGTACTGATCCGGCATTCACCTGGTGTTGATCGAAGAAACCACGGAAAACTATCGGCCAGAGCAGCCGTCCGATAGAATTCTTCTCCAGGCTTTGTTACATAAGGCGATTTACATTTGTCCCCACGTGATACTTATGTACCCACAAGATAGGGGCATTTAATAACTTTTCAACAAAGTGTTATTTTGGTATAAACATTGAAAATATTTTAAAATTAATTTGTAAAACTGTAAAGTTTTATTGATTATTTTTGTACTAATTTTGAATTCATATCTTCGATATTTCAATATTATTAGGTCCCATTGCTTGGTCCTATGAACTTCTAAGACCTCTACTCTAAAACCTTAATAAGGCATTGTCGCCTTCGAAACCTCGGCTACTCAAGTCAGCGATGTAGACGTTGGTGCTCTTTAAATGTGATTGCACAGGAAATGACGCGCGGGAGGCGATGGGGAAGGCAGCGCTTTGTACAGGAAGCGACACAATCCGCGCCCAGCGCACCTGCCGCCGCCGCCCCGAACTTTCACCCGCACCACCTGCCAGCTGTGCTGCGATGCACCTTCGAGTTCCTTCTGACGTCGCCGCTTACTCTTCTACGCCCACCTAGCGTGTTCTGTGCATGAGGATTTCCACCTGTGGTCGAAATTCATGATATCATTCAGTGATTGAGTGAGGCAATTTAATATTTTCAAATTACCTTCAAATTCTGTTATTTTTTTTATTTGTGATATATGCACGTCCATTCGTAATAACTTTTAAACATACTACAATTATCTGTTACGTCCATGTTTGGGCATATTACACGAAAAATAATTCATTAGGGCTTAAAATTAAACATTTTTTAAAAAATACTTCAAAAATTTGTGTGGCTGCACCACATCTCCGAACTCGAAATGCAGATTCTTTCGAGTTACGATAATATACGCACCCCGACTTTTCTTCCGAACACCGTTTCAAGTGTACTTCTGTAGAAAACCTTTCGTGATAAGGTGCCAGACCAAGAGGCATTCTCAAATCGGGTGCAGTCCCCCATGTACTCACATTTTATTACTCAATCTACACAATTATCGTCTGAGATTCTTTTGGGATGTCTTTATAGTGATCAATTGTTTCCAGTTTTATATAATAATATTTATAAATTTATTCCTTTTGTAATTGTCTATCATTGTTAAGGAATCCCGACGCATAAAAATCCACTTATGGTTGGCGTATGAGAATACGACGTGCAGTAGGCGCATGACGAAACGCAGGAAAATCCACGTATGGGATGAAAACAAACTCAAGGTCAATTGTTTGATCTTAACTTGTTCTATACACCCGCAATATATTTTTTAAATAGCAACGACAATATCAATATTATAATTATTAATTAATATACTGTTAAATTGCTCTACAATAGGATATGAGACTGGTCTAAAAAATTCTCAAAAAAGTATTAGTAAATGGTAGTATATAATTGATGTGAATTTGATAAATATTTAATGAAGCATGTAGTGTTTGTCATATCCACATAAGTTGAAAACACCCATGTAAAGATTTGAAACACAACTAATCTACGTGAATATATTAACGAACCATTTTACGCTATTACGGCTTATAAACTAATTGAAGGCATTTTTGCTCACAAGCAATTGATATAGGTATTTTTCTATCTTTCGTGCTGATGACGGTATAAAAATGTAATTCAGACACGTTTTCGCACAGAAATGGTGTTGAATTTAAATTAGAAGTTTCGTGCACTTCATTTAATGGTATCTTTAACGTAGATTACAAGCAGTAAGTAATGTCATTGTTGCCAACAGCACCACAGTAATTAGCATCATTCGCTGGACGTTGACCACTGCTCATTCTCTTTCTCTCTCCTCCTTCTACCACGATCCCTGACATTCCCACCCCTTCGTCACCCCGCACATTTAATGTGTTGCTAAGTGGGAACATTTAAAAGCCTTCTCACCGCTGGTCGAAAAAGAGTACGGCCATTAAGAGATTAGAAAAAAGGAAAAGAGAAGAAACAAAACCGCCGTCCCTTGGGCTTGGGAATAAATGAAAGAATAATAGTTAATTTTCTCCGACGAGAAAATGTATTCAGAGACGTGAAGTGGGCGCGTAATATTTGACTTCCTCCCCGCTGAAAAGAGATAAGAAAATTCTGGTTAAATTGGCTGCCATCTGTGCTTCGGACTCCGAGAATGGATTGCACGTGGATGTTTTGTGGCTGTCGTTAGTAGTATTTGCAAAATGTGTAGGGATTGTAGTGATAATGGAGCAGACGTGTGTGTGTGTGTGTGTGTGTTGTGTTGACTCTCTCTGTAGGAAAGAATCAAAGGTTAAAAGAAAAATACAGTGTCGAGACACCACCGCAATGAACAGTAATTTGAGGAAAGTAAAATTTAGATTGATTAAGGTTCAATAATTTAAGATTCACTTGCAATAAGGAGCCTCATATTCATAGAAATACTAACTTCCACATGACTGAAACCAGACATCCTACAACACTGGGCTACAAAAATCAAAATTATACCGCCAAAATTATATACCAATAGTTTTAAAAGCAATTTTGTGTAGGTGTCAGTTCAGCTTATGTTGTACCTTGAAATAACGATTCCTGAACGTTACTTACTTATTTTAGATGATTTCTTAACATAGGTAACCCTAACATAGAAAATATAGTGAAAATTCTGCTTTCACGAGAGATGACTTTCAAGCATTAAAGCATAATCTAACGTTGCCTATAAATGAGGAACTGCCGTTGAAGGATATTAATTTATTTGATACAGTGAAGACTGAAGTATCGAATGGAAAGAAGGAAAGCATTTGTTTAAGAGATAATGCAATTTGTCCTTTTCAACGTGACCCCAAAATATTTCAAGAAAACAATATGCCAAAAACAAAATTAAAGCTATCACGAAAATCATTTATATGTTTTATAAATGGCAACAGTTAATGACGTTTTTCATTGTTGGATTTAATTACAACAATGCGTATTACAGTTTTCATTTCTAACTGATACAAACAAACAGAAATTCTTTTCACTTGCTATTCCTCGTTTAAGACTGTTCTTGGGATAAAGTGACTAATTACACATGACTGGGATCATTACGAGTCTACTATCTAATGTTTAACATCGTAGGTTAACTCCCCAATTGGCAGATGTCAGTAGATATGAAATACAAATAAAATAATCAGCTCATGTACTAAGATAATCTGAGAATCAAATATAAACTTAGTTGCTTAAATTACTTACAAATTGGTTACAGTTTGTACATTTTGCAAACCTTTAGTTCGGCTGGCGCAACATGCACGGAACCTGGAGAACGAATATCGTCAAATAGGTCAAACATCGCGATGAATAACTACCATATCAGACGCAATGTCCTTCGTATAAATCATTACTAAAAAATTAAAACCAGATATTTTATCTTAGAGGAACATAAATCAGCTGAAGGAGTCACAAAAACTCTCAGTACCACAGATTTGAGGTGTACCAGATCACAAGCCACTTTCCGCGCCGAGCTGAACTCCCTGAGACACATCTACTTTAAGCGCCTCCTAATGACGTCGCGCAGTCGGCGGCGACTACGACGTACGGTGGCGAAGATGTTGAGATCTGTTAGCACCAGTTCGCTGGCGCTGCAATTGAACTTATTAGTGGATAATGATAATAATAATAATAATAATAATAAATATTAAATAAATTAAAAGAATAACCAAGGATATAAAATTAAGAACCTATTGTTCTCATGAGAGAGGAGTACTACTTATCAGTCTACGATTGCCGCAGTGGGATAATCATCGCGGGTTGACGTTTGACGGGGCACAAGCTTTTCTTCACGCACAACTGTGCTCACATCCCCTCCATTTGTAAGACCTCGCCTCCAGCGATGATGACGGCGCTAGCGGCGGATAAAGGTGTGGCGGCGGGGACGGTGCCAATGACCAAGGCGGCACAGGCATTGGGGGCGGCGGGGCAACGGGGGCGGGGGATGGCGGGTGGCGGGGCGACGGGGGTGGAGGGGGCGACGGGGGCAGAGGGGGCAACGGGGGCAGAGGGAGCGACGGGGGCAGAGGGAGCGACGGGGGCAGCGGGGGCGGTGGAGGCGGCGGGGCGGAGGGGCGGCGGGGGTGGCGGGGCGATGGGGGCGGGAGGCGGTGGGCCGGCGGGACGGCGAGGCGGCGGGGGCGGCAGAGCGGCGGGGACGGCGGGGGCGGCGGGGGCGGCGGGGCGGCGGGGGCGGCGGGGACGGCGGGAGCGGCGGGGACGGCGGGGGTGGCGGGGACGGCGGGGACGGTGGGGGCGGCGGGGGCGGCAGGGGGCCACAGGGCGGCGAGGACGGTGGAGGAGGCGGGGCGGCGGGGGCGGCGAGACCTGTGAGCGCCAGGTCGCCGGCGCCGCAATTTGACTTGTTAATGGCGCCGTAATTCCGCGTGAATAATTGATTCCGGCGCTGCGGTCGACAGAGGCGTGGCCGGCGCGCGGGGGCGGGGGAGGGGGAGGGCGGAGGCGTCGCTGGATTTTGGGGGGCGGAGGCTGGCGGTCGTAGAGGCACAGGTGTGTGCCGGCGACGGCGAGAGAAACTGGAGGAGAGGGGTAGTGAACGGGGATGGTTTCAGAGGCTAGATTGGGGTCGTGAACTGTGATCGTTGAGTCGCCGGATGAGTCGGGAGCGGAGGGGAAAGAAATATTAGCGAGATCAGAAGATATCCTAAGAATGAAGACGATAATGAGGATAGTATAGGGAATCATGACAGATCGCCATGAAGTCCCATGAGGTGGTGGTGAGCGGGATGATGCGCCGGTCGTGAAGTGGGGAGGGGGGTGATGTGCTGCCTGGTGAACTGGACAGGATGTGTGGGTGAGCTGGGCTGGTGTGCAGGGTGAGCGTTGTGGTGAGGGAGGTGATGAGCGAGTTGGTGAGCGAAGTGGTGGGCGGGGTCGTGAGCAGAGTGAGAGAGATGTCGTGAGCAGGGCAGCGAGCTGCGTTCGGGGATGGTGAGCGATATTGTGAACGTGGTTTTGAGCGGGGTCGTGAATGGAGGCGTGAGCTGGGCTATGAGCTGGATTGTGATCTTGGTCGTGAGCTCGGACGTGAGCTGAGTCGTGAGAGAGATCATGAGCGGTGTCATGGTCGGGAGTTTGAGCGGAGTCATGGGTGGAGTTTTGATCAAAGCAATAAGCGTAATCGACAGCCTGATCCTAAACATTGGTGTGCAACTGGAACGGAACTCCGGTTGGACCGACGTGTCGAAAAAAAATCGCGGGTTAAATGCAACCAAGAAGGCGGGAGAAGTTGGATGTTGATTTGAGGCGTCTGAAGAGGAAATGGAAACGGGTTGCTAGTAATGAAAACGAAGTGAAAAAATAAAGGTATCAATATGTTTAGTATGTCATGGAAAGAAAAATAACGGAAGGTAGCGTGATATTGCCGCCAATTTGCCACGACCTCCGAACTGGGAAGAAGAAAATGGATTTAGAGGTTCCTGAAGATGATGTGGGAGGGGGAAAATAATAGAACTGATTGTGGAAGTAGAAACGGAATTGAAAGACAAGATCATGTTGCAGAAGAAACCTCACATTATACTGTAGACATGTGTGATAAAGACTGACAGCACGGGTAAAAGGTAATCAAGACAAGAACGAAGCAGCAAATGTAAAAAAAAAGAACGATCTCGAGGAAAACACAGAAGAAAAGTTTTATGCATTCCAAACAAACAAAGGACTGGTGGCGTGTAGAAGTTGAATAAACTAATGAGTTTAAAGGTGAATTTTACGAGATGAGACGAGAGGTGGAGAAGCATAAAAGTATGTGAGATCAGGAATGTAGGAAAGTAG
Source organism: Acheta domesticus (assembly GCA_031308135.1). Taxonomy (NCBI): domain Eukaryota; kingdom Metazoa; phylum Arthropoda; class Insecta; order Orthoptera; family Gryllidae; genus Acheta; species Acheta domesticus. Next base: position 103,042,658 of record JAHLJT010009355.1, on the reverse strand, counting down.
AATGTATTAAAGCCGCTGCCGGAGAAGTGAATCAAAACCGAAGACGGGGAAGAAACGAAAAGGAAAAAATATAACTGAGTCAATGAGACTATTAGAGAGGAGATTAATAGACATAAGAGAAAGGGTGGTAGTGATTTGAATCTTTAAATTAATTTTTCTTTTTGTCATTATTAGTAACGGTAGTTTTTGAGGTTGCAAGTCTATGATGGGAACGGCTTCAGAACACTATCGAAAAGTAATATTGAGTTCACTGAAGTAATAAATCGGTCTCCAAATTCTCTTTGAAATTTAAGATTTCATTAAAAAACATTAAAGATATACATTACTGAAATATATGCGTCAATTACAACAATATAATTAATAAAGTAAAATTCTGAAAAACCTTTAACCTTGAGGCAGAAATCAATTCGTCTATTCAATGACGTTTACTGCGAGATATAAATAAGAAAATGAATGTTAGAAGAAGAAACGGAATTAAAGTCCAGCGAGTAATATAAATAGTCATCAAGGCATAGTGTTAAGAAACTAACTTCAACAAATTTCCCTGGGATTTACTCTAGGGATTAAGATGTCGGGAAGATTCATATTTTTTTGCAACCTTGAGCCACAAATTGTGCTGGCAGTGACTTTCAGACTGGGGAAGGAGTCTTTGTGTTACCAGAAGCAAAGAAAATTAAATAGGAAGAGACACATGGAACACATGGCGAAAGAGAATAAACAGAAGAACAATTAAATAGAGACTAGTGAATAAAGAACACAAAACAAGAGAAATGAAAAGAAGCAACAGAAACAATAAGGGAAGCAAAAGAGGGTTAGAGAGAAATGTAAATTGGAAAAAACAATGCACACACTTGAACACGCGGAAATTCAAACAGGAAGAATCAAATACTAAAGAGAAAAACGAAAATGAGGAGAAACACCAGAAGATATGGAAGAAATAAAGGAAGGAAAAATGAGAGAAAGAAAAGCAAGAAGGAGAAATTGAAAGATAACATAGTTGATTAATTGATTAGTGATCTTGGGCGCGTCACCTGCTAAGGCCACTAGGCTCGTTAGTTAGTACATTTTTTTTATCGCGGGAGGTGGCGATGATATTCCTCTGCTGGATGTCGAGATCCTGCGCCAACCTATCCGGCCAGGTGGGACAGTGGCAAATCCCAGCGCCGACTGAAAGTTCCACGTCCGATGGCCCTACATGTGTACGCGTGCGGAGATGGCCCAGAACGAAGCGTGTGCGCACAAATGAAGAAAAACAAGCACTCAAGAAATTGAGACAGTAAGAAACAGATTCGTACTAAATGGATAAAGGAAAATGAGGAGAAATGCAAGAAGAAACGGAAAGTGAAAGGAAGGGATAAGCCAAACGGAAGGAGAGGATGCGAAAGTGAAAGTAAAGCATGGATAAACAAAGGGAGAAAGGGAATAAGAAACACAAGGAAAGACGGAAAATAAATATTCGCAAGAAAGAAAGAAATAAAGAAACGAGAGAGAGAGAGAAGAAGAAGGAGAAAAAGAACGAGAAAAATGAAAAATTACGTGAAAATTAAAAAAAAGGTAGCACGAGGCTTTCCTCAACCAGTGAGTAACACCAGCGCGAATGCACGTGGGACAGTGGCAAAGCCCAGCGCCGACTGGAAGCTCCGCGCCCGACAGCCGCGCAGGTGTCCGCGTGCGGGGGGGGGGGGGCGGCGCCAGAACGAAGCGGCTGCTGCTGCGGTGGCGGCGGCGGTTGTGGAGGCGACGCGCGTTGCCATGGCGACTTCACGTCGCTGGGGCGGGGGCGGCGCAACGGCCGCGCCTCGCGCCAACACGTGTTCCTGGTCCCGCGCGCCTCGCCGGATGCCCTACGTCCCCCCGGGACCTCCCCCCACCCCCCACCCACCCGAATTCTACCCCTGCTTCGCTTCGGCCCTCCGTGGATCCTACCTCCCGCCCTCCGACGAAACGACGGCGAAACAGCTAGTCAGCCACTCCGCCCAGGCCCGCAAGAGGCCACAGTCCCTGGTCTCCTATCCTTCTCGTATTAAATGTGTTCCGGAATGTTCTGAAATTCTACTTGGGTTGCGATGAAGCCCAAAATGTACCGTTGAATTTCATTAAGCTTCATTCTACACTGACATATAATTCATTTGGTGGAACGTATGTAGTGTATGTAAGGTCCCTTTCTGTGTATGTAAGGTGGCTGCTCGAGGACCAAATTACAATGTAAGCCTCCTTGCCCTGCGCCCTAAGAGGCTCTTGCTCTAATAGGGATTAAACGGGCTAATAACAACAACAACAACATAATAATAATAATAATAATAATAATAATATAGTGTAAGTATAGTCAGCCCTCTGTAGAGGACCACAAGAGGTCATGATCTTGTTTCCATGAATTAAATGTATTCCAAAAAAATGGAAATTCGGAAATTATGTTCATTGTATATGTGACGTATGCAGAGCTGGACAATTTGTTTTTATAGGGAACTTTACATCAAACACATTAGACAATTAAACCAACAGCAATTAGTTAATATTCCCCGGTCTTCGCTGCTCCTGTTTCCACTCCAGCATCATTCCTTGAATCATAATACCATCCTCTCGCTAAACGAGCAACAGGCAATCACTCCTCCGAACCCTACAAAAGACGATGCACAGATTCACCGATCCTTCTCGTATTAAAAGTTTTCCAAGTTATTCAAATAAAAATTATTTGCTGTACTTGTGACGTATGCAGAGCTCGGTAAAGTATTTGCCAAGTAGATATTTTATTTAAATTTCGTGCTAAAACACTAGTTTTGAGAAGAATCCGGCTCATCTCGAAAATTACAAAATTCAAAAGGTTTGGGGGGGGGGTGAATATTTATACATTCAATTACATAAAAAATTGAAGAAAATACCTGTATCTCGAAAGTTATGGAAAATATTTCAATTCTGGAAGCACAATCTTGTCTCAAAATTTAATATAGATTCAGAAAATGCCATCATTTGTCACATTTGGACAATAAATGTTCCCTCTAGAGGCGTGTTTCCGAAACTCGTGTTTTTCAAAAGATGCGAAAATCATGGTAAGTTTTTAATTGCTCCAGCTCCTAAACTATTCGGTCTACAACACTGAGATTTACACTGGCGATTATACTAAATACATCGCTCGTTATCTTGTAGTTTAGACAGAAGTAATAATTCACATGAACTCATTAAACATGGACTCAATGGTGATTTCCTAGAATGTATTTTTGGGAAAAAATTACTTTTTTTACCCACGTTATTCGCAAATTCTCGGAAACAAGAATCTGATGGAAGTTTATATTGGAGCCATTTTTTTTGAAATTTTCGAAAATATTTCAGAAGCTTATGTAAAGTATCCACGAAAATGAGAATACTGGCTTCAAATTAAAGGGGCCATGACATCAATCCATATTGATAGAGGAATATCAATTTTTGAGAAAATCGCGTGAATGGTTTAGCCGCTAGCGTTGTTCATAGACGGACCAACGGACGGACCAACGGACGGACCAACGGACGGACCAACGGACGGACCAACGGACGGACCAACGGACGGACCAACGGACGGACGAACAGACAGACGTTCTGCCGTCATTCGATTTATCGGTATCGAGGATCCCCAAAATGTGGATTCTGGCTACAAGTCTTAGAGAACTTTGTTCTAAATTTAGCCACAGGATTTATCCGCTTTTTTGTTACCAGGGCCGTGCAACAAGTTTTTTTCTGCCGAAAATTTGCTGTTTTTTCACGCAACATTACATAACTTTCTCTCTACTTCGGAGCCAGAAAGTAAAAGTATGAATTACTGAATTTGAGAAAATCAAACGATTTTAACCACTTTGTTTTTTAATGACTTTTGCATTTGATAGACGCAATATCAGACTTTGTTCGAATATTCTCACAAGGTTTTATCTGACTATCACGACAGTGAACTTGCTTTCTTTCTGAAATCTTAACCAGACTTCGAAGCTTCTAAGAGAGATTGTCCGTACAACTACACGGCGTGTATCAAATTAACTATTTCTTGTTATTACTGCATGACAGGATAAATAACTAACGTGATATTGGGCGTTGCCCAATTAACTCGAGATGGAAACACCCTGCAAAAGAACAAGAACATAATAGAATATTCTGTTTTATTGCGACAGTTTATAAATATGAAGACTTGTTACAAGAGGTGCTAAGTCACATCAGTCAGGGTAATCACATTTTGAATCAGGGCCCTGTATATTCTAATTAACAGGTTATTCAAAGTATTCACACAACCAAAGCCGCTCTGAATTGTTTATATCTTTCAAAGTCATTGTAGTAATCTTCTTTTTAATTTACGTAAAATTTATTGACTTGCAAATGCCATTACTTAAATGCATCATGTGATGACAATTTTAAAGAATATTACACACATTTTCAACTAAACAGTACAATGCATTTTTTTTCGTTGTGCGCACCGTTCAGAGAAACAAACCACTTGCCATAACTTTTAAATCAATTCTCCTATAGTTCGTTTTGGTGACAAATTCTCCAGTTTTCTTTGTGTTTAGGAGTACCACCAACTTATATTCTCAAAATAAACGGGGAAAGAAAAGTTTTCAATAAAATGCCAAAAATGTATTCAGCGGAAGTGCAGTGCTCGTTTGATGATTGGATCTAGTCTTTTTGTAGCGAATAGAGTAGATTACATACCAGCCTCTCACCATTACAAATTGTTGCCGGAGAATCACGTTAACCAGACACACTCACAGCTGTTAATTGGTTTTTAGGTGTGTTTTTGCCAAGAATAAATACAACACATTCAAATACGAATACACAAAGTATTACAATGCACAAAGACAATACATTCAAAACTTAGATTCTTAAATATTGAATGCTCACCAAAAGAGTTAATAGGTTGTTCGTGATTATAATAAAATGTCTTATGCAGTTTCAAATGCACTTTCGAAAGATTTTATTCTTGAAGATAACACGTATCGATTGAAATTGAAAATGCATCTTGGCAATGAACATTTGCTAATTATCTGCATATTTTTGATATTTTGATTCAACAGTTGAAGTTAAAGTTTGTAAACTTTCTAGACATATTAGTGTTTGATCCCGCCAGGATTTTGTATTAACGTACTTGCTCGAGTTAGTAGTAACTACTTGGTTGTTCGAGAGACGCCGCCGCGTCCTAGGCACAGCTGCCAATGTTTCGGCCGCCGGATCAACTGCCATTTCTGCCTGAGGAAGGTTGCGGAATGTTGCCGAAACGTTGGCACCTTGTCTAAGACACGGTGTTTCCCGTACGTCGTAAGGAGCTACTGACTCCTGCAGCGGAAGCCTACGCTCTCGCTTGCTTGAGTTACTGTGAGGAGGCGTGATTCGTGGTCCAGCGTGGATGCACGTTGATGAGGTCATCTGCTTGAAAAACGCATCTCCATTGGTCAAACGTTGACAATTATTACAATCAATAACGCATTTGAGAAACACCATTCTTGATATTTACAGTCAGTGAGTGTCTTTTGATTTCACGAAATACTTTGATAAGAGTTGCATTGTTGGCGGCGCTAATTATACGTTTTGCAAAGTTCGGAATTCTGAGAGTTAAGTAAAGTGTGAGACATGGCTTATAAGTAGTCCATCGCTTCTTAGTGCGTTAAAATATTCGCTGAAATTCCATCGCACTACTTTATTGTTTTAAGACTTTTATTGTTAAAGATGAATGGAGTTTTGCGCAATGATAATACAATTTTTAGTGCTGCACTACAAGATTTGAATGTGTATTGCACTGACAGTGAGGTTGACAGCTGAAAAAAACAAAAAAAACAACGCACTAGCACGTTGGAAACGATGTCCTTCTAGCGTGAAACTCGTCCAAAGTTTGCTTATTGGGCGCGTGTCTGATTTGAGCAGGTGGGGGGGGGGGGCGCTGAGGAGCTGATTGCTCCTGCTACCAAGAGAACAAGGGATTATCCCAATTGTTTTGAGAAATTGAGTTATTAGCATAAAATACTACTACAAATATTATTACTTTAGTGTTATATGTTATTTAACTTCAGTGAGGCCTGGCATGCAAGTGTACTGTGTTTTAAAATATACTGAGTTATTTTATGAAAGTTCTAGTAAAATCCTCAATTTCTCAGAAGTAGGTCAATGTGGGATAGCCCGTTCTTCTATTGTGCTTTAGTTCTGATCAGATGATTCGGCTTCGCAGCATAAACTAATGTATCATAGTCTTCAACCCCAGGGACAAACGCTGTGTCGAGCCAGGCCATCTCAATTTCCCATTGACATTGACGCGGAGACATGATGTGTCGGCAGGAAAGTTGGGCACAAAGAAGGAGAAACTTCCCCTTCACCACCTCTCCCAAAATACTGCCTTCGCAGTACTCCAGCAGATGGATGGAACCCTCCTTAAAAATCCCTCCAGTACATACACTCACACTAACCCCTCCTTTCCTTACTCTTCACTCCACTAACTCCTTTCCTTGAAAACATCACTACCCTGCATCGTCCATCCCATCACACATACTTATTCTCACTCTGCAGCCCTCGCACACCAAAATAAGAAATGGACCCTCCTGGAAAATCCTTCAAGAATACACCCAAACAAACTTCTCCGTCGAAAACACCAATACGTCGCTTCTTCCGGCCATCAGCCACCGCCTCCCATCCGCAACACAACAGCTCCAGCGGAAGGAAGGGGGCAGGCCAGGCCAGGGCGTGGGCCCGAAGCCCTGCTCGTTTGGCCGGCGCTGGGCGCCGCGACGCCACGCGTCGTGGGCGCCCGCTCCGCTAACGATCCCCTCGTTATTCGCAGCGCGTCGCGACGCCCTCGTCCGGTCCGGTGGCGCTCGTGGCTCCAGGCTGGAGGCGCTGCTTTATTACTGCGCTTGGCCTCGCGCGAGCACCGCTCACCCCGCTGCGTCCAATGGTGTGCTAATTGCTGGAAGTAATGCGCCGCTGTTCTTATTCTTTCAGATATAAAGACACTACAGTCATTGACTGTGTACCTGACTGACGACAAATACTGTGTATCTAACGATAAATACTGTTAAATGCAAGAAACTGAGTACTTTCTGGTATCGCAAACATGTCCAATTTGCTAATGGTGTGCTAATTGCTGGAAATAATTCCTCGTTGTTTTTATTCTTTGAAATATGACACTTCAACAATTACTCTGTCTCTGTATTTTCGCTTAGTGCAATGATTTCTAATTCTGTAACAAAACGATTACTGATTCAACGGTAAGCTGAAATAATAGGGGGATTTCTTAAACGAACATCATTGTGTAGGACTACAAAACAATTTAATATATACTTTCGCACATAAAATACGTATTAAAAAATACGGGCATGGCTACTTCGAGAGTAATTTCCGAAATCTCACGCTCGAACACTGGCACACGCCACTGCCCCAAATGATTTGCTAATTGCTGAAGGTAATTGACCGTTATTCTTATTCTGTCAAATACATTAACACCATAACAATGAACGTCTGTGTATCTTGGTGTGACGCAATACTTTCCAATCCTGTAGCAAAATGATTTCTGATTAAAAGGTAGGTTGTATTACAGAGAGGATTTATTAAGGGAACTGCATCATGTAAAATCACAAAATAGATTGAAACATTCATACGTAGATATATAAGGGTTAAATGAAAATGCGGACGTCGTTACCTCGAGAATACTTTCCGAGATCCAACGCTCGGGGAATGAATGGGCTGTTTTATTACTGTGCTTGACCTCGTGTGAGCTTCGCTCACCCCCGCTGCGTCCAATAGTGTGCTAATGCTGGAAGGAAAGCCACGTTATTCTTATTCTTTCAGATACATGGTGATTCAGTCCTCGTTGCTAGAACACCGGATTCTTATCCCACATATAACGTACAGACTGGATTTGCCAAAATTATATATTCTTCGTCGTTTAGGTTTGTAAATAATTGACGATAAACTTTGTACTATGCGCTTGTGCTCGTGTAACACGAGATACGCCCAGGGAGCAAGCGGCTTCACCTCGTGTTAGGGCTCGCCACTTCTCTGGAAAACGCAATTGCTGATACTATCCGAGAAGCCCAGGAAGCGAGCACAAGGAAAATAGCGTGTGAGGTCAAGGCATCAGTCTCTCGTCTGGCGAATATTTCATGCGGAGAGATTACAACTTTTTTCATTTCCAGCGTTTGCAGCATTTGCGCAGTAGAAACTTATAACGTCGTTTTCAATTCTCGAGGCATTTCCTGCGCAAATGCAATGAAAACCAGGGATTTCGTTCTTTGGTGAGATGAGGCGTGTGTTACACGAACTGGCACAATTAAAATTCACAATTTGCTTGTGAGGGCCAAGGAGATTTTCTGTACATGTGTCGGTTGGCATTGTACATGAATGTATCCTCGGTCCTCATTTCTTACGTGCGTTTAAGAGGCGTTCAGTATCTGAATTTTAAAAATCAGATACTACCAACACTTATGGAGCTGAGGGTTAATGAAGAATCGCGTTAATGCTACTGAAGTCGAGGATCGTGATGACCTTCTTCGGCGCATTGAAAGCCTGGCGGCAGAAATGAAACAACCCGGCAAAGTTGTGCCCGTCACAGAGGCCGTGTGGCGCAGATGCTTATTTTGCGTTCACGTAAGAGGAGGCCATTGTGAACACTTGTGGAGTCCCTGTTACACGAGGTGAAAATACGAAATTTTGGCTATATAGCAAGTATGGTAAACGTTTGAAAATAACTCTTAAATAATATTTTTTCTCTCTCCTTTCATACTCGTTAGATAAGTAGGCAATGACAGCAGCAGGGAACAATATTGAATCTAATATTTGGGCTACGTGTTTTGTAAAATATGATTAGTGACATTTTTTTCTCAAAATTTTGAATTTTACACTATTTCCTTTTGCACCCATGAATAACTTGGGTCTGAGGACTGAATCACCCTGTATAATGACACCACAACAATTAACGACAATGATTTTCATTTGCTTCCAACAAGTTGGCAATTTCAGAAAGATAGAAGGCGAAAGATAGAATAAACCTCCCCACTCTTGTCTATTGTCTCATTACTGGGGCAGAAAAGTTGAACACTCAAGTTACAAAACACAGAGATTGAATTTGAAACCATGAGGTTAAATCATTAAAAATTTTAAGAATAATATTGATTTACATAAAAACCAATAACATGCACAGTCAAATACAAAGATGACTTACCGCTCTCAGTGCAACATAGTAATGGAAAATTCAACAAAATGTCAATGCAAAATGCCGTCAGTTTGTCGGCCGACACACTAAACATGCGGTTGGAATAATCAACATTGCCGACTCTTTTCATATAAAAGACAGAGCTTAATTCTTCTTCACAAGCGAAAAACAAATACCTGTACTAACCGCTCCAATAATGAGGCAAAGGGCAGTAATGGGTTGAATATCGCAAACACGCTGTATTTGTGTTATCCTATTTCTCCACTGACTTTTAGAAAGAAGTTTCTTGAGGTATTTACGAAATAAAAAAGTTTTTTTACGAAAGTGATTCGTAATCTAACTTGTCAAATACTCTATGATATTGCAGCAGGATATCGCATATATGCATTTCTAGTTTTCAGCTTACTTTTTTAGAGAAAGTTATAAAGCCCTTTCTTTCTCATGAACATTTTGCTGTACATTTGACCTAACCGGTAGCCTATTATATCCGGTAATGTATAATTTGAATGTTTATACTGATTTTGTTATCATACATTCATCACATATGATAACAAAACATAATTACTGTATTTACATCCTCTTAAAAATTGAAAATTATTTTTTGAGAATTTCTAGGGATAAAGAGGCAAATATGTGTAATTTTTAAGAAATTGGCAGTGAAATGAAACCTTCTAGGAAACGAGTCAACTCGTCATGACAACAAGTACATATCACACCTTTGCCGAGTAAATGTCGTAGAAGATAAAGCTTTACAGCGTATGCAACATTAAAGAGTGTAAATTTATCTAACATTCAATCAAAATCTCAATCAGGTGGAAGGGATCATCTAAATTAGATATGTTTCCAAAATGATTGCTATTTTGTCATACGCAGCTGTGCAAATTACACCCTTAGCAAAATTATATATACTTTTATTCAGAAAACAATATATTTAAAAGGTGTTAAAATTTCCAAATAGTCAAAAATTATAATTTTTGCTTTATGACTGCCCTGGAAAATGTTTATAGCTGTGATATTAGCATGCATCACAACGCAACACACAAAAGTACGTCACAAATATTAAAACCATAGATAATTTCTAAGCAATTTTCCAAAAATAAGCAGACAGTACTCACTGTTTTTAACAATCTCGAGTAAAACAACTCGTTCTTCATTAAAACAACCTATTACCTACAATTTACATAATCCATTTCATTTTTTACTGGTTATTCCTACCAAGTATCACCAAGTTTAGGATTCGGTTAATAAGAGATATGACCCTGCTCAGCCCTCTCACTTACCCTCCTCTCAACGTACTTAGACAAGTCACCGGAGCCTCAGAAGTTCCAACGGGAGCGTACTGCCCGTCGTCCCACCCCCTAATATTCGCCAAAGGGAGCCCTTACCACCCTTTGGTGACGGCGCGGGCCCTTCTCCCTCCGAGTGGCGGTCCATGCCCTGCGTTCCTCAAGTTATTCCCCCTTGACGGCCCACGTCCGCCGGCCCCCGGCGTCTCCGGTTGCAAGGGCCCCACCGGGATGGCACTCGCGGCTGCGGGGGTAGGGGACAGCTAGGATTCCCTCTGGGGCACGGGCCCATGGCGTGCTTGCGCCATGGACCCGTGTACTCAAACCATTTGTACTCAAAGATTAGAAATTTCTCCTAGTTTGTCACGACTATACAGGGGTCCCATACTCGCCCTCGAAAAGTGGCAACATTTTAGCCACCCGCTCTCTGAATCTGAATCAGTGAAATTGTCGCTGTTTCAATCAGTGAGAGCCGAAGTCACTGATATCTTCAGTCGAAATGTGTAGTTTCGCTGACAATCAGCGAATATGCGATCCTTTTCATAATGACCGCCAGCATTTCACTGGTCGTCAGTGGTAAAAGTACCGCGCCACCATCAATCACTGGTCGTTCAGTCGTCACCTTCAACTAGTTGTCACAGATTTCACTGATTCAAACAGAGAAGTTTCACTGATTCAAAAAGTACCCCAGATTTCACTGATTTGTTCAGTTCAATTCAATGATTGTCAGTGGCAGAGTTATCACTGACACCATCAGTGAATAGTCACTGTCAATAAGTAGTTTTTCACTGATTCAGACTGAGAGAGCGTGTTTGCACGTCTTATCTTTAACCATACTCCAAGCTGACCACAGGCTACGATTGCTCTCAAGCAACATCGTTGCTGGTGTGGCAGAGATGTTAGTGACCGAGTCCCGACGGTGATGAAATTTAGACACTGGCTACATAGCTAAGTCGAAATCAACCACTGTCCGGAGGAACATTTTATCAGGTGGCTACTCTGATCCGCAGTTTTCGGTGGTTTGTCCGATCAATACCTGGCGAAGGCTGGAGCAGTATCTGAACAAAACATTATTTTAAATAAAAATAAACCCGTTTTTCCTTACATGCTCAATTCATTTTCTATAACGGCTCATTAGGCATCGGAGCCGGTTTAGGTATTGCAGAGTTCTCAAGCACAAAATCATTTGCCTCCTAAATACTCCATATGTACTAACAAAATCACTGCATATATGTCACTGAAACAGGTGTAAATTAGCGTAATCTATTTATACATTAAAAATTAAATGCGTACTTAATATTCGACTAATTTAACAAATTCTTAAAATATAATTTTAATTTTTTAAATACAAATATTTTATATCTATATATACATATATAGATTATTTACTTAATAATTATTTTATAATCACAAACATATTTCATGACTTTTTCGAATATTTTATGATATTTTTATTCCGGGGCGCGAAGCCCCCATGGCTCAAGAGGGAAATCAAATTCGCCCGCAACCCCAGTGTTTCCCCTCGCACCCTTCAGACGTGTCTGAACGTGGCTTGGGGCAGTCGCCAGCCTTATGGGATCCCTCTCGCCCTCAGCTCTCGCTTGAGCCCCACACTCGCGTTCCGAGCGCGCTGGTAGACTTAATGCGACATTCCAATGACGACGGATTAGGTCCAAACGACATTCTCCGCGATGGAAGAGAGCAGCGAGTTTGGATCACAGACACTCGTGAAGTTGCGTTGTCGATTACGACAGCTGGGGTTCCATGAGGCCTCTAAAGGGCGTTGGAGTGCAAAAGCCGACAAATTCATAGGCTGGAATGCCAATATCTTCAAACCGCGTATAGTAACAATCTCAATAAAAGTGTCATGTGCAAAAAAATTGCAATGCCAATTCAACAATTTACCGAATTAGAATAAAATATCACAACAAGTAATAACGTGATCCGAAATTTCGCTGGGGTTCGACTCGTGACGTTGCCAAGGTTTTCGCCACTAGCTAGATTACTGGGTCGAATTCATCCGCTGCCTGGAGGGAAATTCTGGCGGCGGTTGCTCTGATCGATATTTTCCCTTGAATTCTCCAGAAAACATCAGTCGCATGCCGGAGCAGTATCCTTACAAACGGACCACGGACCGCGCGCGATCTTTTCCTCCTGTTCCTTGTCCTATTCTCATCCCTTACTTACACATACTAACCCTTATATACACTATATCCATGCACTATACACCCACAGAGCTCAGAGCTTGTCGCGACAAGAGCAGTTACCCGCTGTTGGGGGAAACCTTCCTGGGGAAATCTCCGCCGGCATGTGTGTAGGTCGGCACCGTATCTCGCTGTTCAGCTGGGGAAGATCACCGCCAACTCCCGCAATAAAAATGCACTACATTTATGGGACTAACGACCATTGCTGGTGATGTGCCCGGAAATATGAAATAATCAATCATCGAACCATCGTATTTAATGCCATTTTAGAACTATTGTACAGTTAAAATAATAAAGAAGATCGCAATAACAGATTGTATTGACGGTAGACTCGTGCTTCACGTCGCATATCATTCTGCTTTTCTAATAATGTCTCATTGCATATAATAACACTTTCAATTAAGGAACGTGATAATGGGATAAATTTAATGGGATTTTTGTCATGCGAAAAAAAAATTAGTTTCCTAAAAATTCGTATTATATTATATTCAGAGCTTACTACAAAATTTATACTCACATAAGGCTACGGGAGATTGTGTAACTTTACTCCATTCTGCTTAACAAGTTGGCTTTCATGGTTTATTAGGATGAGTTAGTTTACTCTTTAGACACCCGCTAGTAAAAGCGATTACTTTTATACATGCACAGCGTGCTAAAAGTTCAATTTTTAGCACTAGTGCTAAAAGGGAGAGGATGCTAAAATGTTCAGATAAAACTGTAAATGTAAGAAAGGAAACAAAATACTTTCAAATACTAATCGAATCCTACTACTGATCTTAATGCTACATTGCACCCTATTAATTATTTTGTATACTTGAATTAAAATAAAAGGAAAGTCAGTAAGATTGTTTAAAAGTAGTATATGTAGTAAAAGTGATTTTACTTTGCTCTTAGGATTGGGCCACTGGGTCTATCGTTCTCTTGTGGCAATCTTTCCTTCTCGTCTTGCAAAATAACATAACTTACCACTCGTATCATAAACAACTATTCAATGTCATTTCATGTGACTTTGTAGAAAGAATTAATTTTGTTTGTCGTATGAGACCTTATATTCTCATGCGATGACTTATCTAATTTAGATATTTAGATATTGAATTTTATTGTCATCAACTTGAAGTTACTTAGCCGTGATACAATGAATAATGTTCAAAAATTACATTCGTAAATAGAACATTCTTGAAATCTTACGCTGAATCTTTAGTACTTTTTAGTTTGTTTTTTTCCTAAAACCATAACTGATAAGAAAGGTAAAATACTAATAGGACCACAGACAATCACATTTAGAATTTGTTTCAACATCGGTTCTGTTTCTAAATTCTATATTCTATAAAGACATTCGGTAGTGCTTCCACCTATCTGCGAATTATCTACTTCCTTATTGAATAGAATGTACACAGATCACTACTGTGCATATGAACTAGATTTAGTTCGTTTTTTCTCCTCTAGATAGCTCGAGAATCATACTACTGGATTAACGACGGCGGAAGAAAGGAAGCAGACCTAGTAGTGAAATAGGTCAAGAATTACCAGTGAACGCGTTAATATCTTATATGTCCAGATCTCAGCCATGATATACCTAAATATTCGATCACTTGACGTTTTACCTACTCTCCTTATATCTGACATTTTGAGGATAGTTTTTTTAAAGATTATTTTGCTTCAAATACACTTGCATTTATCTAAAAATAGGATGTTTTTTATTTATTTTCATCTTATCTCACCATTCTCTCTTAACTCAAGAAAGCGATTCTGGTTATCCATGAAACAACCAAATCGAGGTAGAATCGCATCTCTAAAGCATTTTACAACTCATGGTCGCAATCCCACCGAGTTCTGCCAATAGTTTCTCCTCCACTGACTTCAGTCAAACCCTACCTCGGAATTTCTACATCTGCTTCTTGGTCAAAGGATGCCTGGTCGACGAAACTGTCCGAGGACTGTTGCCCCTTCCGCTGCCCCGCGCTTCCTCGTCAACTATCGATCCTCCGACTGCACCTTTCCACCCCCGACTTACTCAGCAGCACGTGCGCTAACCAACCCTCCACCCCCTACCCCGCGCCTCTGCCCTGGCCACAGATTCTACGAGTGATAGCGGAGGCTCCGGTGGAGAAATGACGGGGGTTACCGCAAAGGAAATGGCAAATACTCTTTTCTCCGATAATTCAGGTTTGGTAAGAAATTTTAAAATGTACGGTTGGAAGGACACGTTACGTGCTAACACATAATGACTTTTAACCAACGTGGTAAACGACATATTGGAAAAGAAAAAGCCAAAATTTGAAATGTCAGTCGATAATGGTTAATGCGTATATTTCTTCAATACCTTACACGTACGTGTGGGTATATCATTTAAGTCCTTATGATTGAATCGAATGATTGTTCAGTTTATGATGCGTTTTCGGTCAGGTCAAGCACATCAGCAATGAGAAGTGATATCAAGATTCAGCCAGTCTGAAAAAAAGGTTGTCTCTCGTTGACTGCGTGATTTAGAAGGCTTTCAAGTTTAATTCTTCAAGAAAGATCGATCAAAGGTCCCATTGTTGCAGTGGAATTGGTGCTGAAAAATACAGTAATGTATTGACTCGGTTCTTTTAGTGAGTCGTTTTCCAACTAGATAGGGATATTATTAGTCCTTGAGGTATCTACGAACACTACGAACTACTACTGCTTTATTACATTTCATTAAGTATTTTAATCTAGGCGCGAATTCAAAACTGAGTTTAAAACTGGGGGCAGGCGAGACGAATCGACCAAATGACGAGTGGAACGAAGACTCTCTCTCTCCCTCTCTCTCTTCATTTCAGTAGCACAGAGTGAGTAAGTACTAAAAATACTCTTCGAATAATTCTCTTTTCCAATTTCCATGGGATCCTTTCAAATGAACCTTTCTGGGTGGAAATCATAAATAAGGCACCTAGAAATGGATTCCGGTGATTGTGTTCCTGACAGGAACAGAATAACTTTTGTTAATCAGGGAACGTTTATAGAACCCATATTGAAGTCTGATATTTTAATTTTTTATTTAATGAATACATAATGTCTATGAGGCGAACAATAAAAATTCAAGGCGATAGATCTGGATGTAAGATGATTAAACTACTTGGACATCTATGATGTTGAAAAGATAAAACTATGAAAATATATATTTTAGAAAACAGGTTAACATACAGGTTGTCCCGGGAGGAAACGTCAAAACTTCGAAAATAAGACAATTCTAAGTATATTTTCTCTAATAAACTACGTGGATATTCCGAATGGTTAAGCCACAATAAGCACTCAAAGGTTGTTTTGAAAAATTGATTTCTAGGCAAAACTTTGCATTGTAGAAGCATAGAAACACTCCAGAAACATGTAAATTGTTTATTATTTACAAAATAAATGAACATATTTGTTCAGAAAGAAAAATTAAGCGAGAAATAATAAAGCACCCAATTTATATAATTCGACTGCTTTTTTATTTCTCGCTTAATTCTTCTTTCTGAACAAATATGTTCACTTCTTTTGTAAATAATAAACAATTTACATGTTTCTGGAGTGTTTCTATGCTTCCATGATGCAAATTTTTACTTAGAAATAATTTTTTCACTCCAACTTTTGAGTGGTTATTGTGGCTCAAACATTAGGAATATCCATGTAGTTTATTAGATAAAATATCTTAGAATTGTCTTAAGAGATTAATTTTGAAGTTTCTACCTTTCCTCCCCGGATACCCTATAGAATAATTAAAAAAAGGAAGAGAGAACCAACTTGAAGTGCTCCCAGAAGCAAAATCTAAAACAGTGTAAACGGACGAAAGAACATTGAATGGGAAGAAAGAGAAAAAAATCAAAGGATAAACAATTGTAATTGACAGGTGGGTTGTAACTTTAATAAGAAGAAAAAGAAGAAGAGAAAAAATATTGATGTGTAAGAAACAATACCCCTTATATCATTTTTCATCAACAATGAACTTGCTTCCTTAAATTGATATTCACTATTCTGAGAAAAAATTGTAAAATTAGTATTTTCTCATTGAAAAAAAAATAAATACAAAATTATGTATGTATAATTATCTTTCCGTTTGGTGGAAAAATATGTTAAGTATTTCTGTGTCCCAGTAAAATTATGTTTTGGAAACAGAAGTATTTTTTCTCAAGCGTCGAAACGTAATTTTACTTGGATATTTATCGTAGGTAATATCGTGAGTGCTTTGCAAATTGTCGATCCGTGACCCGCGAAGCAAGCAGAGACGGAGGAAGAGGGAATTTATCTGAGAATTTAATGGATTTATTTAGTGGCATTTAATCGGACTATTCCACGAATGAAATTACGTGCCACAGAATTCCAAAATGCGCCAAATATTGAAAATAACTTAAAGTATGTTGAAATCAAAGAGATTATATTACACTACATACGCGGTTTATTGCACATCAACACAGCGATCGATACATTTCGCCTCTAATACAGATGAGTCGCAGTTATTGTTAATCAGTAGGGAGGGACGGTAAAAAAATCAGATAGAAAAAGCGATACATTTTTTAGATACACAGCCCTGATCGGGTCATTTCTGAAGTTAAACACTACTGTTTTTAATTTCACCAGTGAAATAGCCTCTAATAAGTAATACGGGTAGAAAAAATGTACCCATTTTGTACCCAAAAATGTACCCATGACATTATAGTTGGCGCTCATCCAAACCACCCCAACTAGCGCGGGCATATTGCCTCCTAAGATAGATGAATCGCAGCTTATTATTGACAAGTAGGGAGAGGCGGTAAGAAAAAATTGGAGAGAAAAAGCTATAAATTGTTTTGAGATACACCGCCCTGATTTGGATATTTGTGTAGTTAAACACTATTGGCCTAAATATCACGAATGAAATAGCCTCACACAAGTAATACGGGTAGAAAAAATTAACCCAAATGAACTTGTAGTTGGCGCTTATCCAAACCATCCCAACTAGCGCGGGCATACCGCCTCCTAAGACAGATGAGTCGCAGCTTGTTATTGACCACTTGGGAGGGGTGGTAAGAAAAATCGGATAGAGAAAGCTATACATTTTTTTAGATACACCGCGCTGATTGGGACATTTGTGTATTTAAACACTATTGGTTTTAGTGGAGTGAAATAGCCTCAAACAAGTAATACGGATAGAAAAAATTAACCCAAATGAACTTGTAGTTGGCGCTCATCCAAACCACCCCAACTAGCGCGGTTCGGGCAGTGCGCGTGCACCTCGGACCGAGGAGCCCCTCCGCCCTTATTGATTGTTCTTGAGGCGGCGCGCCGGCTCCCCTCATCCCGGCTGCCTGCCGGCCCGTCGCTCTGCGCCCACCCACCCGCCTGCCCGCCCGCGGCCCGTAATTTTCCCGGCGGACGCCGCAGACCTCCCGGTTTCCCGCCCTCCCGCCTTCCTGTCCGCCCGCCCGGCCGCGCCGGACGGACGGACGGACGGATGGAGGGGGAAGAGACGGGAGCGGACTGAAAAGAGAAGCCAGAGAAATGGCGAAACGACGAGCCTGACTTGGCTACAATCGAAAGGAGAAGGGTACTTAGATTTCCCGTTGGCTGTATTGTGAGATTTACGTACTTCATTTAAAGAACTACGGAAGCATCTTGTGGCTAGGATAGCTCATTGGTAGCATTGCGGTTGCCTCTGCGGCGTTGGTGACTGGGAGGTCATAGAGTTTGAGTTCGATGGTGGACGGCTTTTCGATCCTATAACTGGGTCAAATTCAACCACTGACTGGCGGAAAATTCTAGCTACCGTCTGATCTAATCGGTAGTTTTCCGTGGTTTCTCCGATCAACAACAATCCGACTAAAAAACGGGTCACGGACGAGCGATCTTTCCCTGATCCTTGTCCCTTCCCCTTCCACACACGTACACGCGCACTCATTTACACGCACTGCAGAACAACACATAACGAGAAACCAGTCGGGACCTTCTGTTTGCTCGGGCTGGGCGGGCCCTCTGAGGAGAGAGATGTGGAAGTCGGAAACTCCGAAAGTCGATGTTTTGGTCGGCCCCACTCACACGTTCAAGTACGAGACATCGCCATCATCCAGGATATAACATGCTCTACACTTAGATGGCCAATGACCATATAATGACCATTTAATTGACGCATCCAGAAACCCTGAATTATTAATCATTCTAACGGAACCATTTACGGTGGTCTCCTTTTTGGACAAAAATCGAGTAAGTTGAATCGGAGACACGTCCGCAGTAATGTATGTGAAACGTCCTGTGCGTGCTGCAGAGGGTGTATGAGTACTGGAATATTGAAATGACGGAACAAAATACACAGCATGCATTTATTCTCGATTTACACGCCTTTTTAAACTGAAATTACGTTGGAGGTTGTCTTATGTTGTCTTGTGCGATAATAGTGGGCTCGTTTGTTTTGCAAAATTACTTCTAATGGAACGTCGCTAATGAAGCTCAATGTAGCTCTGATAAAATGGCATATCAGTGTCACGATCTCAGCTCAAGACTTATGTCATATTGAGAAATGGCTTCTTTCATCTACAAAACTACGCTTCCTAAGCGATGTTAGTATAAAAATCTGTTATATGCTGTTTTCATAGGCAACGTTTTCCCTACTGGCCTATGTGACGGATGTTTCACTTCAAAAATTGATCGAATGTTAAGTGATAAGTTCGTCTATGGGTCAATTAATATGAACCAAATTTAAGTATATCGTGTCAAATAACGACGATTCCGGAGATTTTGCGACGGACGGACTTACAGAAGAAATATGCAGGAACGGAAAGAGGAGACACGAGTGAGATGAAAAGGAAAGCAATTAATAGCGAGGTAGGTGGAAACGAGAAAGTGAGGCTGACTTACTTGGTTTCAGAAAGAGAATATTTAATTTTTCCAGACATTTCTATTGTGAGAACGTTTCGCGTACTCTCCCCGTTTTTAAAAAGAAATCCACCTCTATCATCCATCTCAGGTGGGGAAAAAGATAATCCAAGTCATTGTCCTTCGAATGTTGTTT